>OZ022498.1:17058967-17408111 GCA_963989385.1 Ctena decussata
ACTTTATGTTCAAGAGTATTACGGGTTCTTGGGTCCAATTGCCCTGATGCCAACCTCGAACTGAAGAAATGGTCGGAAGCAGCTTCCTGGGCGACCGGATCTGTAAGTTTTGTTTACACTTTCGAATTTTTATAAATTTGTTTGCTTCATTAATTTTTCATTAGAAATATCGTGTTTTCACGAAATTTCCTAATTAAACCCCATTTTTTGTTTATTCGTTTGTTATGTGGTAATGTATCCACAAAAGATAAATTAATGGAGTTTTGACAAATATAAACTCAGGAAAGTACCTAAAATTTCAGGAGTCATGTCATAGCTCGACTAGTTCGTTAAATAAAATGTGAATGCTGGGCTGAAATATGTAAATGCAAAGTGTATATTGGGTAACTAGTTTTTCATATGGTAATAGAATCGTGCGTTTCCAGGTGTGTTATTTCTCCCTTTATTTCCCGAACATACTATTTGACTATGTTATTTAAATAAGCAAACTTTCGGGAAAAATGATAATAATAATAAATAATAATGCAAAATAAGCTAAGTCTCTCGCGTCACTCTTAAATCTGCTAAAACTTATCACACCAAACAAAATGTAAGATAAAAAACAACAACAACAACAACAACAACAACAAACAAACTGGAATATAATGAATAAATAAAACGAAAATTTTTTGGTTGTTTTGTATTAAATACAGAGATATAGTTTACTAAGTTCAGCATGTAGTCATAAACATTGAAAATGCACAAACATATCAATACATGGTTTCATACAAAGGATTCAGAAGAAAGTCGTATGACCTTCGCGAATCTGTGTCTTATGCTTTAAATACTAATTTACAATAAGCTAAATGTGAGTTGAACAAAGAGTAACTTTGACAGAAATGACGAAATGAAATGATACGCAGGGGTGAAATTTCCGTTTTTCTTTAACTGAAACAATAACCACCCGGAACATAATGTTTAAGAAACATTGACACTGGGTGGGAGCGTACAGTACAAGTGACCGGTTGTCCCGATCTGTATAGTGATTGACTCAAATATGGCTTAAAAAAGACGCAAAATTGAAAACTGCAGAGTTTTTTTCCCCTGAAAGTACACCCATAATCAATATAAAACTGCCTCTCAATGCAAAATTTTGTCCGTTTTTGTTTCTTGCGCAAATGCATTCTCACGAGAATCGAATGATAGTTCGTTTTTGACCTCATGTGTATTGTAATGGAATTATGGGTAATTATCCAATTTTGGATAAAATTGCAAAAGTCAGGCTACATGTAGCTGCCGGATAATCATTATTAAAATTTCCAGGTGCAGATATATAGAAAATATAAAGATATATAGAGAAGTAAATCATCTTTTTTCAACAGAGACAATTAAAGTGCCCCGCCCCTCTCTCCCTTTGCAGAATGCTTTAGTTTCTTGCCTTCAGTGGCTATCTCGCTTTACAGAATTCTTCTTGACCTCAGTTGTTCACGAGATTCCCAATGGGTTCTATTTATAGGTACCGGCCAGTGGTTCAGCCGTGACCATCGACAAATCTATATTGTTGGACGTAACGTCAGTGACGGTCTCACGAATTAACATCATAAACAGCGGACGGCTGGTGTTGAGCGATCAAGTAGGGGAGATAACTATAACAACAGATGGAATACTAGTCACGGTAAGTGAACTACAAATCCCAAGCAAGTCGGTAGGTGATTCCCCATTCTTTACGCGTTACTTCCTAAACAGAAAAAAAACACGTTTTTTTTTTCTAACCATGCAGGCTTGGCCTATGATGAAATGTAAGTGCTTTAATGTACCAAATCAAATCTATACCGATCGGTCTATGATACGTGCAAATTTAAAGTAATATGTTTGTCAACTGAAATAAAATTGCAGGTAGTTAGATACTGAATAGCTGTTTTTGTTAAAATTTTTAAAGCAAAACAGTTATTGTTCATTGTACAGGTTGTTGTGAAACAAGAAATAAACAAAAACAAAAAAAAAAAAAAAAAAAAAAGAAAAGAAAAAAAAAGTATTAATAACTGAGATAAAGCTAAGTTGCGCAAAAGCATTGGTTTAAGGTAGAAAGATACTGAATAGAAATATTGCCGGGGCATTCAAACCTTTGTTTCAGCTAAATAACACAAAGAGCTACAAAACATTTGGATAAGAAAAATATCACCGTTTTGTTTAAAAAATGTATTTCTACATACTTTTTTACACAGTTCCAGTTAACATTTCTTGTTTCACAACAACCTGTTCAATTAAAGGAAGTGAACATTTTGCAAAGGCATGCTATTACATTCGGCGTATGCGACTTGACGTTTCATGCTTCACGATTGTTAACACGAAGCACCTTTACTATACAGGAGCAACCCAGTGGGCACATGACGTCGAAGTGACGCCGTACTGACGTCGATGCGACGTTGTTACGTCGCATCGACGCCAGTGCGACGTCATTTCAACGTCATGTGACTGCTAACGGCGTCGTAAAGACGTCCGTACGACGTCATTTCGACGTCATATGTCTGCTGGGAAGAAGCTCATTGATTCCCTGCCAATCTGCAATACATTTTCTCTCTTAACTTTCGTGATTTCTTGTTTGCTTATCTTGAGTATGGCACCCTAAAATGAGATAAAGCAGTAAGAATGTGTCTTATTATTAAGTAATATTTGATTGATTCCAGGACAATGGAGAATTAGTAATTGGCAGCGAGAGTTGTAGATTTCAGAATACAGTCAATATCAGACTCACTGGTGAGTTTTTGTCTTCTTTTTATTTTTTTGGATCGATGCTGAAAGAGAGAGAGAGAGAGAGAGAGAGAGAGAGAGAGAGCGGCGGTTTTTGTGTTTGTCATTTACAGTAATTTTTCAAAAAAGAAATAATAAATAAATAGATAAAAAAAAATAAACATGAATCGGATATAACATTTGTAAACGTAATTTTATATCACTTAAGGTGTTACTTTTTTCTTTATTTCTCGCCGACAAGGAGAGAAACTTTGTGATCTTCTGTTTCTTGCCTTGAGGACGAAGCTCGTGCATAAATTGGTCTACTCTTAAAGAAAACAAATCGCTCATAAACCATTTGCTTCTAGAGGAACAAACTGTTTGATTTAAGAATTAATCCCCATTGGAAAGGGAGGAAAATTGTGAATAGAAAGGTTACCTCTCCTGACAGTGTCTCTATTCACGGTATGTTTTCTTTCATTCAATTCTCGTAACGATGTTCTCCAAGAGACTCAAGGAATGAATCCATTTCAGCGGGCACATAACGTCGAAATGACGTTTAACTAACGTCGATGCGACGTCATTTCATATCATCGACGTCAATTCGACGTCATTGCGTCGTCATGTGCCTGCTAGGATTACATGAACTTTCTGGCACCGAGTCTACAGTTCGAAGAAAAGAACTTCTGCAGCAATAGGCTATGCAAGGCCAGTCACTTTTTCTGTTCTTTGATGAGTTTTTATTTTCTTTTTTTTTTATTCATTTGTTTTAGTATAACAGAGCAAGTACTGACGAGAAACTAATGAGGTAAAATACCGCCAAATATAAATGACGCCCACTACTTAGTAAATTGTAAATCATTGAACTCGAGTTCAGCTCCTTTGCCAAATATCAGCTTCCTATAACCAGTCTTGGTTATCCCTCCTCTTCCGTAAATGACTTAACCACCTAAATTGTATGGTAAATGTAAGGTTATCCGGCACATTGTCCTACATTTTCTTTGCGTCCTTCAGGAACTAGAACCGCAGACAGGAGCTTACTGGATGGCAAAGGTGAAAAATTCATTGCTGTAGAAGATAATGCTGTTTTACAAATCTTCGGTCAGGAAAAGCTAGCATGGACCAAGCTGTCAGAGACGGTGGAAAGATGGACGGTAGCTGAAGAGAATATTGTGTACAGCCATACGGTGAGTGCTGTGGGTTGGCAAATTTTTACAAACCGCCAAACATTGACAGACACTCAACTATCGATATCTCTAAAACTGATGTTTCAAAGTACCCTTTTATATAAAAGCATATAGTCGGGACACATTTCCTATTTTCATTGTCACTTCAACTCTTTTTATTTTTATCAAACTACTGATATCTCAAAGTAATTTTTCTGGGACCAGAAAATTTACTTTGAGACATCAGAAGTTTGGGATGAAATCAACTTTGAGGTATCGAAAGTTGACTGTATAGTGTTCTGCAGTAATTGCGTTTAAGGTGTTTTGGTACACCGTAATATTTTCTGCCATTTTACAAAAGGGGACAACTTTTCTGACGTCCTGTTTGTTACATCTGTATGGTTTCACAGATGACAGAGTCCTTTCAAAAGGATTCAACTCTTGAAAGACAGAATTTGCTCCGAAAGTAGCAAATTCTTTTTTTTAAGAGTTGATCCTCATTGAAAAGAGAGGCAAACCAGTGAATGACAAGAGCCTGCTGTTTTTTCTAAATACATCAAATTAATGGCATGATATTATTAAAGACGACTGCTATTGACCGATTTACTCACGGATGTCATTCACTAGTATCAGGACCCAGGGTTACAATCATTCTCTGACTACTTGAAGCTAAGGTGGAACATTTCGCCCTTAGAAAATCCATATTTAAATCATATTGAAAATCGCCGTTTTTGCGTAATCCTACTGACAATTTTCATAGAAATGTCATATGAAAGAAAGATCAAATTTGGTTTTTATAAGCTTTTATTTACACATGAAATTTAGACCTTACCTTTAAGGTCGCCCTTAGGTTTAAGGAATGATTATGAACCTGGGCCAAGGTCTAAATACATTATATTTCGCGGTAATTTTGTATTGCCTCTAGCAAACTTTGGTAGAATTGCATTTGGAAGTTTGTTTAAATGTTCTCACTTCCATAGGCTTCGCCATACCACGCCGATACGGACAAATGGAACGAAGGCCTGGCAATGTACGTGTTTTATGACTGCAATGAACAGCCTAGATACTACAGGGTATTTGACTTTGATCAAAATGGAAATACCAACAATGAACAGAGAGCTGTGAATGAAATGATAGAAGCTTTAGAAGGTATGAATCCGGTACACTTTTCTTTTTTATGATTTCCAAAAGCCGGTTTCTGGTAATCATATACAATTAGAATGTGAATTAAATTAACAAACTGAGCCGCGATACGAGAAGACCAACAAAGTGGCATGTGCGCCCAGCGAAGACTCATATCAGCCTGGACATCCGCCCAGTCTGCTCAGAGTCTTTGCTTCCCGCATGAGGCTAGCTTAGACCCTTAGCTATCCTCTAAGTGCAAAGCAAAGAATCTGATCAGACTGGGCGGATGCCCAGGCTGATCTGAGTCTTTGCTGGGCGCACATGCCCTTTTGTTGGTTTTCTCGTGTCGCGGCTTATAAAAGGGTCATAGGCAAATAGTGCAGATCAAGTACACGGCGTCTGACCAGGGTCTACACAGTTTACGTAAATTTACAGGCATTCCTATAAAATTGATAAAAATTGAATAAACCAGACTCCCTTAGAATAATGGATAGACTCAGCCAAATCTATGACGTGCATGATGCTTTTTTAACATCCTTTACAACAGTATTTCAGTCATGTTAGGAAGATGGGAAAGGCTGTATGCAATGGAATCCCGTTTTCGGTCAGTAACATTTCCGTCTCAAGGAGGTCTAGAACCCAGGAACCGCTAGATCAGTAGGCCATCGCTTCACCCACAGAGTTACCGGGGCAAAATCTCATAACGATCAACAGATATATTGAATTTTACGACGTATGTCATATGAGCATAATAAGCATGAGATCAACTGAGCCGCGACACGAGAAAACCAACAAAGTGGCATGTGCGCCCAGCGAAGACAGATCTGCCAGGGCATCCGCCCAGTCCGACCAGAGTCTTTGCTTTGCGCTTAAAAGATAGCTAAGGGTCTAAGCTACCTTCATGCCGACGGCGAAGTCTCTGATCAGACCGAGCAGATGCCCATGCTGATCTGAGTCTTCGCTGGACGCTCTTACCACTTTGTTGGTTTTCTCGCGTCGTGACTTATTACTAATTTATGCACGTCATAAGGACAGTTTCTCTTGTGGCGTCAGTATTATCCGAGGATACACCTTCGAGCGCGAGCTTCAATACAGAATCGTTTAATCTTAAATTAATTTTAATTTATACCATCTTGTCAGAGCTACAAAGTTGAAATATACTTGGAAAATAGTTTATCTGTTTGAAATTTTATGGGCCACGACGAATTTTTAATTGACAAACAATTTTGCCATTTTCTATTGGTGAGAATTCATTGTACGAATTTATTTTAGGTGTTGCGGACGGTGAGATAGTTGCTATAGCAACACAGAGATTATACCAGACCACTGCCGATACCAATGATCTTTTTGAAGCGCTAGAGACTATGACAGGGATAAGCCGCCTGGCCATTCGTGACAGCCAAGAGCATGACGCTTATGCCCTTGTATTCCAGAAAGGTTAGTACACATGTACTCAACATATCGTAAAAATTCTGAGTATCGGGAGAAATAGATCTGAACAAACAGTTCAGACTAGGGTAGACTGGTCTGATCATGGTCTATATTATTTGCCATTTAATCTGCATCTTTTGGACGCATCAGTGCATTCTAAAACCAAACTTTTCCATTTAGAACAATTACTGTAATAATCTTCTAGTCTAGTCTAGTCTAGTATATCCCACCACAGATGACTCTGCAACAATTCCTGTCCACCCAGTCCTGTCTTCAGCTGCCCTAGTTGAGTTAGCAAAATCCATCCCTGTCTGTTTCTTAAAATTGTTTTCCCATCTCTTTTTCTGTTTACCTCTCATTCTCTTTCCTTTCACTGTACCCTGCAGAATTGTCTTTGCTAAACCAGAAGACCTTCCACGTGGCCAAACCACCTCAGTTTCCATCTCTTGACCAAGGTCAGGAGTTCATCATAATCTCCATTGGCTGCTTGGATCTTCCTGCGAACCTCCTCATTGGTTATATGGTCCTTGTATGAAATCTTCAATTACCTTCGATAGCATCTCATCTAAAAGGCCTGCCCTCTTTTCTCTAACTCTGCTGTCTAATTCCATGACTCACAGGCATACAGAAAAAGGATATGACAAGGGAGCGCATCAGTTTCACCTTTGATCCAAGAGATATGATGCTATCTCTTCATATTGGCTGCAGCTTTGTCAGAACTAGAGTGGCTTGTGCAGTCGTTGAGAGAACCTCCCGTTTTGAGCCTTCATCTGACACAATTGCTCCAAGGTACTTGGAGCTTATAACTGTTCCAAGCTTCTGTCCTTTAATCTTGATCTCCCTCTGGATGCTGCTGGCGCTGTTTGTCATATGCTTGGTCTTCTCAGTACTTATCTCCATTTTGTACCTTGTGCAGGCTTTGTCAAGACTTTCGACTAGGGCTTCTAGTTCCTGCTCTTCCACAGCAAGAGCATCAGTGTCATTGGCAAAGCGTAGATTGGTAATATTTCTGTCACATGTTCTTCCAGAGCATCAGACATGATCCTTTCGAGAAAAATGTTGAAGAGGGTGGGTGAGGGAAAGCATCCTTGCCTAACTCCAACTGTTGTTCTAAACCATTTTCCTGTGCTGCCATTCATCTTAACTGCACTTCTAGCCTTGTCATAGAGGTGCTCAATGGCGCGAACTAGATTTGCATTGATCTTGTACTTCCGCATGGTGGCCAATATGGCTGCATGCCTTACCCTGTCAAATGCGTTTTTGACATCTATGAAGACATGGTATAGATTCTGCTGATGTTGAAGGTACTTTTTACACAAGATTCTGAGGTTGAAGATCTGTTCTGTGGTGCTTCCCTCAGCTCTGAACCCAGCCTGTTATCCAGCGATAATCTCTTCAGCTTGGGGTTTGAGCCTGTTCAAGATGGCTTTCAGCATGACTTTACTCGGATGACTGATGAGGCTAATGGTTCTGTAGTTTTAGCATAGCCGTAGGTTGCCCTTTTTAAGGAGTGTAATAATCAGCGACTGATTCTATGGGGTAAGCCATTTTCCTGTTCTCCAGATTTTGTTACAGATCTTTGTCAAACCGTCAGTCCTGATCTCCCCACCCGCTAGAAGAAGTTCTGCTGGTATATTATTAACTCCAGCGGCTTTCCCTTTTTTCAGTGCAGCTACAGCAATCTCAACTACAGCTACAATAATCTTAGGCGTGCCAAATTTTACACTTTAAAGGCCTAGATTTTGTACTCATCGGCAAAGGATTAAACTACTCTATAAGTCTATTAGTGGGCGGGGCTGCTATCTTACTGAAATAAAAAGTCCCAATCAATATGTCTTATTTATAAAAGAATATCCCAAACAGCTGTCAATCATTTCACAGGTACTAGACCAAAGATGACAACGTACCCCACAATCACGTGATAATAACGGTAAAAAGCTTGTATTTTGAACGAAAATAATCTCAAACCTAACAAGAAAATAAATTTTATCTCAGAAAAAGTCAGATTTTGGTGTCGATAAGTGCAGTTACCCCCGCACTAATATCCTTTGTCTATTCCAAATGATATAATTTTATGAAAAGAAGCCATTTACCAGGACACTTCGGAAAACTGACCATGCCAGTTTTCAGAAGTGTGCTAGTAACTGATCAGTTTTCAGAAGTGTCCTTGTAAATGGCTTCATTTTATAAACCAATGACAGTTGCTGTTTCAATGTTTTTTAACGCTGTGTGCCTGCTTTAACTGTTTATCATTTATATTTTTACAGGGGGTGAATCAAATGAAGACTTTGACGCAATGATTGGCAAGGATGGTCAAGTAGCCATGGCTTCTATTTTGATCAACGGCAATAAAGTGAATGCAATTAGCAGAATGCAATTTTCCAAAGACAGGTCAAAAATAGATTTCCGAGTCCTCAAATATTCCGCGGGATTTCCGACCATTTCCGTCATTGATGACATCAGTTCATGGAAAGCTGGCAAGTAGTTTTATTTTGCATATCACCTCCCAGTCTGCACGCATTTGTGCCCTTTAACATTTGCAATGTAGCCAATACATTTTTATTATGTCAAAATTTTGCGTTCAACCGTTTGATTGTTCATATATCAGTAACTGTAATGCACATTTCTGCATTTGTTCATAGTAATATCTGTAGCATTGCTTTTCATATGAGCTACCTGAAGCCAAGTTTGGGCCTGGCGTCAATAATTAGGATTTAGCCTTTTTTTCATTCAGTCTAACATTATTGAATGGAGCCTGATGACGCATAGTTAGGTGTATTGTGTTGTTTACATCATATGGATGCTGCTGCTGCCCTGAGGTCAATGTCACAGACCTTGAATTTTGTCTACACATAACATTTGCAGTAAAGTTTTGGGTTAAAACTATGCTTTCATTAGGCGGTAGCATTGGTCGGCCCCGCTCATTAGCTGTAGTCCTTTAATCAGCACTTTTTTGTACACAATATTAAACATGTGTCAGTCATCATGCATGTACATGTAGTTGTTCAATTTGCAATGACTTTCTGCAAACATTTCCGAAAATGTATATTTTCTTCTTTTTAGGGGATGAAGTTATACTGACGACTACTGATTTCAGCAGAGATCATACTGAAGTGAGAAGAATTAAAGAAATATCATCTTCCAATTCGTTAACTCTTTCAGGTAATTCAGTAAGAACTAATGGGAAACGTTAGTAATAATAATACATGCAACGCTCTATATCTCGAACTCTGACATTTCAAAGTACCCTCTTACATCAAGAAATATAGCTTGGATACGTTGCCTGTGTTCCATACATTTCAAGACTGTTATTTCAAACTACTGGTATATCAAAGAAAATTTTCTGGGACCAGAAAATTTACTTTGAGCTATCAGCAGTTTGGGATTGAGATATCGAGTGTTGACTGTATAGATAAGCCTTTTGGATATAAATCATCATCATTAATACTATTATCATCAGTTATTATTACTACATTATTGTAATTATTTAGCAATATCCCCCCCTACACACCCACACACACAGAGAGAAAATGTAACAATTTCAATCTCCATGGAACCCATTTCGGACTCCTCTGAAGGTGTACCCGTCAAAACAGATAAGACGAAAATTTGGGAAGATAATTTTGAGATAATTTCTGCATATTGTGAGAGGGTTCCCAAAAGGGACCATAATGTTTGTTTTGGAGAAGAAATACCAATATTACACTTTACCCTTTAAGTGTGTGTCTGAATCTCTATAGTCCATTTTGTCTAATTTGAACTTTAACAGAACCTAGTGCTTTATAAACGGCTTTAAAATTACTCACTGTGAGAAGGACGGGAAACGGCTACATACAATACGCCAAAGGCAAATGGGTACTCTTTCGGGGGAAGCTTACCTGCCATTTTCAGTTTGCTTCCCTGTTCAATAGGAGTTATTTTTAAAGGAAAAGTATTTACTTCTTTTCTTTAAGAACTGATCCCTTTTGAAAGCATGCCCTTGCCCATGGAAGCAAACAGAAAGTCGCTAGGTTATGTCCGTTTGTAAAAAAAAAAATGTTAAAAAATATGATAAAGACATACATCTTACTTTGCAATCCTGCATACATCTCATTTTTTTCTTTTGTAGATGAGCTCGACTATCGCCATTTCGGGCATGTAGAGGACGGTGTTGATATGCGTGCTGAAGTGGGCCTTTTGACAAGAAACATCAAGATAAGTGGCGTCCAGTTACGTCGCTGTCCGGAGAGCAATGGAAACTGTGAGGAATTTGATCACGACACGTACGGCGCACATGTCAAGGTACACTCTAATACCTTATACCTCCAAATTGCAATGGTTTCAAGCTTTTTATCTCATACGGCTTGTAAGTTACACTCGATGTTTACCCATGAACATATTTCCACTTTCTTTTTATCAACAGAATTGTGGAGTTGAAAATTCACTAAATCTCTCGTAGCAAAAACGAGAGGCAGTTGATTGGTTTTAAGGTTGCCAGGATTCTAGTTTAAAACAAGGAAACTGTTTTGACAGTCGCCATGCAATCTGTAGCGCCTTTAATCTGCGAATAAGTGAAATACAACAAGCATATTTTCGGTGTGAAAAATGGCAGCTGGTCAGGGATAAATATTTCAAGGGACTGCAATAATGTATTGTAGCAAAATTATCTGGATTATAAGTAATTTAAAAAAAAAAAAATAGATAAAAATCAAATCCAATGCCAATATTGAAAAGACATACATTGTAAGTTGGTGATTTCAAAGCCACAGTGCAGTGACTGACATGCTTTTAAGAAACAGTCCTTGACACAATTTATTTTATTTTCAGATTTTCGGCTTCAGCTCTGTTCACGTTGAAGGAGTGGAACTAGTCAATGTTGGCCAAGCAACAGACAATGGTAAGGTTATGTTCTGTTCTGTTCTGTTTCAATTCTCATAACGAGTAATTATTATGCATATCTTTTGGTGTCGAAGTTCATTAAAATGTAGCCAGGCTCCGAGTTTATAAAACTTGAGTACCTTCTCAAACTCAAAATGAAGCAAAATGAAACCTGCTGGGAAAGCTGACCTCATGGCTTTTTGCTTGTGTTTCATTTTGAGTGTCGTCTTTTTCACACCTTGCTAACGATGTTTTCAAAGAAGTTACGAAACGAAAAATAGCTGTTACGAAACGAAAAAGAGTAATAGTTACCAAATGACCTGTTTATCAGGTCGTTTGGTTACTATGACTCTTTTTTGTTTTGTTTCGTAACAGCATTTTTGTTTCGTAACAGCCCTTGTATATGCATAGTTAACCAGGGTTGTGTATGTGAGACATTATTGTATATCTTATCAAAATGTAGAAATGAATGTATATTATGTTTTCCTCTTTTTCCAGGGTTTTACCCACTTCATTTCCATATGTGTCAGGACATTAGTGGGAAACACGCCGTTCTAAAAGGCAACTCTTTCCATAACAGCTACGCAAGGGCGATAACTATTCATGGTACTTGGGGTCAAAATGAGACACATCACGGTGTTAAGGTATAGCATAATTTAGACATTCTCAGCAACGTATGTGGGCTCACCTCTATGCACTTTCCGCCATACTTACAAAGGGGAACATATTTTGTGACCTCCTGTTTGCTTTCCAAGACGAAAAAATCCTTTTGAATAGGGCCCACTCTTCGGAGAAGCAACTTCTTCTCTTTAATAATTGACCCTCTTTGAAGAATGGAAGCAAGAAAGAAAAGAGAAGAGTTGCTTTCTCAGAAAGTATACCCATTCACCTGAAGCTGGTAAGCGCAGAAATGAGCCGCGACGCGAGAAAACCAACAATGTGGCTGTGCGCCCTTAGGAGACTCTGATCAGCATGGGCATCCGCCCAGTCTGATCAGATTTTTCGCTAAGCGCTTAAAGGGTAGCTACCTCCATGCGGATAGCGAAGACTCTGATCAGACTGGGCGGATGCCCAGGTTGATCTGAGTTTGCGCTGGGCGCACAACCACTTTGTTTGTTTTCTCGCGTCGCGGCTCAAATACACTCATCAGCCTTGAGCAAGTGCAATGGGAATTCTCTGCTGGGGGTCATGTTCCCAGCAATAGCATATCTTACATATACAGGTAAAGGTGTGAAATTTTATTCGACCAATCAGTCGACCAGAATTACCAGTTATAATAATTTCATTGGCTGATTGGAGGTGTTGACATTATGTGATCAAGAGATAGAATGAACTGTGTTCAGTTCAGTTCAGTTCAGTTCAGTTAAATTCTCCTAACGACGTTCCCCAGGTGGCTCAGCGGTACGTAACCTTAGTTGCACAAACTGCCAAGAGACTTTCCTGTTTACACATACCGTGTATGGTACATATTTTGGAAAATATTTTTAGCATCTATTCGTGTGAAATTGAGGTTTCATATATCTGACTGGCATCGCATGAATAAAGAGAACATTAATTGATCTTGTATCAATATATATTATTTTAGAATCTATTTATTACGTCCAGATCGGCGAAGAAGCAAATTCTTCTTACGGTTATTTGTTGCCGAATATGTCACTGTCTGGATGGGTCCTCTGTACGTTTTATGATTTGAATAGAAATACCGGTATTCAAATCGTATTCTCTGTTTTCAGATTGTGGACAACGTGGCCTATGACATCGTAGGTCACTGCTACTTCCTGGAAGATGGTGCCGAGAAAGCAACTGTTATAGATGGAAATCTAGGGGCCACTATCAAAAACGTTGACACTAATGGTTTCGAGACAGACAGAACGTACGTGTTTTGCTTGATGTTTTTTCACACTATTTAAATAAATAAATAGTATTTGCTTATGCACAGTTGAATCAATGATCATTTCTTTTAGATTTCCATCTTATCTTTAAAAAGGTTTATTCGTTTTAAATACAGTTTAACCTAATTACGGGATTACCCTATTAAAGGGTCATCTGTCTTTAATGGCAACCCTTTAATTTGGCACTTGAACAAAGTAACGTGCAAGTAGACCTGCATAGATCTAACTCTGAGCTCTAGATAAGACGGGTATTTGATGATAATTGAGGGATAATTTTCTATATTTCTCAATGAAACTATATGTTGTGACCCCTCATCTGAACCGTCTCGTCGAGACGGTTCAGATGAGGGGTCACAACATATGTTTTTATCCAGAATGAACAAAAATTATCCCTAATTATCAGCAAATACTCTCTCTTATCTAGGGCTCTGCTAACTGTCTAAAGCAATCACCTTTTATGTGTCCCATTGGGCGATTCCTTAAGATAAGTTTTACTGTGCACTTTGCATGCATGTTTCGCGATTTTGCAGAGCTCTAGATAAAAGGAAGTATTTGGTGATAATTAGGGATAATTTTTATTATTTCTGCATAAAAACATATGTTGTGACCCCTCATCTGAACCGTCTCGACGAGACGGTTCAGATGAGGGGTCACAACATATGGTTCCAATGAGAAATAAAAAAAATATCCCTCAATTATCATCAAATACCCCTCTTATCTAGAGCTCTGTTTTGATTTGCGCCAAACACTTTTTCAAAATAAATCACTAATTCGAAGAATTCAACATTCCAGGGGGCCGACAGTATTTTGGATCACTAATCCCAAAGTTATTCTGACAAACAATGTTGGGTGTGGTGCTGAGGTGAGTGCATAGCTTAGACATTGTCATAGAATGTTGCTTGTCAAAACCCGATTTGAATATTAAAGGAGGTTGAACATTTGGAAACAAGCTTCTTTTTCATCCCTTCAGCCTGATAATATATTTAAGAGTTGGAACAATAATTTAAAGAGCATTATTCTCAATGCATTGAAGTACCTTCAGACCTAAATGCATATTCAGTAATAATGATGTGTGTTTTTTTTTACATTTATGTGCCGCATTGTTTCTTATAATGAAAAAATGTTTCTCTTTACAATTATATCACTATATTTCATATTACAGTGTATATGTATTTTACAGAACAAAAAAAGAAGTCTTGACAAAGTTTCGGGAAAATATATATATTTTGGCTTCATTCAGATTTTTATATTTACCTCAAGTCATCGCCTTTATTTAATGAGGAATGATAGCATCACTGTGGCGAATTGAAAAAACGAATACCGAATAAGTTTACATCTGTAGAACATAGCACATCTTTCCAAAATTTACATGTATACGCATATCAGATTTGTACTCAATTATTTCACAGGGTTTCGGTATTTGGTACACTTTCCCGAAGGAGCCCGTGGGTCTATCTGCCGGTCTTGGTGCGTTCCAGTTTGAGGAGGCAGAACACACACCACTATGGAAGTTTGATAACAATGTTGTACACTCAAATAACAGGGTAAGTTTGTGCTGAAATAAAATGCGATTTGTGATTAGCAAACTTCAGACGAATTTGTAGATGGAACTGTATTAGGTTAAGCCAGTGTTGGAGAATGATAAAGGTAACTTTTTTTTTCCAGGGAGGTTTGCAGTTTGATAACGTTTTGGTTGACGATCGTGGGAAAGTTGAAGGTAGCCTTAATTATCTCCCAGTGGTAGATCCCTTTGATGATGATTCTGAAGCCGTGAAAGTACAGATTACCCGACTTACAGGTAAATCAAATACATGTACAACATTTGTTCCAGCAGTCAAAGCGGTAATTAGCAGATTTCAGTGTGTGTGATCACGTGCTTTTCATTTTGATACGTTGTACGAAATATTTCAGAGTTGGGTATCATGTGACTTTTATTTTGATACGCTGCACCGACAAACTGCGATTAATGGATAAGTCAAGGTCATTTATAGTTTTTTCTGTATGCTGTGAATGATCTTCAATCACATCACATTTCATCACTTTCTACACAACGTTGTTTTTTCTGATTCTTATCACACAGTGATGGCGCTTCAAATGGTAGGGACTTTGTCATAAATTTTGAACCTTTGTCATAAATTTTGAACTGACGTCCGTGCAGGTTATGTGTCCATTTCACTGTTCACAAGTTGTGACAGACTCAAGGTAGGAATGTCTGGTTTGATCCATTTTTCTTTTGAACTGGACAAATGTTCGTAAAAGGGTATGAAAAACTGCAAAATGTCAGAAAAAGTCATAGAAGTTCGGAGTGGAGGATACGTGGCTACCCTGCTTAAGGTTGCTTTTCACGCAACAACAATCGTAGTTTACAATAAAGTGCCGTACCAAATATGCACATATAACTTACATATAAGCCGCGACATGAGAAAACCAACAATGTGGTTGTGCGCCCAGTGCAGACTCAGATCAGCCTGGGCATCCGCCTGGTTCGATCAGACTTTTTGCTAAGCGCTTAAAGGGTAACTAAGGGTCTAAGCTACCTTCGGACAGCGAAGACTCTGATCAGACTGGGCGGATGCCCATGCTGATCTGAGTCTGCGCTGGGCGCACAACCACATTGTTGGTTTTGTCATGTCGCGGCTCAATTATGTATTTTTATGTTACAGCCTACAAAAATTTAAGAATCAACACATGGCTTCGAGGTGGATATTTGGAATTGATGCAATACTCGTAAGTTATGTTATCTCATTTTGCATATCTAATTTATATACAGTCAACTCGCGATATCTCAAAGTGGAAGTTCGTATCAAACTACTGATATCTCAAAGTAAATTTTCTGGTCCCAGAAAATTTATTTGGAGATGTCAGTAGTTTGAGATGAACTTGAGTAGAAATGTAAAGAAGAATACCAAAAGTGTCCAGACTTTATTCTATGAGATAAGAGGGTACTTCCAGATATCATTGTTGGATATAACGACAGCCAACTGTTGCTACATTTACTTTGGTTCAGAGGTTAGTTGTATTGGTTCTCGATCATCGCCTATCTTTCTACTATTCACTTCTCTGATCCACAAATTTTGTTCAGGCAGAGCTTTATGAAACCACATTAAAGGCTCCATAGCTATTCCAGTGGTAGAAATTCACTTTACAGTTTTGTAGAGATCGCTGCTAGCTTTTTACTACAGTTTTATTCATTGTAAATGACCTTAAATGGCCAACACTCTTGCGTTTTTCATAAAAGTGTTGAAAAATTGTTTGGTTATTTTTGGTTGACAACCAGTCTAACGTTACTAACGCTATCCTTTATGATTTTATTTCATTTTTATTTTTAAAGATCTGCTGAAAGCCGAAGAGGAGTACAAATTGCTAGGTAAGTTATTACCGATTTTGCACATTACATGTATAAACAGTGGCGTGTCCGGTGGAAGCCGAGATGCCAAATCATCAATAAAGTTTGAGAATCATGGGGTTTGGAAACGATTTGATGTTTCAGATGTTGAAAATCCATTTTTCTGGAGTATGGCTACGCCAAATGGCATTACCTAATAGCTATCTTAGATATTAAAAAGAAAAACGAGGGAGGAACACGATTTAACAAACAGTGCTTTTTAGAGCGGAACTATATTTGAAATAATTGCGACATATATGTGTTATGATATACATTGTCATAAAATTTTAAATAAGTCCTGTTACAAAATAAATTGTTCGTCCCTTTACCATTTGTAAACAAGACTTCTGTAGTAAAACCAATTTTTACGTCCATTTATACGTTTATTGCAGGATGTGGAAATCGGTCTTCACTGGACATAAAATGTTGAATAAGCAATGACTAAACGTTGATTCAATGTTGATTAAACGTTGTGCTGCTTTTCTTGTTGAATATTTCAGGAACTAGCAGCGCTGTGATAAGTTTGTGTCGTTAATTTAACATCCGTGCAGAACTTTTACCCTTTTAAAAGTATCGTTTTGCATTTCCTGAGATACCTTATTTTTACAGAAGAATTATGCTATGGGTAAAGGCTCAGACCAGACTGCGCGCATGCGCAAGCTGATCTGAGCATTTTCTGTTTGGATCTGCCTTGTTATTGACCCTGTCTGCTTTTGGCAGCTTATGTATTTCATTCGAATTGTAATTTCTTGCATATGCCTTCTTTATATCTTAATATACAGACGGAATAAACAACATACTTTTGTGAAAAAGAGTGTTATTGTGGGACGGTCAAGAGATAATTGTGAAGACTCAGATTATCCCGACGCAGGAAAGTAAGTGCTCTTTGTTTCTTCATTGTATGTTCCGGGTTCGAGGCCCGCTGGGGGCGAGAATCTTTTCAGTCGTAAACGAGGTTCCATTGCACACAGCCTTTCATTATCACCCATCCATTGTCCTGATGTGACTGAAATTCTGTATAAAAGGACGATAAATTGCAAGTCATCCATCCATCATACAAGTATATTGGCAGTTGCTGATATATTTCTCTTTAAATAACGCCCTGTCCCCCTCTCCCCTCTTTTATAAAGTGCAGCGCCCCCGGAGCGTTTAATATGATTAATATGATATAGATTTTTACCAATGTCCTTGCTTGTCTTTTGTCTCTTGTTTTATTTTTACAGTTTTAAGAGTATTGTTGTCAATACGTTTGCCTTTCTGTCAACCTTTATAAAATGTATATTTTCAATATGATTATTTACAGAATCAAACACTACTTTGGTGTCGTCCATTACGATGGTCCTATCTACATTGACCAGACCTGGTTCAACGGCTTCAAGACTGTCGCCAACCAGTACGTGGGTGGGGCTTTGGGCTTCCAACCTCACAAAGATTTCCACGAAGCTTATAGCAGCAATGTCACTGATATTAGATTTGGTTTTGTGGACAAGGTAAAAACTCTTATGTTATTATTTATGCTTTGCCGATTTTGATTAGAGTTCTGTTACATGTATTGTTGTACTGTGTATATAGAGAGGATCTTACACGAGTGGTCATTTCATATAAAATTTATGAAACGAGCCTTCGGCGAGTTTCATAAATTTCATATGACATGACCACTTGTGTGAGATTCTCTTTATCATATGACCCTTGTAAAAGGGATTATAACGCCTACAAACTGAACATTATTTCAATAAGATAACGCATTGTTGTCATAGACGATGTCTGACGTTACGTGCACGCGCCAAAGTGTTATTACACGTGTGGTCATACGACTTTCATGGTATGACGTTATCCACTGAATATCGGCGACGTCATATAATAAATATATGTGGCTTAACAGAGGGCTTCAAGGAAATGCGTTACCATCTTTGAATAAAGACCTTCTTACTTCCTTCCTTACATACTTATTTTACTAACTTACATACATAATAAAAGAATTCAAATTTTATAGGCTGACGGCAGTGGCGGTAGGCGTATCTTTGACGGCTATGTTGATCCAGATACCTATGATTTACATGACATTATTCAACCAACGGCGTCGTTTAGAGACGGTGATGGCTCCGTGATAAGATGCCCAGGTAATACAATTCCCGTAAAATTTCTAAATATTGGGGCATCTCAATTTTTTTCCGTTTTATGCATTAATTTGAATGTATTGACAGGTTTTCGTTGACCCATGTAAATGCGTTTGCTGACAAGATTTTGAATGCTTATACCCATGTTTTCATTTCAAAACCATTATTATTTAAGTATAAAGAGAGAATTTGCTACTACATAAAATACGGATAATTCATAATAACGGGAAAGTATGGAACCTAGATTTGAATATAATTTCCATGATATTTACAGGACAATACTGCCTGAGCATTGCCTTTAAGTAGCAAAGATAAGAAAAAAATCAGAGATTGCTGATATAAAAAGTAAAATTCTGCAGTGCCTTTCAAAGAAGCTAAAAATGCATCCTTTGAAAATACACCGTGCTTGCAGACTTGTCTGGGCATATCATAGCTTTATGTGTTTTTGTTATCAGAAGTTCTTTTTTTATTGTGGTTACCAAGAAAGGCCTAGGGTCGATAAGCATCAATTTCGGCCTCAACATTTCATAAAAAATAAAATTTCAATAATGTCCTTAAAATTCTTTTATACGAATATGTTACAGTACGTTATTTTCAAATCAAATGTCTATTTCTAATATCTGTTCATGACGTTGCCATGGTAACGCTCCAAAAATGCTACATTTTCGCTTTTTTGCACTTTTTAGCCAATTTTAATGTGTTCAGACAAAAATTCTAATGCCTCCACATTCGACAAACAACTTCATACTTTAGCAAACGATTTTGTTACCAAAAAGGAACTTTGACAAAAACAATCTTGTTGTTTGTTGCATGTGGAGGTGTTTTTAAAAATAAAATATGTCCTCCAGCCACGTGCGGCTTGCAACCGGGATAATATATCTAAGGCTGGCAAAAGCTGTTTTGAGCTTGACATAACTCAGAGAGTTCGATGATGTAAGACTATATGTAATTATATTTATGTGAGTCACTCCTATAATAAAGTTCGTTTCCATTGTAACAGTAATTGTGCCGTTGTCATGGTAACCATGGTCATTCCACATGTGTTTTTGCAGTCTGTTTAATTTAAAAGATTCAAAAATGGCCTTTTTTGAGTGTTTGATTTTTTTCTTGTTGTTCGAGAACTGAGGATTGAAATATCAAATAGCAAAGGGTATTCCTCTAGCACTTATGTTGTTGTCATGGAAACCAAGGACAAATCCTCGTTTCTTGGTCAGCAAAAATCCTTGAAACACCTTTGAGTATGGCTACCTTTCAAAGATTTATGTTGTTTCTTCTTGCTCCTGAATTGAAACAAATAAAACGGATCCACTTCTATTTCTTTTATGCTGTTGCCATGGTAACCAAGAGAAATTTATCGCTTTTTGACCAATATTGGAGGATTGATGAATGACTTGTTTGCAAATTTACGCCCTTTTCAACTGTATTTCAATCACAGTCATATACCAGGACTATAGGAGCCTGATAATGAAAGGCAGTGGTGTGCAATGGATTCCCGTTAACAGTTGAAAAGATTGCCGCTTCCAACCTCCATCGAAAGTCGAACCCGGGACAGGTAGATCAGCAACAGCAAGCCAGCGCTTAACCCAATGAACTATCGGCCAGAGAGAGAGAGAGAGAGAGAGAGATAGATGAACACATTTTCGCTTAAACTGCAGCAACTTCAGTGCTAATCGTTTCAAATGATTATTCTGTACCCAAACTTAATTTTTCGTAAGTAAACCTCTTTTTCGAGAGCCAAGTATTATTAAGGCGCTGATAATCACTGATCCGTGGTGAGAATCTTCCAGCGATACCTAAAATATTTCATGTATTTATACCACTGATAGAGCAATGGGACTCTAAGCCAATACCTGTAGAATGTCCCAAAACCGAACGTTTCGTGGCATCCTAGCGTATCCAACCATCACCAACTGAAGTTCAACGCATGCCTTCTTCAGACCTGGTTTCATTGCAACGCTAATATTTAAGGAATGAATGTTATTTTTATCGTTTACTGAAGTATAAACTACATCGGGTCACGAGCAAAGTAAGAGAACCCCGAAGGGGTTTACGTAAACTTTGCTCGTGACCCGATGTAGTTTATACTTCAGTAAACGTTTAAAAAATAACATTCATTCCTTATATTTATATTATTAAACGATGCTTTTGATCAATAAAAAGGTAAACAAAAATAAGAAATACATATATAAGAATCGTTTTAAAAACATTACCGGTCGAATTTTGCAATAGTTTGGAACAGCCGCATTGTCTACCAGTAAATTCCACCTCCTGCTGTAGATTTCGCGTGCAAGTAGGCGTAGCGAGCTGTCACTCAATGTTTACTAGCCATTCAAGTACATGGCATGTTGTAGATTTCACGTGCTAGTTAGCGAGATGAGCTGTCACTTTAAAGCGCGTGACACAATGTAATTATTGACTTGTAAACAAAATTTACTCCCGCATCACTTAATTGGGTTAACAGAAAATGTAAATATTGTATTATGATGGCACTATCAACATTATTCTCATCTTTAATCACGATAGTTTTAAATGATTTTGTTAACCCCTACCGCGCCTGACGTTAAAGTGTAATTTTCTATTACTTCCAGCTTTCATTACCCTTTCGTCATTATGGTTGGTTGGCTGTTTTGGGTTTCACAGCCCTTTGAAACAGTATTTCAGTCTATGCCGTCTCCCAAAGAGAGGGAGAAAGAAAAGACAAATGATAGACGAGAGAAAAATGTCCAAACACCCCACCCGCACCTACTGCAAGCACAGTAGGTGCCCTACTATTATCCAAATGTGTAGGACGCCCCAGCACTGGAAGTTATACCCAGCACCATTGCACCACCCAACCACTCCCTTCGTCATTATTGATGAAGCTTTAATACAAAATAGAAACTATTGCCTGATAAAAAAAAAAGTGTTAAAAAATTACCTGAATATTATCTATTGGATTATTATAAACTTTATACGGTATAAATACAATGTACAGGACGAGGATACCGCGCCTTATTTCGCTTTTTTTATATTTTAGTATTCGATGGAGAACCAGAATAAAATCGTTTTTTTTTTTTTTTTTTTTTTTTGAGGACAGATTTGTCTGACGTCTGGCTCGTGGGAAAATAACGTATCATTATTTGAAAATATTATTCTTTAGCTTAAATTTCATGAATAATCTATGTAACGTTTCTTTTTTTTTTTTTTTTTGTTGATCAGTATATATTAGCCAATAAACAGGTGTTGCAAAGAAAAGTACCATGCTTTTCGTCGTTTATGATGATATATTTTCACAGGCTTTACACCACTCGTGGTGGATCGTTTTATGACCAGTTTTGCAGTTTATATTTGACTTTAACGTGCGCTAGCCTTATATACCGAGGGCAGCTGATGAATTTCGTATTCGTTTTCTTTAAGGATGCAAAATATAGAATGCATAGTTGGTGTTTCATTTAAAAGGTAAAAGTAAAAGCAAATAAAAATGATTCAAAAGAGTCATTTGGATAATAGATTTAATAGATTGTCACCGTCGCGAACTAATATGAACCAGTCCAGCTAGTGTTATTTTTTCTCTGTGATGTGGGCGGTCGCGAGACTGATCTGGTCATAGAAGTTCGATCCGAGATTCTACGCGAAGATCCTTACGCATTGTCTTTCTCCTTTGACGTCGATGACGTCAGAAATCAACCTTGTTTGCGTACATGACGTCACGGAGACTTTTATTTACAAACAACGTATAAAAAGGACAAAATTTTGAAATATTATTAAGGATTTGATTGTGTCAGCTGAACCGTGACGGTATTATAATTGCAATTATTTTTATTTTTTTCCAAATCTAAACAAACATAAGGGTAAAAAAATAGAAAAGGGGGAAAAAAACTAAACCAACTTTTCAGATCGTTGCTAAGGATTTTCACGTGTTACTAAGGAGCGATAATATCCGTTAGCATCTTTATTATGTCGATTAACCATAATCCAGTGATATGAAACTGAAATCACTTCAAGCAAATCAAAAGAGGGTTTCATGTAATCACAACGGTAGACAACCGTATAAAAACGAAGGAAATAGCCTGTGCTCTTGTAAAACTCGTTGCCATGGCAACATGCCTTAGATAACAAAACAATGCACGTAATAGTAATCCTAAATGACTATACAATAATTTTACAGCGTAAAACTAGTTTTGGACATGGGGCCAAAAACACCCCTTATCGACCCTAGGCCTTACGTCACTTGCAAAACGCTGTCACTTGCAAATCGCTTCTCGTAAAATGAGATGTTTTTTTTTTCTGGTTACAGGCGAGGAGACGATGCGCCCCTTAACTATTCTAACTCCACAAAATTACCTTATCACCTCAGATTGCCAGAAGCGACATGACTGGCAAATGATTGCATGTGAAAATAACTACGGAAAGGTGAGATTTTTGTTAGCCATTCTTTTGCGATTATTTACGTTACCGTCACCGCAGAGTTAGCTGGCAAATGGTTTAATGTAGAAATTACTAGCATAGAAAAATGACCTTTCTGTTACTTTCAGTTTGTGCCAGTCATTCAAACGACACTTGAAGTCAGTTATTTGCAAGCCAGAAATGATGCTTTGAGAGACCGCAATATTCACAGAACGCATTTTTCACACGTGTGTGATGAATACGGTCGTATTCTTCACAATTTGCCAGTGTGACAAATGCGTTCGGATTTTGAAGCGATTTTTAATAGAAACGCACTTTTCACACATACAGCTGGGGAAGCTTGAGAATGAATGATTGGGTTTTCCCTATCCAACTACAATTATGAGTTGGAACCCCCAACTGCTGTGAGCCTTCGGCTCTTAGGGAGTTTACATGGTCAACAAATTGCGGGAAAAGTATCTAAACAAGGGTTTTGATTTTTTGAGGTGTTACTTTAAGCCGGTGTAGATCACCTGATTAAATTTTAGGCCCATTTCGTAAATGTATGTCTGAACTATGCCTTATTGTCGACTTTGGCAATTTCCAACTTTTTCTGCATGCTTTATATTTACAAGTACCAAGTTTCCTAAAACTACAATTTAAAGTTATGAAGCGGAAACGATTTGTGACGGACAGACAGGTGACAACTATGGAAAAACGATAGTCCCCTCCCATTTCTATCCAGATATAGATTTCAAACGCACAACTGAATATACCAATACTTTAATTTTGATGCGGCATAAAGGACTGTTAAGAAGAAGCTTCCTCCCATTTTTAATTGGAATTCCTAATATTTCACACTAATACCGCAAGGTCTCCTCCCGCTGATTTATGGCACCGCTAAACAATTAGTACTAGAACCTGTTCACTACAGCCTACGTCATCAGCATACATGTGAATAAAAAAAACAAAGTAAAGGTTTTCCACAGTCTTGTGGTCGTAGGGACAGTAGTTGTTGGAGCCTGCAGCATCTTAGGCACAGGTTATGAAAGAGGGAACCTATTCCTCTCCTTTCTTAGCCTTTAACCTTCCCTGATTCGAAACAGGTACACATTTACTGCTGGGATGACAGAGACAATGTTTAAGTCGTGACCCGGCTGGCGACTCAAACCTGCGACCTACTGTGCGGAAAAGCAGAACAAATTTTTAGTCTTCTTTTTTGTTTACTCTACCGGTTTTTCGTCCACTATAACTTCCATAATTTCAGGGTTATAAAAATGTCAAGAAGTGAAAATTGCGTTTTTGTGATATTTTGTCATATTTTTGGGGTGTTGCATGCGATTGGAAAATTACGTTTTCATGGTATATATCAAACGCAAACTTCACAGATATGTGAAATATGCGCTCAAATTCTGTGAAAAATGCGACCGGATTTGTCACACGTGTGAAAAATGCGACCGGATTTTTCACACATGTGATAAATGCGTTCTGTGAATATTGCGGTCTCACAATGCTTTCATAACTGGACTATTTTAGTAAATGATCCGAACAAGCTCAGAGTTTCCGACCAATTCCTGATTATTATTCTGTATATTTGTATTTTATATAAATAGTGTTGAAACCAGCTGCTTTGCAGGTGCTTTATAAACTTTACACCATTTTTTCTACTAAAAACGTCTTCAAAAATACATGTATGTGGTTTTATAACATTTGGATCTTTCGGGAATTTCGGAAATGAATATCCTATCTTCATAGCCACTGGAAACAAACCCTTGATTGGGAGTTGTAAAATGAATAATAATCATAACCTTACCAGAACTCATTCAAATTTCAGCTATTCAGCGAATCAATAGTACTGATACAACTGCACAACCCAGTAGGCACTTGACGTCAAATGATGTCGTACTGACATCGATGCGACGCCACAACGTTGCATCGACGTCAAAACGACGTCATTTAGACGTCATGTGCCCACTGGGAACCTTTTCAAGATCGCCTTTTTCTTATACTAATTGTCTGGAATGATGTGTTTCGTTGTTTACGTTACATTCTGATAAAGAATATTGTATGTGTTCAGAGAAATGTAAGCATTTTTACAAAAAGATACACACCGCTCTACGAAAAGACTTCTTGTAGTTTTTTTTTCTGATAGGATACAAATAAAAGCAGGACAATAATATCTATTATATTTATTATTTTAGTTGAACCTTGGAGTTGACCCGAGTAGCTTTCAAGCTGGTACAGCACAATTGAAACGTATGAACAGACAAGACGCAACCGATGTCGCTTACGAGGATCATTCAGGTATGATTATGTTTCGTGAGAGAACCCCTCTATAGAAATATGCAAATAACGAATGCCGAAACCAGTCTGTCTGCATGCGGAATTTAGTCAGGGCGGTTTTAAGATTTACGAGACTCAGGTGCGTTTCGTACCTATTCAGATTAGCATGCACGTATACACAGCACGTGGGTGCTTTAGTCGTAAATGTGCATTTTTATAGGTTTTATCATATAGCACCATTGAAATAGGTGTTCATACAAGAGATAAAGATTACTGGAATTTTGTAAAATTGTGACTTTGTTCTATCTTTTTTTCTTCATTCTTCATCGACCTTTTCAAATGAATAAAGAACTAATGTTAACAGTTACGACAGGTCAGCGAAAACTCTTTATGACCTCTAGTATTTGGCGCATGAACTTAAAAAATGAGATGCGGCAGGATAAAACCAACAATGTGGCATGAGCGCCATGCGAAGACTCAGATCAGCCTGGGCATTCGCTCAGACCCTTAGCTACCCTTTCAGCGCAAGCGAGGACTCTGATCAGACTGGGCGACTGTCCAGGCTGATCTGAGTCTTTGCTGGGCGCACATGCCACTTTGTTGGCTTTGTCGTGTCGCTGCTATTTGAATACAGATGGTGGCCAATGCTTGAACGAATAGCTGCCGAACTTATTGAATAACATTTCTCGGCTGTTTGAAAAATATATAGCAGCCCATTCCGGGAGATGGCTCGATATAGACTGTAATACTGTCTTAAAGAGCCGTGACCCTCAAAACAACCCGTCGTAACAGAGCGGTCCTAATTTACACCTTTAGAACGACCCTCCGATGTGGTATTAGTTGTTTCTGTAAATGTCCTCTGAAGTGACAAGATTTGGTCAAGTTAAACTAACAGGATGATTTCATTTATATTTCTAGAAGACCCTTCAACACAGTTTATGGCAGTCTTGGGCAGTGAGAAGTACTATTATCAGTTGCAGTTTATTGACGGTTTCCCAAGGAAGGCGACCGTCGTTGGTCTAGGTGTTGAAAGGTATTTTTCCTGTTTACTGATTACATGTACCAGAGTGGGCAAGATTACAGGGGTATTTTTCAGTTTAAGCCTCGGTCTAACAGCGCTCGCTATTCGATACATGAGGCACATCAGTGTAGCTTGTAGTTTCTTGAAATGTTGAATTTGTAAAATTTGTTGTAAAATAGGCCTCTGTAAAAACCATATGTAAACATAGCAGCAAATCGTTAACATAAACATATTTTGTCGAATCTTTTTAGAATTGTCTTAGCATGTCGATTCTAATGAAACGTCACAACCTATATCTTATATGGATACAAGAAAATTAACTGAGAAACCAGTAAATGAGAAAAATTAAATTTCTGCTTTCTTTTCAGGGATGACTCCGTCGTCGTCGGCGTATGTCTTCCTGAGGGAATTACAATGGAGGATATTAAATTATCGGCATTTAGACCGCCTGAGTCGCACGTGCCAAATGATGGCTGGAGGGTGGTAGCATCTCTTGATGAAGTGTTCGCAGACGACACTATGACACGTGTTTACGTGGACGGAAGGTAAGCGTGGCATAGAAAAGTATTTCCCCACTTTCTACGTTCAAGTATAAGGCCTGTTCTGATTTCTGGCCCTGTCTGGCCTGGCCCGATTACACAAAATGAAAATTGAGCCGCGATACGAGAAAACCAACAATGTGGTCAAGCGTCCAGCGCAGACTCAGATCAGCCTGGGCATCCGCCCAGTCTGATCAGAGTCTTCTCTGTCCGCATGAAGGTAGCTTAGTCCCTTGGCTACCCTATAAGCGCTAAGCAAAGAGTCTGATCAGACTGTGCATATGCCCAGGCTGATCCGAGTCTGCGCTGGGGGCATGACCACATTGTTGGTTTTCTCGTGTCGCGGAACCAAAATATAGTTTGAGCAATTATTTATGCATAATTTACTGTAAAACACTTATTTTTGGCGATTAACGAATTTTGGCGATGATTGGCGGTTAAGGCAAAGAGCGCTAGAATATAAGTCCGCCAATATAATATTACATAGCTTTAATACATATACATATGCACATATACATAATACATATACATATGAGGCGATTCTAATAGATGTCATAATGTATAGTTAAAAGAATAGTAAGAAAATTGTTTCAAATGTACATCAGATTTTCTTTATTATCTAGTGCCATGGTACATCAAGGCCGCCAAAATTAACATGTGCCAATATGTCATATTCTTTTAACCGCGAAATTTTGATACCGCAGATATTAAGTGTTTTACAGTAATTAGAGAAGCACTGTTGCAAATGCTGAACAAAATAATGAACTAACAAGATAAGGAACTAACAGGATAATCGAGTATTATGGCCATAAATCCATTGGAGTTTGATATAGATCCCTTGGGAGAAGGCAATGCAGTCTTTTGAAACAAACTAGACTAAATAAGTTATGAGCGTTGAAAAAGGTGTATTTTGATATCTCATATTCGTTGGCCTGGCCTGGTCTAGCTCAAAGTATTAGCTCATCAGATAAGCTCTTATGTCATTTCGAATAACTGGGCCAGGCCAGTCCAAACAAGCTTATATCTTAGCTACCCTTTAAACGCACAGCGAACTGTCTGATCAGACAGGCTGATCTAAGTCTTGGCGAGGCGCACATTGCCATTTGTTGCTTTTGTCGTTTCGCGGCTCAAGTATAATATCAGACTGTTTTTAAAGGAGCACTCTAGTAAGCGACTTCAGTTGACTGATACATAAAACTTGTATTGAAAGGAAGAAAAGAAAATATCGTGGCTTGAATGGTGGTGCTTACCCAGAGGAAAAAATAATAACCGTCGCCGAAGCGAAATTATTTGCATCATTATTAACTAAATATTTACCCTCAATACTCAGTCGAAAATCTCGTAAATTCTGAAGAAAAAAAAATGAAAATAATAATAATAAAAAAGTGAATAATAAAAAGGTCCTGCTTTTGTCAATATGATGTTGTCTCAACAATATGTCCCACCAGGGATGGTTTAGTTTTCTCAGCAATTTTAGTGAATAATATGATAATTCTATTTATTTCTTTCAGGACCATGTATGTAAATTTGGCCAGCGGTCTTACACGGGATCCTCATTGGGATAAACTGGACAACAGTCACTGTCCTAAAGGCAGATGCCCAGTTTTCACTGTCGAAATAACAACTACTGAGTTTACTTACACCCCATGTTTCACACCTGAGGTTTGTATTTTTACTTCTTAGTTTTCATTTTATCTTTTTTATCTTATACACTACTAATTATAAAACAGTGGTGTACGAAACACATGTCTCCGCCCAGTCTAACCAGCCTTCACCAGTAGGAACACAACGTTGACTCGTCATTGAATCAACGTTGATTCAACATTATGTTGAATCAACATTTTTAGGTAAAATTGAGCAGATACACAACAAAACCAACACAGTGGCTTTGCGCCCAGCGCAGACTCAGATCAGCCTGGACTCTTCGCTACGCGTTTAAAGGGTAATTAAGGGTGTAAGCTACCTCCATGCGGAAGCAAAGTCTCAGCTCAGACTAGACGGATTCCCAGGCTGATCAGAGTCTTCGCTGGGCGCACAAGTCACTTTGTTGATTTTGTCGTGTCGCACGACAAAATGTGTTACACATTTTGAAATATTGGTTGCATTATATGCTGTACATAGCGTAGACGGTTACTGTATGGGATTTTACCTCTTTTGAGTTTTAATTGTTCTGAGTGTTAGATTAGTAGAATCTATGATGGGGTTGAGGCTCGACAAGGAAATCTCAGGCTGTTTTTCAGATTATTTAGTCTTATGCGAGGCTTGCCGAGCATAAGACTTAAATAATCTGAAAACGAGCCTGAGATTTCTTGTTGAGGCCTCAACCCCATCATTGATTATTTTTCTCACACATTACATTTTATAAAGCAAAATATTCATTAAATACCTTAACGCCTTGTTGAAGCCATTCCCACAACCTTCAAACTAATTTTCTATTAATAGTTCTGACGTGTGTTAATTTCACCTTGTGCATGCATTTTTCATGACTGGCAGCTGATCAGAAATGCACACCATTAGCCGTCAATTTCAGTTTGCATGCAATTTACAAGACAGGTAGCAGCAAGTGGATTTGATAAATTTAAGTGTAATTAATTTGGCTGTACAATATAGGAATGATTGGCATTTTGAGACAGCTTTCTGAGCCTGGACTGAGATAGCAGGCCTAGATTAATAGAATCTATGATGGGGTTGAGGCCTCAACAAGGAAATCTCAGGCTGGTTTTCAGATTATTTAGTCTTATGCGAGGCTTGCCGAGCATAAGACTTAAATAATCTGGAAACGAGCCTGAGATTTCCTTGTCGAGGCCCGAACCCCATCATTGATTATTTTTCTCACCCATTTTATTTCATAGAACAGGATATCCATTGAATACCTTAACCTTTTGTTGAAGCCATTCCTATAAATTTCAAACTAATTTTCTGTTCATAGTTCTGACATGAGTGTTGATTTCACCTTGTGCATGCATATTTCATGACTGGCAGCTAATCAGACATCTACAGTGACACCTCATGCACATCACCGGCTGTCAATTTCATTTTGCATGCAATTTACCTGCAAGTGGATTTGTTGAATTTAAGTGTGTAATTGATTGGGCTGTTCTATTTAGCAATGATTGGCATTTTTTAAGACAGCTTTCAGAGCCTAGGCTGAGATAGCAGGCCGAGATAGGAAAATCTCAGACACCTCTAGAAAGGGATATTCTTGTCCAATGGGTGAGAAAGAAAAATCTCAGACACCTCTAGATAGGGATATTCTTGTCAAATGGGTGAGAAATCATCCATCTGCTAAGTAGATAATATACGAAGAATAAAAAATGTCAATAGATTATTCATATGAGCCGAGGCATGAGAAAATCAACAAAGTGGCATGAGCGCCCAGCGCAGACTCAAATCAGCCGGGATTTCCGCAAAGTCTGATCAGAGTCTTTGCTTTGCACTTACAGGGTAGCTAACAGTTTAAGCTAGCCTCATGCAGACAGCAGAGACACTGATCAGACTGGGTGGATGCTTAGGCTGATCCGAGTCTTCTCTGGGCGCAAATGCCACTTTGTTGGTTTTGTAGTGTCGCGGCTCATATATGCTTTGAAATGCATTCTGACTAGCATAGCCCACTGGCCAGGGGATTTGCCATCTCCGCTGGTAACTCCTTTGCAACATTCTTTTAAACAGGAATCTTTTAAGACTAACACATTGCTGTCATCCTTGTGCATTTTCGTAATGGTGATACATCATTTCAAAACATAAGTATCAAACATTTGTTTTATATTGTTAAGAAAGAGGTTCTTGTGAATGAGACTTTTAAGACTTTAATGTGGCTTTCCATGGCTCCTATGTTATACAACGTTCTAGCTTAAATGCCCAAATAACTTGAAAAAGCGCATACTATAATTTTTGTCTTATTTTGCCAGAACACAACAGCCACTGTGAGGAGCATGACATGTGACCTACCAGCCAGTGATCCAGATTCTGTAAGTTCTTGGGACGTACACTTTATTTTACTCAAACTATATCTTTTGGGGAAAAGTCTCTTAGTTTCAAGTACAGCCCAGTTGTTCATGAGTTAAGAAGTCGAAACTTAGACAGCAAAACCGTTTGACTTAAATTTGACATCAAATACTGTCTTTGTTTTGCTGTAAAATGGCGAGTAGTTTACTTGTTGTTCTAATTCTCGTAATGATGGTCTCCCAGAAGCAAGTGAAGGCAATTTATTATAAGCAACCTGGAAGTCACATAAGTGGTGTCCCGTAAAAATGGTAGGAAAAATGTGCAGTATCAGAGCTCTAGATAAGAGGGGATATTGAGGATAATTCAACGATAATTTTTCTTATTTTTCAACGAAATCATATTTTGTGACCCCTCATAAGAACCGTCTCGATGAGACGGTTCTAATGAGGGGTCACAAGATATGTTTAAATGGAGAAATAGGGAAAATTATCCCAAAAATATCCTTGTTACCCCTTCTTATCTGGAGCATTGGACCGTATAACCGTACAGCTTATTTGATTGTAAATACCACTGTTTGTGTTCCAGGACTGGGGAGCAGGAGACACTAGAAGAGCCACAATTGAACCGCAGTGGGGAGAGTGGTCGTCTTGGAGCGATTGTTGTGGAGACCAAGGTGAGACTAAACTTCCAAATTAGGACCAGGGATGGGGGTGGGGGAAGCTGTAATACTCAGGGGACAATATCAGCTCTTTGTCCGTAAAATATATATTGTGACTACTCATTAAAACGTATATCAGCGAAGCAGTTCTACTGAGGGAATAAGACAAGTTTTTAATGTTAATGTTAAACACCTCAGAAATATCCTCAAAGCTCCACATGCTTTGAAGGCTAGTGAGTACAGCTGAGTTTAATTGAAAGTTTATTGTTTCTTGTGGGCATATTCTTCACTCCTAGATTTTCTAAGACGAATAAATATTCTGACGCAGTAGCTCTGGAACATTTTAACTGAAAATGTTAACTTTGGTCTTAAGCTACCAGTTTTAGATAAATGAATATGAACCAAGTAAATACTATCAGCTAGAATCCCAGACTTCAATACACACCTCAAAATAGATCATGATAATAACGACCATGTATCAGGGAGAAATCATAAGGACATTGGCCCGCCCCACCCCCCGAACACACACACAAACACACACACACACACACACACACACACACACACACACACACACACACACACACACACACACACAGAGGCGCGCTAAGTTCAGCGTTCTGTTTTTATATCTAACATTAGTTTGTCATGAATTGCCTTTCCGCTACATGTGTAATATGGCTGAACCCAATGTAATGCGAGGGAAGACCCATTAACCTGCACATCCAAATGACAACTTTGTTGATTTACGTTTATTTGTTATTTTGCTTTCCAGAAACCTTTCGCTACCGGTTGTGTGACAACCCCTCCGGCAAGGGTGACGTAGCATGTCCCGGGGATGACAGAGAAACACAAACATGTCCCAGAGATTGCCCAGGTGAGACCATTATTAAATTTCACGACGGTGAACTTAGTATCGCCTTGCATTCATGGGTCAATATAATATGAGCCGTGACACGAGTAAACCAACAAAGTGATTGTGCGCCCAGCGAAGACTCAGATTAGCCTGGGCATCCACCAAGTCTGATCAGACTATTCTCTAATTGCTTAAAAGGTAGCTAAGGGTCTAAGATACCTTCATGCGGACAGCGAAGATTCTGATCAGACTGGGCAGATGCCCAGGCTGATCTGCGTCTGCGATGGGCGCACAACCACATTTTTTGTTTTGTCATGTCGCGGCTCATATGTATTATTTAATGGATGCAGAAAGGTTGTAAGTAAAATATTTATTGTTCATGAGTGCACTGAGAAGATGGTAGGTCAACTATATATTGTCCCCTGAAATCATTCAGACGCTGACTCAACGTAAATTCAAGATTAAGCTATGTCAACTATATTGTACTTATTGTCCTATGATTGAAAGGAAATGCTAAAGTAAGGAGGAAAATTTTCAGGAACTGACACAATTCAATCTCAGATCCCACTCAAGACATCATGTGGGTAAGAGACAACATAATTAGCCACCGCCAAAGACAACACCAGCGGCAGCCATGTGAACAGCCATTTCCCATGTAGGTGGTCAACGGGCTAGCCTGAACATCAGAAACAATATATCAAAAACAGACATAGCAACTAACAACACATAAAACAAACAAGAAAAACCAAAACAGAACTGCCGCCTTGGGACGACCAAATGAATTACTGGGTTGGGGTGGGGGTGGGGGGGGGCTTAATCGGTTTTGTGGTCGACCAACCCGCACCCTTTGTTCAGACTTGGTTCACCAGATACTTGGTTGTTCAACCCCAATGAATAACAACCACCGCCCACACAACAGTCTTACAACTTGAAAGCACCAACCCTGACAATAAGAACAAATTAAACGTAACATTAAACATTAAGGGCCTACTATGCTTGCAGTAAGTAAAAACATATACTGTTCATGTAGTTAAGTTTTATTTATAATGGCAACATGAAGTTCACTTTTTAACTTAAGTTAAACTTTTTACTCATAATGTACTTTTAGTGCAAAACGATGCTTAGTCAACTGCATATTTTCCCATGCTTGCAATACGATGTTCAGGGGCCGTATTCATAAAACGACTTAAGTGGTTGCTATGCTGTTGCTAAGGCTAAATTTCTTTGAAGGAGATTCCCTACAACTATGAAATTTGCTCTGGAGGAACAGTCTTTGTAAGACTGTTCCTCCAGACCGAATTTCATAGTTGTAGGGAATCTCCTTAATAGATATTTAGCCTTAGCAACAGCATAGCAACGACTTAAGTGGCTTTATGAATACGGCCCCAGGCCACTATTTATTGTCCCATGAGTGCGCGAAGGTGCTAAGTCTACTACATCTACTACATATTATCATCCCAGGAGTGTGGGAGAGCGAAATCAAGTACATATTGTGCCATGAGTAAAAAAATATGCTACGTTGTTGGTTGGTTGTTTTTGGTTAAACGGCCCTTTAAGACAGTATTTCAGTCTATATTGAGTCGTTTCCCAGAGAGAGAGAGTATAACAGGCGAGTCAACAACATCCACCCACACCTACTGCAAGCACAGTATGCCATTGCCTTAATATTGTCCTAAAAAGAACGACCCGGCACTGAAAGTTGCCGAGCACCGTCGCCCGACCCGAGCACCTCCTAGTTAACTAAAAGTTGCCCAATCAGTGTTAGAAAGTCAATATATATTCATGAATACCAGGGGATGAATAGTTAAATATACACTGTGTATGAATGCAAGAAAATGCTAAGTCCATTATATATTGCATTAATAGAATAGCGTCCCATTTAGTGCGCGAAGATGCTAAGTCTACTTTAGATGCCCCATGAGTGCGAAAAGGTGCCAACTCGACTATATATTGTCCCATGAGTGCAATAATACCCTAAGTCCACTATATATTATCCACAAAACGAAGCAAAATCAACTATATACCTATTGTTCCGTCAGAGCAAGAAGATGATAAACATGTCTGAGCAATAAATATATTGTCCAGTTAGACGAAGGAAATCCTAAGTCGACTATATATTGTTCCATGAATGCATGAAGATGTTATGTCCACTTATGATTATCCATTGAGTGAAAAAAGATGCTGAGGCAACTATATATTGCATTGCAACATGAGTGCAATATGACGCTAAATCCAATTTGTGATGTCCACTGACTTCTGAAAATTGATCAGTCAACTAAATATCATCCCATTAGTACAAGCACATGCTAAATCAACAATATAGGAGCCGTCACACGATGAAATAAAAGAAGTGGCATGTGCGCCCAGCGAAGAATCAGATCAGCATCGGCATCCGCCCAATCTGAAAAGAGTCTTCGCTATGCGCTTTTAGGGTAGCTAAGGGTCTAAACTAGCTCCAACGGGACAGTGAAGACTCTAATCAGACTGGGCGAAAGTCCCGGCTGATCTTTTCGCCCAGTACGATCTGAGTCTTCGCTGATCACACATGTCACATTGTTTTGCTCAATTCTTGTATCATGAGTGGGAGAAGATATTGAGGCTTCTATATATGGGCCGCGACACGAGAAAACCAACAAAATGGTTGTGTAGCCAGCGCATACTCAGATCAGCCTGGGTATCCGCCCAGTCTGATCAGAGTTTTCGCTGTCCGCATGGAGGTAGCTCAGGCCCTTAGCTACGCTTTAAGCACTTAGCAAAGAGTCTGAGTGGACTGGGCAGATGCCCAAGCTGATCTAAGCCTGCGCTGGGCGCACAACCACTTTGTTGGTTTTCTCGTGTCGCGGCTAATATTGTTCCATTAGGACAAGAAGGTGCAAAGCCAAGTAGATGTACATACAGTCTCATAATGAGTGCAAGAAAATTCTAAGTCATTATTTTTGTCCCATGAGAGCAAAAAAAATAATAGAAAATGCCAAATAACTTTTCCCGCAAGTCCAAAAAATGTCAGTCAAGAAGATACAATTTTGTATAAACATCTGGTTTGTGTAATATCAAAATTTAACATGCGCATTTTCATTATATTTTCAGTTGATGGTACCTACAGCCTGTGGAGCATGTGGTCAGACTGTTTCTGTGGTGGAATTGCGGCCGGATCAACTGGGGCGAAAACAAGAACACGTGTCTGTAATGTACAAAATGATGGCGAGTTCTGCTGGGGTGCTTTGGAAGAGCACCGGCCATGTTACGGAGACTGTGTATAATATACCAGAAGAGACAAACTGAGTTTCAGAAGTATTCAAAATACATTGTGATATATTTGATTTAAATTGTAAAATATGAACAATAAAATTGTCGAAAGGACCAGCGTTGTGCCATCTTTTCCTATCAGAGTCTGTGAGACAAATAACATTTAGTCTATTTACCCTATTTACTCGACTATATGATGGGTTTTTATCTTCCAAAAATTCACCAAATATTTAGATCAGGGCCCAGTTGTTCAAAACTAATGTGATCGTCAGTTAACATTTCGTTAAAATTTTAAATGCTAATATCTCAAACATGCCAACATTTTTGTTGAAAAATTGTTAGAAGCTTTTGCATTACAAAAGCTTTTCACATTTTTTGACAAAAATATCAGTGCATTGGGTTATAAAATCATAAAACACTTAACGAGTTGACATACAAAAGTTAGAAGGGTGGCGACTGTTGTTGATTTATTCCTTGCAAAGTGATGCGCAGTTTTTATGACGTCATTGAAATCGACGTCAACTTCATTTTTGAAAGAATATAGAGGCTTCGTTTTTTTCATTGATTTAAATTAATTGGCGGGATTTCGTTGACCCATGCAAATGCTCTTGCTGACAAGATTTTGAATGCTTGCTACTGCATAAAATACGGATAACTCATATTCACGGGGCAATATGAAACCTAGATTAAAAATAATTTCCGCGATATTTACAAGACAACATTGTCCCGGCATTGTCTCTAAGTAGAAAAGATGAAAAGAATCAAAGACTGCTCATATAGGAATAACGGCCTTCTATAGTAACATTTTCCAGTGCCTTAAGGGTATACCTCTTTCAAAGAAGATAAAAATGCGTCCTTTAAAATGAAATACACCGTATTTTCAGACTTGTCTACTAGGTATATCATAGCTTTAAGGGTTTTTGCTATTAGAAATTCTGTCTTTACGGTGGCTACCAAGATATTACGTCACCTGCAAAACTTTTCGAACGCCCCTCGTACAAGGCTTTTCTCCTCCAAAACAATCCTAGAAATGTAGCTCTGTGTAGATGGAGTCCATATTTCCGGGCTTTTTTGGAAGGGAGTAAACCTCCGTCGTATAACAGAATATATACGGTATGCTTAGTGGACTCTTCTATCCTTATAAATTGGATGAGATCATTCATCATTTAAGTGTTTCTCTTTTGACTATCTTATATAATTGCCAGCGATTTTGTGCAAACAGTGAAGACCCTGTACAGATGCCGCATTTTGCGGCATCTTATCTGTGTCAGCACTGTTTGCTCCAGTCCTCTTTATCATATGATGTCACTGCTATTCAGTGGATTACGTCATGTCATGAAAATCGTATGACCACACGACGTGTAATAACACTTTGGCGCGTACATGTAACGTCATTGACTTAGTCCGTGTCAACAATGCGTTTTCTTATTAAAATGCAATGTAATGTTAATTTTGAAGACCATAAACTCCCATTTTAAAGGTTTATATGATAAACAGAATCTTATACTCGTGGTCATTTCATATGAAATTTATGAAACTCACCGAAGGTTCGTTTCGTATAATTCATATAAAATGACAACTCGTGTAAGATCCTCTATTTGTGGAAAGCTAGGCATTTTAAGTAAACATAAATTTATTGATGAGATAATACAGTTAAAATTGTAAGCATTTGAACCTTTGCATGTTTAACTAAGATTAATTGATACACCTTCAGGGAAAGTTACTATGTCGATTCGATTATTTCCTCCCTTACTGGAAGCCAACTCTGAAACTAAAGTTTAACTTAAAGGAAAGACTTTGCTCCTTCTGCAGAAATTCTTTCCCGTATACTGTATAGAAGATCCGGTCTGATCACAGTGTGTCCTGTTTACCTATGTCCCATTTAATGGGCTGCTAGGCATAAATTGGTTAGTTTACATGTTAAATAACAATGTGTGTGTCCAGAATCCTCACTTCCGCAGTCACAGAATGTAGGCCTGCTAACATCACGCGAATGATGCCTTCAGCAGCCAAGGTATATGTATCCGATGGTTGGGCTGAAATTCTATACGCATTCGTCAGCCGACGCCATTTTCAGTAACCATCAGCTACCGATTATGATATATGCTTGAATAAAATTCTCCTGTATAGTTATAAGTATACTCTCTCATTTTTTCACCATTTCCAAAATAAGGAAGTTTACTAATTTCGTTAGATAATATATATCATGTCTAAATCTATTTTAAAAACTCAGAAAAAGTGTTTCACTTTAATGTATTTTTAATCAAACTACAGTATCGAAATTTTAAATGGTAATTGAATAGTATCATCAGCCTATAGGAAAGTCGATACCACGCTTTACGGTCATATTACTATACCTGGGGCCGTATTCATAAAACGACTTAAGTGGTTGCTATGCTGTTGCTAAGGCTGAATTTCTTTGAAGGAGATTCCCTACAACTATGAAATTTGCTCTGGAGGAACAGTCTTACAAAGACTGTTCCTCCAGACCAAATTTCATAGACGTAGGGAATCTCCTTTATAGATATTTAGCCTTAGCAACCGCATAGCAACGACTTAAGTGGCTTTATGAATACGGCCCCTGATTCGAGAGCGCGCTAGTGACGTCAGTACAATTTAATTCTACCCAAGAAGGCGATTTCGATCGCGGTCCATGTTGCTTGAAAAATATTTTATTTCTTGGTTGAAAACTAATTTTCACACACAAATATATGCTCTAAATATCTATTGCTAAATGTATAAATGAGCGATTTCGAAGTTACTGTGAAAAATGTTTTGTAATCATAAACAAGAAGAGCTTTTGTTTCGTGACGTAAATGAATCATTTACATACCAATTTTAAGTAAACAATCGCAGGAACATTATGGTTTCGGTTACTGCATCAGCTTCTTGTGTCCACTTGTTTTTAAAGCATCGTTAGCTTAACGAGCTCATTAGTCGCGGATTTGCTATGCCCTCTTGTTCCCAAAACATTAAGTGTCTTGATTTTTTGTTTTGCTTGAAAAAAAAGAAATGAAGAGTTCATTAGTCACCGATTTGTTGTCCCTTTGTACCCCAAAAAATCAAATGTCTCAATATTTTTGCTGAAAAAAAAGTGAAGAGCTTTTTCAGTGCAAAAGCTTACTACATTTTATTTCGGCAAAATAAAGTAGTATTTTCGCATATGATATGTTGGAAATATTAACGTCTCGTTAGCTAACTACGTCGTTAGTTTTGAACAACCGCGCCCTGGTGTCGGAAGTCATTTAGAAATGCGTGATCAATAATCCACCAAGCTGCCTAAGCTCTTAGGTTGTGGTAGAATTAGCGACGAAACCCCACCAGCATGGCTGCCCCTAGTTACCAGAAGGGTACCAAAGACCATCATCGGCTGCCATAACCACTACAAGCAGCCGAAGGAAGAATTCTGAACGCACTCACTGCAAAATTCTTCCATGCTGAACATCAAAAGAAACGCCCAAAAGTTTAAGTGCGACTTTCTTCTGTCAGCTGATTTACAGTTTTAAATCAGGTATAGCAGAAAACAACAATACAAACTTAGCTTCTTGCAAAATTAAACATTGATGCAAGAGATATCTCGATTAATCGTGAAACATTCAAAGTTGTTGTAAGAGTTGCCTTCCCTTTCGCAGTATAACAAATTGTTTCCAAAACGCGGTTCTAAAGTGTGGTTATTCAAAACCGTCTGGTTTATTGCCATTGCACTCTTAGGAACACGACAGCAGTTTGAAGTCGTCAAATTATCTCCCTGGCAATCAAACAACTAGCATAATCCAATAACACCACACGTTTTACAGTGCTACAAATAATTTCTATGCAGATCTTTTCATTTTACTCTTGTTATTTGATTTTCATTCTTCGTATGAACCGTTTCTTTTCTTTTTAAGAAATACAGGGTGTTAAATGGTCTATGGGAACCTCAATGATAAGCAAGTGTTACTGTTTCCACTGTCAACTTTCACCCGGTTGTTTCTCTGAAACGCAAGGCCCGACTGCATTGATTTACTCTTGCTACGGACATTGTGTCGGGAGAAAATTGAAAAGTCAGCTTCTGAAAGTATGGTGATTAACCCCATCACAAAATACAAACGTTCTGGTGTCTATGGTGTATGAAATATCAATGTGCTGTGCTCATTCTGTCGGAACATCATACCACCCTTGGTCAACTATGTATATATAAGGGCTGTTACGAAATGAAAAAGAGCTGTTACGAATCGAAAAAGAGTCATAGTTACCAAACGACCTGGTCATCATGTCGTTTGGTAACTATGACTCTTTTTCGTTTCGTAACAGCTCTTTCTCGTTTCGTAACATCCTTGAAAACATACTTTATCAGGAGTGATACAATAAATTAAAATGTCTATATAAATTGGGCGTATACATTGTGGGTGTTTCTTCTTATGTCCAATGTATATTGAGTAGCGTTATGGTACTAATAATTGGGACTTAATCCCCCGCCAAAAACACCAAAAAACAACAACAAAAAAAAAAAAACCCAGCACAGACCGAGTTCAGACTCCGGGTCAGACCCGAGTTCAGGAGTTCAGGCAAGTCCATTAACTTCCGGCTGGCGCAACCGGAGATCGCTTGTAATGCGTCACAAAAAGATGGTCAAACGTTTATGCCAAAGCCCCCAAGCACGTCCTGCAATGAGCAGGTGTGACAATATCCAATATTAAACCTATAAAAGATTGTATCAAATATTCCGCGTCTCTGGAAAAGGCGTTTATGTCAGCAAACATGATTACCCGTACGTACCTGCGTCCTATTATAATATGTACATTAGTATATGCACCGTACCTGAAAACAAAAGTAATGAAAAGTCTACAAGCCTTTTGCCTGTTTAGCCATAAAATATGTCGAGGCTTCCCATCAGAGCCACCTCGGTGAGGCGGTTCTAATATATGCTTTACCGGAGACCTCGAAATTATCATCAAATACGATTCTTGTCTGGGGTTCTGACCTCGTCAAGAGTTACATTAACACCGTATTAAACCTATTAAACGCCCCTGTTCTAATAAACACCCCCTTTTTCCGAAAATAATATTATATAAACTTGCACAAATTCTTGTTTACTTCTTTGGATGGGATGATGGAGCTCTTTGAAATGGGGGCAACCCCCAAAGGAAATAGTTTTTTGAGGGAATAATTTGCTCCTAGAGGAACGAATTCTTTCCTTTTAGAGTTGGGCCCATCCTTACTGAGAAAGGAAGCAAGCTGTGTTACTTCTTCTGAAAGTATACCATTCACATTAATACTGTTTATCAGAGGTATTTTAGCAGTGGCTGATTTTCAAAATAACGCCGCCCCCCTTTTTAAAAAGAAACGTCCGAGGCGTTTAATAGGATTAATATGGTACTCGTGGAGACATCCAAGTCCGCTATACTCGGTTTGACGTTATACTAAATTGAGCGAGAAAAGGTTCCTTGTGTCATGTGTAAACATTCAAGACTTCGATCAACCTGCGCTTTAAGTGTTTCCTCTTCCCTGTAAAAAAAAATCCGAGTGGTCCATAGATTATCCCTGCGAACAGAATACTTGATTAACCTGCGTGAAAACGCAGGCTTCTCTGAGTATTCGCTGTTCGCAAAGGCCTTGCGTGACCCAACCCCTGTAACGATAGTAATTAAATTTTTAATTTTCTGACGAAAAAAGATTTTATCTTACAAAATAATCTATCGGAAACAAGGATAGTTTATGCTTGTTTTGGTTTAACATCTTCGTTCCAAGGGGTCAACCAGGGAGCCAATCTATAATAAGAAACCCAAAGGACATTTTGGTAATGGTCACCTGCTATATATACTGAGGTGAAAATAATTATACTTCCATTTACTTAAGAAAGATGGTCAACAGAGTAAAGCATTTCGTGTATCTTTTCGTGATTTTAAACGGTTTCACCGTTTTTGGGTGTCCGGATCAGGAGGGTGGGCTGTTGCCCTGGTCCGAAGCAAGCTCATGGGATTCTCAAACTGTAAGGTTTTCTTGTATACATTTTGTTTGTTTCCGTTACATTTGCTTAGTTTGTATATTGGTAAGCCGAGCTATTTTGGCAGTAAATTTTTTTTTAAATTTCCCACTTTGATTGTATACAGTGAATATCATGCGCTTTTTTGAGTTATGGTTTTAAAACTGGCAATTCCAATTCATCAGAATACTTACATTGAAAGAGTCACATAGAGAACTGCTTCTGTTTCGACTATATATGAGCCGCGACACGAGAAAACCCACAATGTGGTTGTGCGCCTAGCGCAGACTCAGATCAGACTGGCCATCCACCAAATATGATCAGACTCTTCACTAGGCGCTTAAAGGGTAGCTTAGGGTCTAAGCTACCCCCATGCGGACAGCGAAGACTCTGATCAGACTGGGCGGATGCCCAGGCTGATCTGAGTCCGCGATGTGCGCACAACCACATTGTTGGTTTTCTTGTGTCGCGGCTCATATATCTTGCGTTACCACATAAGAAACTTCTGTGTGACGTAAGTAATGGTCATTTATTTGCATCAAAGCCAACATGAAATAGATCGAAAAGTTGAAGTGAAACAATACACAGGGGTGGAATTCCGGTTTTTGCTTTCCTGAGAAAATAGCTAATTCAGTTCAGTGCAGTTCAATTCTCCTATCGACGTTCCCCAAGTGGCTCAGCGGTACGTAACCATAGTTGCACACCAGTGGCGCCAAGTGTCCGCCCAAAAAAGCTAATTCACCGTTAGAAATGTTATAAATGGCAATACATGTAGTTTTATTATTAAATAAATTGATAAATAGATAAATAATAAATATTGTCACGTTAACGCATTCGCACAACAAACATCCTTTGGTAGGGCAGTTCAATTTTTCTGTTAAAGCATTATTTGTCCTTTTCCCGTGTTTGTTTCGAATGCATATACATGTACCTCATTTGATCGGCGAACAGCCTGATATATTTTTAAAAGAAAGCGCACAAGAGTTATCGGCGAGGTCAATTATGTGCCAAGTTTGAGTCTAAGCTGACAACCTACCCTCAAACTTTGAAAATCCTTGGTTCTGTTTATAGGTACCTGCCGTCGGTTCAGTCGTGACCATCGACAAATCTATATTGCTGGACGTAACGTCAGTGACGGTCTCACAAATAAACATTATAAACACCGGACGACTGGTCTTGAGCGATCAAATAGGGGAGATAACTATAACAGCTGATGGAATACTAGTCAAGGTAAGCAATCATTTTCCAACGTGATGTCACTTCTTCTACAGAATAAAGCATAGGTTAAAGAGTTAGGTTGACCTGAGATGAAATGCATATTCTATATCCCACCAAATCAAATCAAGTCCAATCGACCTGACCATACGCGCCAATTTTAATGCGAATTTGAGTTTATTTGCATTACACAACTATCTTTACCCTTCTCGCGAGAGGTTAACAAGAATTCAATATGACCTCTTGTGTTTGGCTTGAATTGAAGTATTTGGCGCGGATGCTAGCGCTTTTGCATGACAATCTCTGAAATTGTCCTACATTTGCGCGACTTTCTATAGCATACGTTTGCGCGACTTTTTCCTCGACAGAATTCCTACGCTTGCGCTTTATTTTCACCTGGAACCGCAGGATCAGTCGAAATTTCGATATAATAGTTATAGCAATAGACGCACAGAAACTGAATACAATTTGTTAAAGGAAATTAAAATCTTAAAGAGCTCCTTCAAGAGCAGAGAATACATTCAGAAGAAGGAACATGGGCCAGACTACATAGTTTCGGCTAATAAAGCCTCATCAGTGACCCTGACAATATCTGGTGACGAAACAGGAAAAAAACATGCTGAAATTTATCAACTTTAACCGGACAGTCGATTCAAAGACTGACTAGTATCAAAACTGGTCCAAATAATAATAATAATAATAATAATAATAATAATAATAATAATAATAATAATAAACAGGCGAAAAGCTCTGTGCAAAACCAACCGAACTAATCATTTCTCAGATTCAAAAAGACAGTTTCCCACTTCCGAAAGATATAACAGCTGTTCGACCTAAGAGCATACATAAGCCGCGAAAGAGGCAGATACTATGAATTCAAATAAAAAGCGTGATACAAAGTCCAGCCTGATGAAAATGCAATGGTTTTAGCTGGTCTCAAGATAATTTTTAACAAATTTGAGCTCCTTTTCATTTTAAAACGAACAAACAAACTCGACCAGTTCCAACCCTAATTCTATATCTACATGGTAAACGGTAGCCAAAATACATTTTATCTGGCAAACGAAAGGACACCAGAATCAACTTCGAACCACCAAAGTATCCCGGGTTAAACAAATTTAAATTGTCGTGTAACGTGAGGTGAGAAAAAAAGTCGCGCATTCGTATTGTCCTGTAAAAGTAGCGCAGGCGTAAAATTCGAAAAAGTCGGACAAGCATATTGCGTTCTCTGGCGCACGGACCAAGGTGTATTGTTCAGATAGCGATAAAAGATAGTGAACAAACACTGTCTGGATCGAGATCCGGGACATCCTTTTTAGATCACCTGAGATGGTGGACCGGTTTACATATGCAAGGTACAAATGTAGGTGGTTTGTTTTATCAAGTTTTCTGACTATATATCATACGCATCAGTCAAACTAGCCATATCAGGGATTGAAGAATAAAGTTCTCCATTTAAAACAGGCAGCGATGTGGCAAAAATTATACACATTCGCTTGGATCGGAATATTGTAAGTATCGTTTGTTGTTCAGTTTTAATGTTTAGTGGTGACCCAAATATTTTCTTGAATTTCCTATGAAACATCATTTATATTTTCTTATTATTTTTATAAACTACAATGACCAATTCAATTTGGTCCCAGACCCCGAAAACCGTGTTTAAATCTCTTGGCTGGATTTGGAGAAATATTCATTTTTTATACGCCGTGTAATTTGCATTTGTCACCGGAACATAATCGCTAGTTCAAAACAAAAGTTATGTCTCTACATGTTGCGAGTATGTTCCGGTGACAAATGCAAATTACACGGCTAATAAAATGAATTTGTCTCAAGAACCAGCTAAGAGTTTTAATGGTTCTCGGGGTCCGGAACCGAATTGAAATGGGCATCGTATTTTATGAAAATAATAAAAAAAAATATATAAACGACGTTATACATGTATAGGAAAGTCAAGAAATCATTTGAGTCACCACATAAAATTAAAACTAGACAACAACAGTACTGGGAAATATGCCGCTCCAAACGAATGAGTATATTTTTCGCCACATCGCTGCCTGATTTATATGGAGAAATGTATTCTTCGTTCCCTGATATGGCTCCTCTGACTGATGCGTATAGTCAGAAAATTTGATAAAACATAGCACCTACCTCGGGTGTGTAAACAAGTCCGCCATCCTTAGTGGTATGTTCCGTTTCCTAAAAAAAGGATGTTTCGGATCTCGATTCAGGCAGTGACAAAGCTCTTGAAAGAGTACCCGCTGACGTAACCCGAATGAAAATTTCCCAGCTTTACCAGCGGGGGGGGGCCTGGAATTATTACAGATGGTGCGGAAAACTCCGACTGTTGTGTTTGCGACAATGCTACCGTAACCTGTAACCTGTACAAGTATGGAAAGAAAATATTTCTCGAGGGAGTCCATTAAACCTTAAATACTGGAACCCCTTTTTGGAGACATATGCAAACTGTGCAGACCCAGTTTCCACGCCGCAGAAAGGGGACATCTGATCAGGGTCAACACTGTTTGCTTATAGGAATTGCTATGCAAAATATATTTAAAGTAAAAGTATTCACCAGAATCTCCTAAAACGAGAAATGGACCCATCCAAATAATAAGGATAGACAAGTTCACGGGTCAACAAAAGTTTAACCTAGTACTCCCTTTGCAAAATATTTTCTCCCCCCATACGTTTCCCCATTTGCAACATATGAACCGCGACACGAGAAAACCAACAATGTGGTTGTGCGCCCAGCGCAGACTCAGATCAGCCTGGGCATCCGCCCAGTCTGATCAGAGTCTTCGCTGTCCGCATGGAGGTAGCTGAAACCCTTAGCTACCCTTTGAGCACTTATCGAAGAGTCTGATTGGACTAGGCAGTTGCCCAGGCTGATCTGAGTCTGCGCTGGGTACACAGCCACATTGTTGGTTTTCTCACGTCGCGGCTCATATCTATTTGCCTTTCCTAATGATTATGGATATACTTCCACGTTTTCCCGCCATTTTTACAAAGGGAACAACTTTCATGATTTCCTGGTTGCTTCCCTGGAAGACAAAATGCTTAAAAAACTCTTAGGAACAGATTCATTCTTTAAAAGTTAAGGTGGTGATAATTACTGATTTGGGGCAAAGACAAAAATCTGCAAAAAACACTCAAAATACCACTGATCTTTCCAAAACTTAGCATATGCCTTCTTTATGTTGTGTCTCACAATTCAGACTCCCAAAATGCAGCATTTGTTAATTTTAAAAAGTGTTTTTATAAGGAAAGATCAAAGGGTAATTTTGTGCGCAATAATCTGAAAAAGTAATATTGTTTTTGAAAATATACTTAGTGCTTAGAGTTCCTTGTTGCATAATGGAGAGCGTCCTAGCAATTATTTTTTCAAACTCCTTCACACACTATCAGGCTGAGCAGATGAAAAAAAGATGCGGTCTGTGTCCAATTTTTTTTGTCAAAACACACAGGTGAGACAGGTGAGACTATTTTAACAAGGTTGAACAATTTCATCTACACACCAGTGATCATGTAAGTAATGTATTATTTATACTGTAGGTGTTACATAGGTATGCTAGGTATTGCCTACCCTATATTTAATAAATGCATCCAGTGTACATTACCTTGTACATGGTTGAACATTTGAGAAAAAGCTACCGTTTTCATCTGGTCTACATTACAATTTGAGAGAGAGTTGGAATAAATAATTGCTAGTACGCTCTCCATTATGCAATAACGCACCTTCAGTACTACGTAAATTTTCAATAACGATGTTAATTTTTTTGATTATTGCGCAGAAAACTACCCTTTGATCTTTCCTTATAAAAACACTTTTTTAAGCAGCATGTACGTCTATTTTGTATTCTAAACTGTAAAGAACAACAAAAATAAAAAGTCTGCTAACTTTCAGGGAGATACCTTACTTTTTTTATGGTTTTTGTCTCGCCTGCGAAGCAGAGGCGAGACATAGGTATTGCTTTTCCGGTGTCGTCGTTGTCGTCGTCGGCGGCGTCGGCGGCGTAAACTTTCATCGGGTTTTTGCGTTTAGGTCAGTTTCTCAGAAACTATAAGGGCCAGAGCCATGAAACTTGATTCATGCATACATCTGGAAGAGTAGATCTCAAAGCCATCATCAATACTGAGTCTTGACCTACATTTTACGGTTGATTGACTTTGCAATTTTTCATCGGGTTTTTGCGTTTAGGTCATTTTCTCAGGAACTATAATGGCTAGAGCCATGAAACTTGGTTCATGCATACATCTGGAAGAGTAGAGCTCAAAGTCATCATCAATACTGAGTCTTGACCTACATTTTACGGTTGACTGACTTTGCAATTTTTCATCAGGTTTTTGCGTTTAGGTCATTTTCTCCGGAACTATAAGAGCTAGAGCCATGAAACTTGGTTCATGCATACATCTGGAAGAGTAGATCTCAAATTCATCATCAATATACATTTTATGGTTGACTGACTTTGCAATTTTTCGTCTAGTTTTCGCATTTAGGTCTGTTTCTCAGAAACTATAAGGGCTAGAGCCATGGAACTTGGGTCATACCTTCATCTGGAAGAGAAGAGCTCAAAGTCATCATCAGTATTGAATTTTTACCAACATTTTACGGTTGACTGACTTTGCAATTTTTTGTCAAGTTTTCACGTTTAGGTCTGTTTCTCAGAAACTAGGGCTAGAGCCTAGAAACTTGGTTCATGCATACATCTTTGTTGATTTAGCTCTGTTTTGTGACAAAGCGCTAGCAGGCGAGACACCGCATTCCGCGGAATTCTTGTATGCAGATTTTTACATTTACCATAAATCACCACCTTAAGGAGGGAGGCAAAATCAGAGAAGGCAGAGTTGTTATCCCTCCAAAGTGTACCCTTTTACCTGAAAGACTAATATACTCTACTATATAGAACAAATCCCCAGTCTTTATTGGTTTCAGGACCCCGTTATGTCATTACCTACGTGAGAAAGGGAATTTCCTTTGATGAAAAAGCATTGTCACTGAACTGTTGCATAATAGGATTATGATACCCAATAAACAAGCTCTTCTATTTGGAACACACTCCCAGTCTGTATTGGTTTTATGACGCTGTTACGTCATTACCTATGTGAGAACGAGTATTTCCTTTGATGAAATGGCAGTGTCACCTCTGAACTGTTGCATAATAGGATTATGACACTCAATAAACAAAACTATTACAAGAGATAATTCAGTGGTGTGTTTCATTATGACGTAATATGTGATCTATTTCAGGACGATGGACAATTAGTAATTGGCAATGAGACTTGTAGATTTCAGAATACAGTCAATATCAGACTCACTGGTAAGTGGCTAGATGCAGACAGCATGATGGTTTTAGAATTGTGATATTTTTCAGAATGTACATTTCTTTGATAAGCACAAATTTACATTTTTGTCAGTTAACATTTGTGACAAATTTTTAAATAGTTCACGTCAATAATTTTACACCATTTCAGCATCGACATGACAAACTAACAAAGTGGTAGGTTCGCGCAGCGAAGATTCAGATCAGCCTGGGCATCCGCCCTGTCTAATCAGAGTTTTCGCAGCGCAATGGGGTCTAAGCAACCTCCATGCTGAAAACAAAGACTCTGATCAGACTTGGTGGATGTTCAGGCTGATCTGAGTCTTCGCTGGGTACACATGCTACTTTGTTAGTTTGTCGTGTCGGAGCTCATTACAGAGGGGATCAACTTTCCTCAAGTCATGATTGCTTCCCGATGAAACGCAACCCTTCTATAAATAGAGGATCTTACATGAGTGCTCATGTATTATTGAATTTAATAAACGAGTTGGGGAAAAAGATAAGATGCGAGGCTTTGCCGAGCATCTTATCGGTTTTCTCCAACGAGTTTAGTAAATTCAGTAATGCAGGTGCACGAATGCAAGATTCTATTTATCATATGACACTAAAATCGCATTTTATCAGCAAAATTTGCACTAAAACGTCACGATTTCGCCATTAGAAAACGCGACGTTTTGATGGACGTCAACGTATAACGTTACGACGTAATTTGCATATTTAATCCACTAGTGGATTATCGTTTTTAATGCATGGCTTTATTACACTCTCAGATGCGACGTCGTATGATAAAGGAGTGTTAACAGAATGCTTATGGAGGAGAAAAATATTTTGTTTAAGACTTGACTCACCGAGAAAGAAGGCAAAAATGAGAATGGAAGAGTTGCTTCCCCTGAAAGTGTATCCATTTGACTTAAAACTCAACTTAATTAAAGGCCGGAATTGTCGTCCACCCGGCCAGCAGATTTTACCTGTATAGGTACATGTAATGTAAGTGGGAGAGGACTATCTAATGTTGTAATATCTCAATTCCGATCCTTTTGTTTTAATGCAATTAAAATGTTTAATCTATGTTTCCTACAACTATAGAACCCCGTTAGCTTAGTGGGTTCAGCACTGGCCTACTGAGCTAAAGGACCCAAGTTCAATTCTCTCTCGAGCATGTCGAGGCAGAAATATTTTCAAATGTAAACGCGGTACCATTGCACACAGCGATACATTATCACCGTCTCATCGACCTGCTATGACCTAAATACTGTTAAAAAGCAAGTAAAATTGCGAGTCATCGATCCTGTCATCCTATAGCTATGTGCTTTGGGAGTCGAGTGGTTATACCTTCTCTGACATTTTACGTAATTCTCATTTATTGTTATTTTCATAATAAAGCAGGAGGTGAAGACAAAATCGCTAAATTGATTTGATAGGTAATGCTTTTATCATTGAAGTTGGGTTTATTTGGGCTCCTTCGCAAAATGTTAGCTTCCGTGGCCCCGGCGTGTTTATTGCTTCCCGTTTGCGAAATATATGCTCACCTTAATTAAATATTGGTTTACTTGGGACATCCTAAATTTTCTTTGTGTTTTTCAGGAATCAGAACCGCAAACAGGGATTTACTGGATGCCAAGGGAGAAAAATTCATAGCTGTAGAAGATAATGCTGTTTTACAAATTTATGGTCAGGAGAAACTAGCATGGACCAAGCTTTCAGAGACAGTTGAAAGATGGACGGTAGCTAACGAGAATATTGTGTACAGCCATACGGTGAGTGCGGTGAGTTTAGGTTTTAAACTCATACGGCAAATCTTGGCAAATCGCAAAACTTGGCAACTCGGCCAGCTCCACAAAAACGCTACAGATATCGTATTCCTCAGTGGCAAATACATCTCCATGTTTTCCATAGTTTGGTAACTTCCTGTTTATTTCCCTGGATGACGAAACCCTTCCAAACGGGATCAACTGTTAAAGTAAAGAATTTGTTCCTCTATGAGCAAATTATTTTTTTTGTAGAGTTGACCTGCATTGTAAAGAGAGGCAAAAAATAAATAAAATAAAATATAATAACAAAAATAATTAAGTGACAACTGCACTCCTAAAAAGATACCAATACGCTTTACCATCGGCGAGAGAGCGACAAGTATCGTATTCTGTCACTTAAAATTCGTTTAACACTGGTGGTAGCGGCAAAATACTATGTTTGCCGATGATTGTCGAAGTTTGACCAAATTTACCGATTTGCCACCATTCCACATTTAAAGTATAATTTTCAAAAACGTCAAAAACACAATATGGCAGTAGGGTAGATCTATTGAAAATGTTAAGAAGTAAAGATAGACGTCGTATGTCTTCTATTAAATGCCCTGGGTGATCTGACAAGAAATCCTTTTACTTCAATCGGAAACCTCGTATGATTCCGTTACTTTCCACCTAGGATGTCAATCGCAACACAGCTCGGCCAATTCCGTGAATCAACCTCGGATGTATGACGAGGGACTATTAACGTCACACGACTGTTGTTAGAACAGCGATATAAAATGGCTGCACTGTCGCTCCGAGTAAATAATGGAATGAAAAGAAACAAATAGAGGATATTTGACTTTATCAGTGTAAGATTGATTTTTATTTCACCGAATGAACACCAAAAGAAGTATTTTCACGAGTGGCGAAGCCACGAGTGAAAATACCACTTTTAATGTTCATGAGTGAAATAAAAATTCATCTTACACTGAAAAAGTCAAATTTTCTATTTCTTTTATGCTTAAAAATCGCAATAATTCTGTTTATTCAAGAGCGTCAGCCATTACGACAGAAACACAACTATTTTTCTAGCCGTTTTGGGTCAAATTTGATGCTTCCAGCGTGTTTATTGGGTATGATATTAGTTGTAAACACAGTTTGCAAATGAAAAATAGCTTTTACTCAACAAAACACTTGAGGCTATTTTACAAAAATCCTATTTCTGAAACAGTGAAATCGAAAGTGATAATTTCACTGTTTGAAACAGTGAGATTATCAGTTTCGATTTCACCGAGAAATCTCTATAATTCATTGAAAAGTATAAAAGAAATGTATTTTCTGTCTCGGCATCAATAATTGAATATTTTGTTTTGACAACAGCAAAGCATTGAATGAATGTCCGTGCAATAGCTGAAAAGGTCGCAGGTTGAGAACTAATTATCGTTAGTAGACATAGAGAGCTACGACTTCGGAGTATACTTGTTCCCGCGAACAAAATGCATATTTCTCCGCCTTCATCCGAAGTCTGATTCACGGAATTGGCCGAGCGTGCTCCGATTGAAAGGATGTTTCCGATTGTAGAAATATACACAGAGGCAATAAAAAGTATACAGTTTTTGGGTTTTTAATACTAGGTCTCGTGTAAATGGCTGCGTGGAAATATTAATAACATCAATTTTGCAACCGTCTAGCTCTGCAATACACAAAGAAAAATTGTGTAGCAGTCAATAATAACAGAGTTATGGTCCTTATTTCAATTTCAGCAGTTACCATCAAAACTCGCTTTGTTTTTGGCAAATGGCATTCTGCATGTCACGAATGTCTAGGGCTAGAGTTTATGAGTAATACCACATCGTCATTTAATCTGAAACTCCCATCAAACGGCTTCAGCCTTAGCTAAAAATGCTACATGTCTCAAATTATCTCACTTTGAATAAAATCTATAGGGTATTTAATGTTTGTCTATCTTACTTGGTGTTACAAATTTTCATTTGAAAATTTCGGAAAACTGTTTTATTGCTTCTTGCCTCTGTGTGCACTTAAATGGAATCTCATAGACTTGTTTATTTGAAAGAAAATTGCAAATCAACTTCCCATAAGAACTCAATGCAAACGCAATGTCCGTTAATGGAAGACGCCAAAAACATCATTTCTTGTTTCCAAAAAATTTGATCCTTTACCCCGTTATTCAACTGGAGGGTGACATGTCCTTATATATCTTTCATCCCTCTTTCGAAGAAATGCATAAAAAAATACACGAAATTTATCTTTATTGTCCAAAGTGCATGTTCAAAGGGGAGCTACTCAAGCGACATTGTTGACCTAGACCCCTCGTCTGTTTAAAACGATGTCATTCCCTTATTATTTGACCGATTGTGCAGAAAATTGTCGCAAATTGTGCAAAAATGATTGTTTTTGTTAATAGTGCCTAGGTGTTGTGCCGATATGTATAAATATGCAGAACAATCCAGACTGAAATACCTGTATACTTGCTTTTGCCTCTAAGTATATATGACTATTTGTTATAGAGAATTTTCAATCAAGGTTTTAGACCAAAAGTGGTCGAATACAGGCAAATCGATATATACACCGCCAAACACTTAAAATCTTCGAATTTTGGTTTGCAAACCTCGTAAATGAAGTTACAGAAAACAGAATACGGTGACTGTCGATGGTTCACCGATTTGCTTTTAATTGCCCTTATGAGTCTTTGACTCTTTGTAATATATCTAAGAAGCAAACCTAAAAAATGCATCATGGGTTTGAAGTACAAGCCTAGTATATAAAGCAGTATATAGAGATTATTACACGGTTGTTTTGATCCCAGCCCTGATCTCAGCCCGAGTTGACCGTATGGGCCCGAGCCCGAAGGGCGAGGGCTGATACGGTCCGAGGGCTGAGATCAAGGATGGGATCAAAACAACCGTGTAATGATCTTTTTATCATATACTTTCTTATAGAAATTAAACTTCTGTAAGAAACCTTGCAATATTTTTGTTCCAATAAAATGTGTGTCAGTGTATTTCTCTCTTTTTATTGCATGTAATAACATGAAGATGATCAAGTCGGTAGCTCATGGATGGTGAGCCGCGCCGCCATTTTTCTTTCAGCTGGAAGTGCAACTGAGCACAAAATAAAGAAAACACAACAACATTGTTTGATGTTTTAATCGTAAATGGCCCAGGCTACAAAATAAAACTTACCGAGAATAGTTTTCTGGTTTTAGAACAAACCACGAAGCCTCCGTGTGTTCACTTTCAGCCAGTTGACGTGCGGCAATAAAACATGGCGGCAGACATCTTTTAGCTCGCTGAATTGATTTGATGACGTCGGCGACAACACTTGACTTTGGCGCCAAAATTGAGGGCCGATACAAGGGCTGAGATATTTCTGTCCCGCCCTACACGTGAGGTGATCTCGGCCCTACACCTGACTTTTGGACAACAGGGCTGGACAGCGCTTTCTGACAGGGCTATAATGGTTGGGCCAAATGTCTAGTTTTAAGGGCAATACTAGTGAAAGTATATGATAAATAATGATATAATGTACAATATGATGAACCTAAAACCTGCACCGTATAGTTAGGTACATATAATGTAATATATAAAATACAAAGTAGACACATTGCAGTATATAGTATACACTGCATTTTATTTAAATCTTTTAAATTTTAATAACTGGCAAGTTTATGTTTTTTTCTTCTATTTTTTTTTTTTTTTTTTTTTTTTTTTTTTGAAATTGGCGGTCCCGCCACGGTTCTTTCTTGCCTATAATTGAGCTATGTTAGAAATCGATATCCGAGTTTTTGATTTCATTTTCTTTATTTTTAAAGTCTTCGCCATACCATGCTAATAAGGACAGATGGAACGAAGGCCTGGCAATGTACGTGTTTTATGACTGCAATGAACAGCCTAGATACTACAGAGTATTCGACTTTGATCAAAATGGAAATACCAACAATGAACAGAGGGCTGTGGATGAAATGAAAGAAGCTTTAGAAGGTATGCATACGGTACCCTTTTCTTTCTTATGATTTCCAAAACAATAATAATGATAATAATAATAATGATAATATAGAGGATATTTGACTTTTTCAGTGTAAGATCGATTTTTATCTCACAGAATGAACACCAAAAGCGGTATTTTCATGAGTGAAATAAAAATCGATCTTACACTGAATAAGTCAAATTTTCTGTTTCTTTTATGCTTTAAAATGCAATAATTTAGGTAATTCCAATGCCGTAGTCATCACGACAGAGACACAACCTTTCTTCCAGCCGTTTTTCGCCATATTTGATGCTTTCAGGATGATTTCTGGGTACGATATTGGTTGCAAACAGTTTGCAACTGAAAAAAAAAAGTTTTTCTTTTATACATTTCAATGAATTATAGAGATTTCTCGGTGAAATCGAAACTGATAATCACAGTGAAATTATCACTTTCGATTTCACTTTTTAAGAAATAGGATTTTTGTGAAATAGCCTCAACTTTTTTGTTGATTAATTGGTTAAATCTTATCTGGCGTGACAAAAAATAGGTCATGCATGTTTGCACGTCATTACGACGTTAATGACGTCACTTAAAGCGCTAGCGTAACATTATTACTGCACGCGACGTCAGGCCGCCTATGTCTCCTGTAGGCATTCTTTCTCGGCGATTTTTTTTAAAGATCTGTTTATCAACATGATAGTTGAAGCTATTTTTCAGTTGCAAACTAATTTTACAACCAATATCATACCCAGTATACACGCTGGAAGCATTTAAGTAATATGCAACCTTCATGACGCTGGAAGCATCAAATTTGACACAAAACGGCTAGAAAAAAACTGTGTTTCTGTCGTGATGGCTGACACTCTTTAATAAACAGAATTATTGCGATTTTTAAACATAAAAGAAATAGAAAATTTGACTTTTTCACTGTTAGATGAATTTTTATTTCACTCATGAACACCAAAAGTGGTATTTTCACTCGTGGCTTCGCCACTCGTGAAAACACTGCTTTTGGTGTTCATTCGGTGAAATAAAAATCGATCTTGCACTGAAAAAGTCAAATATCCTCTATATCATTTCATTTTGATAAACGGATCTCAAGAAATTTGCTAAGGAAGAATGCCTACAGAAGGCTTAGGCGGCCTGGCGTCGCGTGCGCTAACAATGTTACGTTGGTGCGTTTAGTGACGTCATTACGATGTAATTAACGTCGTAATGACATGCAAACATTCGTGACGTAATCTATACCAGGCCGGATAAGGTTTAGTCAATTAATCAACAAATACATGAGATTATATCACAAAAATTCTTTTTTTGAAATCAGTGAAATCGAAAGTGATAATTTCACTGGTTGTAACAGTGAGATTATCAGCTTCGATTTCATCGAGAAGTCTCTATACTTCATTGAAAAGTATAAAAGAAAATAATAATAATAAAAATAAACGTTTTTGGTTACTGAAAATCTTAATGCACGTCATCAGGGAAGTTTCTCCTTTGCCATCAGTTTTATCTTATGAGACCTGTGGTATAGAATTATTTGAGCCGCGACACGACAAAACCAACAAAGTGGGATGCATGCCCAGCAAGTCTTTGATCTGCCTGGGCATTCGCCAAGTCTGATCACACTCTTCGCTCTGTGCTTAATGGGTAACTAAAGGTCTAATTTTACTCCATTCGGACTGCGAAGAATCTGATCAGACTGGGCGGATGCCCTGGCTAATCTGAATCTTCGCAGGGCGCACTTGCCGCTTTGTTGGATTTGACGTGCCGCGGCTCACTTTACCATGGATTTAACTTATACTTGTAGCATCTTTCTCTGCATAGTCTGCATATACTTGGTAAATTGTGAATCTGTTTCGCTTTTAGAGCTCGATTATCAAATATGCAACTGCAAGCATATTTCGTTTTTAAATGGCACGATCTCATATTAGAATATTTTTTTCAGCTGTTGCGGACGGCGAGATAGTTGCTATAGCAACACAGAGATTATACCAGACCACAGCTAATACTTCTGAACTTTTTGAAGCGCTAGAGACTATGACTGGGATAAGCCGCCTGGCCATTCGTGACAGCCAAGAGCATGACGCTTATGCCCTTGTATTCCAGAAAGGTAAGTACATGTGAGCTGCGACACGAGAAAACCAAGCAAGTGGTGGGCGCCCAGCGTAGACTCAGATCAGCCTGGGCATCCGCCCAGTCTGATCAGAGTCCTCGCTTTGCGCTTCAAGGGTAGCTAAGGGACAAAGCTAGCGCCATACGGACAGCAAAGACTGGGCGGATGCCCAGGCTGATCTGCGTCTTCGCTGAGCGTCAGGCACTTTGTTGGTTTTGTCGTGTCGCGGATCACATGTACCCCCAAAAAGCTAAAAACGTTCTTTCAAGAGCAGAGAGCACATACGAAAAAAAAAAAAAGACACTGGGCCATACCACTCAAGCCTCATCAGTATGCCTGACAAGTTCTGGTGACAGAGGCCAGAGGTAACATACTTCTTAATTTTAAAGTCGATTCAAAGACTAAACTGTAGCCTCATCATCGGGCGTCGGACTCTATGATGGCCCCGACCTAAAGCTATATATTTTAGTAGGTTGGGACCGGAGCCTTTTTGCCTGTTGCTTGGTCCACCGGGGCTCAACTGGTGACCTTCGTTTGCTTCAGATTTCCAGTGGGGTTGTTTGGCAGGCCAGGGATCTCCACCTGTCAGACGGCCTGTTGTATCTGTTGAGTCCTCGTCTTTGCTTCTTCGTGGTGTTGAAATTTGGTTTATGTGTTTACCGTGATGATTCATTGACGAGTTAGAGGGTTATCATGCGAACCGAACAACCAACTAAATGTTTTGTTCCACTTCAGAAACTGAGGGTGAGGTTGGGCCTGTAAAATCGATTTAAGCCCCCCAGTAATTCATTACTGACCGTTCCAAGGCGGTAGTTCTGTTGTGGTTCTCTGTTGCCTGTTTTTGGTGTCAGAGTTTTTGTGATGTTTTACCTTATGTATGTTCTTATTATTTTTGGTTCGGTCTGGGTTGCTGAGTGGCCACCTTTCGGGAACAAGCTGCTCACTCGGTTGGCCATATGTTCTCTGTATCTTGATTATTTGTAAGCTTAGTTGTTTCCAACTATGGTTTGAGGGCTGGATTTGGATTTTGATTGTTTCAGTTCCTGGTCTTTGCATACTTTTTACTGTCATCAGTAAGCCTGACATGATCTGGTGACAGAGGCCAGAGATAACATACTTCTTAATTTTAAAGTTGATTAAAGACTAAACTGTAGCCTCATCAGTAAGCCTGACATGATCTGGTGACAGAGGCTAGAGATAACATACTTCTTAATTTTAAAGTTGATTAAAGACTAAACTGTAGCCTCATCAGTAAGCCTGACATGATCTGGTGACAGAGGCCAGAGATAACATACTTCTTAATTTTAAAGTTGATTAAAGACTAAACTGTAGCCTCATCAGTAAGCCTGACATGATCTGGTGACAGAGGCCAGAGATAACATACTTCTTAATTTTAAAGTTGATTAAAGACTAAACTGTAGCCTCATCAGTAAGCCTGACATGATCTGGTGACAGAGGCCAGAGATAACATACTTCTTAATTTTAAAGTTGATTAAAGACTAAACTGTAGCCTCATCAGTAAGCCTGACATGAACTGTTGACGGAGGCAAGAGATAACATACTTATTAATTTTAAAGTTGATTTAAAGACTAAACTGTAGCCTCATCAGTAAGCCTGACATGATCTGGTGACAAAATCCAGAGAAAACATGATTAATTTCTTAATTTTAATAAAGCAGTCGATTCAAAGACTTAAAACACGGATATAAGTGGTTTGTGAATAATTTAGTTTTGAAAAAATCTGAGGTTTCTGCTGAAAGAAATTCAGTCTGTAATGTCATTGAAAAATTGGCGGAGCATGGCATACACTGTTTACCATGCTCCGGAACCGATGGCGTCCCATATGTTACCATAGCAACATAGGGTTCATATTGATGTCTAAGTGACGTCATATCGAGACGTCATTCTACTGTGGTACTAAGCACAACAGTTTGTAATTCCTTTGTTGCTTTGGTATGAGATCTATGGCGTATTCTCACTTAAAATTCGAGGAAAGCATGGCATACAGCGTATGCCATGCTCCACTCGAATTTTAAGTGAGGTGCTACCTGAAATTCATACAATAGAAAACTGTGATTTTCTCAAAACTATAATTTATTCTCATATGATATAATTCCTTATTTTAACTGTCAAAAAGGGTCCTTAAATACCGTCAAAATTGGTGTCTTATAATAAGATTTGTTTAGCTTTTTTCCCAAGGGAAGTTATTGATGACAATATTAATCAACATCATTCTATATGACCAGGATGTAACACACAATTTCGTTGGCTGAATCAACTTCACGTGCTGGTCAGTAATTTGCGATATCACCGGCCAGTCAGAGAAAATTACTTTTACGCTGACGTCTTTCATAAATTTCATCTGAAATGACCACGAGTGTAAGATTTTGTTTGTCATATGACCCTTTAAAATGGGATTTTATCGCCTTCAAAATACACATTATTGCAATAAGAAATTGCATTACTGACACGGACGTTGTGAATAACGTTACGTGAACGCGTCAAAGTGTTATTACACACGTGGTCATATGATTTTTATGACAACGTTATCAACTGAATAACAGCGACGTCTCATGGTAAATATGTTATATTTATATATTTTTCAATAATGTAGGCGGCGAGTCTAATGAAGACTTTGACGCAATGATTGGCAAGGATGGCCAGGTAGCCATGGCTTCTATTGTGATCAACGACGATAAAGTGAATGCAATTAGCAGAATGCAATCTTCCAAAGACAGGTCAACAATAGATTTCCGAATCCTCAAATATTCCGCTGGCTTTCCGACCATTTCCGTCACTGATGACGTCAGTTCATGGCAAGTTGGTAAGTAGGGTTGAATCTGATTACTTCGGACAGCAAGTAAATTGGAACATATCATTGCGAAGAGTGAAAATCCAGATGAGACGGCTCATAATCAGGATTTTCATTGTTTGCCCAGTATTTTTTGTTTTATTTCCAAACAACTGACATATATTAAAAGGAAGCAATGTCACTGTCCGAATTTACCTGCTGTCCGAATTTACGTGACTTGACCTTAATAGCATCAGCTGTGACATGAGAAAAGACCCTAATAGCATATGCAAACAGAGACGACTCAGATGACACGGGTTATCTACGAAGATCGAACAGTCTTCTCTGTCTCTGTCAGAAATGCACATTCTGTAAAGTCATAAAAATTCCAACGATGAGACAGTTTTCATCCTGTAGGGGAGAGTCGGGTAACTTCGGGCAGCGGGTAATTCGGACACTGACATTTTTTCCTTTATATGTCAGTTGTTTGGAACTAAAACAAAAATGAACTAGCCAAAGAGAGAAAATCCTGATGAGACGGCTCATCATCGGCAGAGCCGTCTCATCTGGATTTTCACTGTTTGCAATCGTATGTCCGAATTTACCTGCCTGTCCGAAGTTACCCGACTCTCCCGCTATCAGCTGAAGGAACATTTTGATCTAAATTTTAAATCTACGTTGATTTAAAATTTAGATCAGAATGTTGCTTCAGCAGATATGATCTGATAAGAGAGTGGAGGTAGGAGATGTTGGAGTATGCATTGTCACATGATAAAATGCACCATTTTCATCAGAATAAATGATGGAAGATTCATTTCGGATGCGTCAGAGGTGTCCAAATACGTGTAGTTATGGTAAATGCGAAAATTTCTGTTATACTATACACCAAACTTTTGTTTTGCGAACTAAAAAACCAATGCTTGTCAACACGAAATTTGTTGCCGAGCCCCGGTAGGTCAGTAGGTTAAACGCTGACCTGCTGATCAAGCGGTCCCAGGTTCGAGACCCGCAAGAGGCGGGCATCTTTTCAATTGTAAACTGGGTTCCATTGCACACAGCTTTTCATTATCACCCACTCTTTGTCCTGATATGACTGAAATACTGTTGAAAAGGACGTCAAATCGCAAGTCATCCATCCTTCCATCGCATTTTGTTTAACCCTTCTTAAACACTTAAATTGATGGATGGAATTGGTTTTCGGACCTTTCATTTGGGTTAGTAAGTTTTTATACTCAACAACATGTATTTATTCTGTTCTCCTCATATAGAAGTTTCATTTTTTCTTCTTTTTAGGGGATGAAGTTATACTGACGACGACTGATTTTAGCAGAGATCATACTGAAGTGAGAAAAATTAAAGCAATTTCATCTGCACATTCTTTAACTCTTTCAGGTAATGCAGTTAGAACGATTGGTACACTTAAGTGAAATACCTGAGCCGCGACACGAGAAAACCAACAGTGTGGTTGGTTTAAACAATATTTTATTCATAGAAATTACATATATATAATACAAAAGTAGATAATGGTACAGGATCTGACAGTAAGCAAAATGCTTATATAAAAGCCATCTCCTGGTGTGGTTGTGCGCCCTGCGCAGACTCAGATCAGCCTGGACATCCGCCCAGTTTCATCAGACTCTTTGCTAAACGCTTTAAGGGTAGCTAAGGGTCTAAGCTACCTTTATGCGGACAGCGAAGACTCTGATCAGACTGGGCTGATGCCCAGGCTGATCTGAGTCTGCGCTGGGCGCACAACCACATTGTTGCGTCGCGGCTCACCTGTCTTTAAGCCCCATGGTCCTGCCATAACATAATTGAGCCGCGACACGACAAAACCAGCAAATAGCATATGCGCCAAGCGAAGACTCAGTTCAGCCTCGGCATCCGCCCAGTCTGATCTGAATCATCGCCGTGCGCTTATAGAGTATCTAAGGGTTAAATTGGTGGATGCCCAGGCTGATCTGAGTCTTCGCTAGGCGCACATCCCACTTTGTTGGTATTGTCGTGTCGCGGCTCAATTACAGTTTTAAACATATGTATAGGTGTTCCACGATTTTAGAGACTCTTGGCTTTCCCTAGTTCAGTGGTGGTAAGGTCTATGTGTTGAATAAGTGATGTTACACCAGTTTGATTAGCATATTATGCATAATTAGCATTAAGTGCACTCTTTAAAATGATCCTACCCAGCTTCTGTGTGATATAGAGGAGAGTCGGGTAATTTCGGACAGCGGGTAAATTCGGACAGTGACATTGTTTCCTTTATATGCCAGTTGTTTTGAGCTAAAACAAAAATACATGGCCAAACAGTGATAATCCTGATGAGACGGGCCGTCTCATCTGGATTTTCACTGTTTGCAATTGTATGTCCGAATTTACCCCCTGTCCGAAATTACCCGACTCTCCTCTACATGCCTGGAAACCATTCAGTCTTAAAAATGGGACTGCAGGATTTGAATGCTAGAAGAATGCTGTGAAATATTTGCAATCTAATCGTGTTTTAACTCAAACTACATGTTTGTATAAACCTTGCATTGGCAGTTTTGAAGATATACATGTAAGAAAACTTGTTGACTGCTGTTATGAGTGAGAAAGGGCGTGCGTGCATGTGTATTTGTTGGTGTGTTAGTCTGGTTCCTGATCTTCTTTAGTTAAGGAAAATATCTCTTCTTATCTGAAACGTATTCATGTATAGCCGCCATGATACTCTGTTAATTATTACCCAAACATTTGCTCATATGTAACTGTATTATGTTATCTGGGCCCAGTTGTTCAAAGCATCGTTAGCCTAACGAGCTCGTTAAGAGGTCTACTCGTTAAGTGTTTTGTGACTTTATAGCCAAATACACTAATATTTTTTGTTGAAAATATATGAGAAGCTTTTGCATTGCAAAAGCTTCTCACATTTATACAACAAAAATATTGGCATATTTGTGATATTAACGTTTGAAAGTTTAACGTCACGTTAACTAACGACTTCGTTAGTTTTGAACAACTGGGTCCTGAGCTTCTAATTAAAGTCTACTGTATGTATGTATGACTGCCATTTTCCATGGCTGCTTATGCTTTACAGGTCATCTGAGCATAGAAATAGAGAATACCATGTTAGTGTGTTATGATATCAAGTTTATCAGGCGAGACCAGAAACAGCGTAGGAATGGCGAGGCTTGCCGAGCCAGTCCGACGTTTTTCTGGTCGAGCCTGATAAACTTCATATCAAAAGACACTTTCATGGTTTTCTATTTATCATGCACCATGAGAAGATTTTTAGACGAAAAGATAGTCAAACAAATTAAAAGCAAACGCAGATTGTTCAAACTTGCTGACGTCGCGATTGCATTATGACATGAGTCGGTGACGTCATTTAACCAATCGAACGTTGTTATCACGACCAACGTCAGTATGTAGCCAATCGTCTTCTGAGATCGCTTCTGAAGGCATCGCCTGATAACACTGGCGCAAGCGCAGTTCCAAAGTGACATGATATCACATCATGTTATCATACCCCAGTTATCAGGTGAACTTTGCAGCAAATGCATGATAAAATCGAATTCTGGTCCCAAGGGTATGAAACCTTTTTCGTGCATAAAATTTTACTTGCTAATAAATAGCAAATTATTGACAAGTACAATTGTTTTCTTGCTCAGTTAAGCTGAATATGAAATTTTTCCTGCTTATCAATATGAAAATGCCAGCATTATTTACCTTCTTCGTCTTAAACAGAATGCATTTCACTGTGCCCGGAAGGCAGTGTACGATAACGGTTTTCGTTTGTTTGGTTTGTTTTACGGCCCTTTCCAGAATATTACATTTATAGCGACCCAACTGTTAAGCAACCATAGGAGAAAACCAAAGCTCCTGGAGAGTTCCTTTTTATCTTTCGATATCTCAAAGTCGAAGTTCACCCCAAACAACTAATATCTCAAAGTAAATTTTCTGGTCCCAGAAAATTTACTTTGAGATATCAGTAGTTTGATAGAATAGGAGTTGAAATAGAAAATGTGTCAACAATATATTATTTAATATAAGAAGACTCTATCTGAGATATCAGTGTTCGAGATATCGAGAGATGATTTTACCTAATTTTGTGCCCATCTGTGTTCTTTCTTCTATAGATGAGCTGGATTATCGCCATTTTGGGCATGTAGAGGACGGAGTTGATATGCGTGCTGAAGTGGGCCTTTTGACAAGAAACATCAAGATAAGCGGCGTCCAGTTACGTGGCTGTCCAGAGAGCAATGGAAACTGTGAGGAATTTGATCATGACACGTACGGCGCACATGTCAAGGTACATTACAATACCTTATTACAAGTTTACAAGTTTATTCATTTCTCTCAGTACACGTGTAACATGTAATATGAGATCAAAATATAGTAAATAAAATTAACTAATGGTGAAACAGGCTGTATGTCTAAACACAAGTACAACTAAATGTAAGTACACACAATTCCAGTAACCCATGATAATGGTATTACTGGTTTCAAGTTCGCAAAACTATACAAGAGACATACTGATATTGAGAGAGATATACAGTCGGCTCTCGATATCTCAAAGTCGGAATGCATCTCAAACCACTCGTCCCAGAAGATCCCAGAAACTTTACCCCGAGACACCAGTAGTTTGAGATACCAGGAGCAGTTATGTTCTATGAATAATAAGTTATTTTGAAATTTAAGTGTTTGAGATAACGAGAGCCCACTGTACTGATGACAAATCAGGGAGGATATTCTAGTATTTTAGAGATAAACAGGTGTTTTTTTTTTTTTTTTTTTTTAGCCAGGAAGAGATCGAAACGTCGTAATGATAGTTCCCAAGAACTTACACGTCTTTTTCAAAATCGAGTAATTTTCCTCATTAAATAATTTAGAAAACACATGACAGTTGGCAGAACCTTTTCTGATGAAGGGAGCGATTGTTCGTCGCTCTTCATCAAAAAAAGGAACATTGATATAAATAATGAAATTCATCTCCCAAATTATTGGAGTCACATAGAGTACATTTTCTCAAATTTCTATCAATGTTTCGCCAACGTCCCGTTTCAATTGGCATTTAATGGTTACACAGTCTATAGTTTATATAATTTTGCCTTAATCTTGCAGGAAGGAAAATCAAATAATTTTCAAACTTATGCTCTATTTTAAATATTCTATAGTTTAAACACTTAGATGAATCCTGAATTGAACTAAACCACTGTTGTTTGAATTGAGATTCTAGTATATATTGTGCGTATTTAGATAACCACATTCCATTTACTACATACTGATAATTCCAGAGGTAACTTAACCCTATACTATCAAGGAGTTCCTTAACGCAAGTTAGCCAGTTATACGAACAGAAATCTCTTGCAACATCATTGAATAAAGTTTTATACATGAAAGGTGACAGTTTATTTCCAGTATCAGATACAAGCTTACACCAGAAATTAATCAAACGCCTCTTTATTACAAGAGAAACGGGAAATCTGCCAAGTTCACCGTATAACATGATATGTGGTGTGCTATTTATTACTCCTCATTGCCATGTTTTAAGCAGTATTAATTATATGTTTTGTTTCTCAAGTTGCATCATTACTAATACAAATGAATTTAACAAATAATTTTCTTTTGTTTTTTTTTCATGATCAATGCAAGCATTGTGTTTACAACAAATCATGCAGCAAATACGAGAGACATTTGATGGGCTTAAAGGGAGCAACTTTTTTCCTTTAAGAGTTGACTCCTATTGAGAAGGGAGGCAAATTGAAACTAAAAATTGCTCCTTCTGAAGAAAAATCCCATTCAGCATAAATTTATCATGTACACCAGATAGCCCGAAAAAGTCTTCCTATGATATCTGGTAAAGGAGGACGTTCTTCTGAAAATCGCCATGCTGTCTGTAGCGCGTTTTTCACACATGGGTAACTATGGTTTCAAGAATGTTGCGAAACGAAAACAGAGCTGTTACGAAACGAAAAAGTCATACATGTAGTTACATGTAGCAAACGACCTGGTCATCAGGTCGTTTGGTAATAATGAATCATCTTCGTTTCGTAACAGCTTTTTTCTCATCGTAACAGCCCGTGTACATACATAGTTAATCAGAGGTGCTTTAGCTTTATATAAACAGTATTTAAGTACATGTATTTTCGGAGTGGATCAAAAGGCTGAAAATGCCTCTTAGTCAAGAGGAATAGCAATTATCTGTTTTAGCGAGATAGGATATGGCTGATGTAAAAAAACGAAATTCCCCTCGAATATACCGAAAACAATAATTAAAATAGATACATGGAAAGTGAACACCTTCAAAGGTACAGTACGGCCTGATTCTTCCTTAAGATGAATGGGTACACTTTTAGGGGAAACAACTCTTCAAATTTCTTTCAAGGGGGATCATCTTCTAAATGAAAGAGCTCTAAGAGCAACTTGTTTCCTTTAAGAGTTTATCCCACTTTTGAAGGGCTCCCAGTGGGCACACAACTTAAATCAACATTGAATCAGAGTTGATTCAACGTTATGACGTTGAATTAACATTGATTCAATGTTGATTGAACATTGTGTGCCAGGGCTATTTCGCCAAGTGAAGTAAACAGGACGTCAGTAAAGTTGTCTTCCTGTGAAACAAAAGCATAGCATCATGGAGATTTACCCATATACTTTCATACCATGTTCTTAGGTATTAGTCATCGACAAAAATTCGTTTTATTTTCAGATTTTCGGCTTCAGCTCTGTTCACGTTGAAGGAGTGGAACTTATGAACGTTGGTCAAGCACCAGACAATGGTACGAGTAAACTTTGACCCATTTATGCCCAGTAGATTGTCTTCACCTAATAAATTGGTTGCGTTTCTGTAGAAAATTCTGCAGAATTTTCATTTCGCTAACTTTATTTCTTTTCTGAAGTATTTTAAGCAAAAAATTCATTCTGCTACCTTTACCGAGCCCAACAAAAATACGCATTTGTAAAGGTTTGTCAAAAGAAATCAGCCGCGACACAAGAAAACCAACAATGTCGTTGTGCGCCCAGCGCAGACTCAGATCAGCCTGGGCATCCGCCAAGTCTGATCAGAGTCTTCGCAGTCCGCATGGAGGTAGCTTAGGCCCTAAGCTAGACTTCAAGCGCAAAGTGAAGACTCTGATCAGACTGGGCGGATGCCCAGGCTGATCTGAGTCTGCGCTGGGCGCACAACCACATTGTTTGTTTTCTCGTGTCGCGGCTCAAATATAGAAATATGATAATAACACTATTCCACTAGAGTGAAATTTGAATAAATGGCATAGTAGGTTTTACTTTATTCTTACATACTTTTATTAGATGTCTATACAAAATGTAGAAAATGACATATGTTTTCTTTTCTACTACAGGCTTTTACCCCATTCATTTCCATATGTGTCAAGACATCAGTGGGAAACACGCCGTTCTAAAAGGCAACTCTTTCCATAACAGCTACGGAAGGGCGATAACTATTCATGGTACTTGGGGTCAAAATGAGACACATCACGGTGTTAAGGTATGACATATAATAGACACTCTTTTCAAGGTGCATCCGTATATGAAGTACCGCCACTTCTACGTGAGTCACGACACAAGAAAAGCAACAACGTGTCACGTGCACCCAGTGCAGACTCAGATCAACCTGGGCCTTCTTTAAAAGATAGAATTTGCTCTTAGTGGAGCAGGAGTCCCGGTAGCTGAGTAGGTTAAGCACTGGCCTGCTGATCTATCGGTTCTGGGTTCGAGCCCCGCTGTAGGCAGGCATCTTTTCAATCGTAAACGGGGTTCCATTGCACACAGCCTTTCATTAAAACGTCAAATTGGAAGCCATCCATCCATCTTTGCGGAGCAATTTCCTTCCTTTTAAGAGTTAACCCCATCGAGAAAGGAGGCAAAAGAAAAAATAGAAAATGGTAGTTACTTCCCCTGAAAGTGTACCCATACATTCATTTTGGTATTGATTTAGAATGTACCTTAAACATTAGCAAACAGCAAAAAACACAAATCACTGAGCCTTGCGCAACTGACCAGAGTCTTTCACTTGTAACGCAGAATTAAATTATTTGAGGATGAATTAAAGGTTTGAGAAAATCACACTTTTCCAATGTACAATTTTAGGTAGCACCTAATTTATAATTCGAGAGGAGCATGACATACACTGCATGCCATGCTCCTCTCGTATCATGAGATGACGCCAAAGATCTGTTACCATAACAACTGTGGAATTACCAACTGCTGTGCTTAGTACCTTGGCAGAATGTCGTCTCATTGACGCCACTTTGACATCAATATAAGCTCTTAGAGCAAGTTCTGTCCTTTAAGAGTAGACTCCATTTCGAAAGAGCAACCACATCCGGAAAAGCAGATAGGAATTCATGCAAATTTCTATAACATTGATTTAGGAAAAGAAGCAGGGGGGCGTTAATTAGAACAGGGACGTTTATTAGGATTAATACGGCATTTATTACGTCCAACACAAATTCGTTCTAACAGTCATTTGTTGCGAGTGTGTCACTGTTTGGAGCGGTACCTATATATGGATATTCATATATTCAAATCATGTTCTCTGTTTGCAGATTCAGAACAATGTGGCCTATGATATCATAGGTCATTGCTACTTCACGGAGGATGGTGCTGAGAAAGCAACTATCATAGATGGAAATCTAGGGGCCTCTATCAAAAGCGTTGACACCAATGGATTTGTAACAGACAGAACGTATGTATTCTTTTTTCTTACAAAATTTAATTTAAAAAAATATCAGAATGGAAACAACACGTCTCGAAGCAAAATATATTTTTACAAAATACACTTTCTGACCAAAAGTATTTCATCATGATTCTTATCGACCTACACGCGTTTCAAAAATGTACGTTTTGATTTTTTTTCGAACTAAGAAATGCAATTTTCGCAATGAAACTTACATAAACATAAAACAAAATTAATTTGACATATACATAATTCATCAAACTAGATACGGTGTAATTTAATGAAAATATAGCTTTTTTATTATCGTTGAAAATTAAAAATATATTAATAGTAATAAAAACAAATATATATAATTTTCTTTGCACTGACGCCGGTGGCGAAGTCGCCAAAATTTAATCCAAAAATTAACATAAATGTGTTTCGGAACTATACAATTTCCATCTCAACTTAGGAAGGTTCAAAGAGAATGTCTTTTGTGTAAAGTTTATCAAGTGAGGCCAGAAACAGCGTAGGAAAGGCAAGGCTTGCCAAGCCATTCCGACGTGTTTTTGGTCGAGTCTGATTAACTTGATATTCAAAGAGACTAACATGGTTTTCCATTAATTAACCACCATCAGAGCCTTTTAAGGCGTATAGAGCTTCAGACAAATCAAAAGCAAACGCAATTTTGTCCGAACTTTCTGACGTCGCGATTGTGTGATGACCTAACTCAGTGACGTCATTTGACCAATCGAATGATGTCATCACGTCAAACGTAACTGAGTAGCCAGTCACCTTCAGAGATCGCTTCTGAAGGCACTAAATGATATCATTCGCGCATGCGCAGCTCTAAAGTGACATTATATCACATTGCGGTATACTACTCCCATTATCAGGTGGAATTTGCATGATAAATTTTCACTTGACGCCGATCAATTATCCCGAATGTACTGACATTTTATATCTTAGCGGAAGTCTGAAAGCTCAATTAACTTACTTGCCAGCCCCGGATTCAGCGGTTGGGCTTTTGGGCTTTAGTCCGGCCATCTGGGCTTCTGTACTAAGTACATGTATAATATGTAGGCCTTCAGACAATGAGTATCTGATGACAGTTTGAGGTAATTTATCTATGTGGTTAGATTAAAATGTATGTTGTGACATCACATTAGAATTGCCTGAGCGAGGAGATTCAAAGAGATATCACAGCATATATGCATATATTTGAAGGCAAAACAAAATTATCAAAAAATTTCATAAAATAGATCCCTAATTTGTCATACATTTTCAAGCCCCCCGCCCCCCGCCCCCCCCCCCCACACACACACACATCTTGGCACCTCGCAGCCCCACCAGTTATCCAAAGCCCCACCAGTACCTGGTGGCCTGTAGCCGGCCTTGCTTGCTAAGCTTTACATAAGCAAATAAAGCAATGTACAAACTGAATCATATCCATATCTTTATAAGGTTTTACAGTAAGCATGTCTTTTGGGGTCACCGTATTCAGAAGTCACCTGTCTTTAAAAGCCTTCCTTAGGGGTTACTTCAACAAACTACGATTCAAACGAACCAGATTAAGGGTCAAATTCTTGAGCAATCAGTTTTCATGTGTCCCCTCGGATGATTCCTTAAGACTTGTTTTACTGTATACCCACCGGACACAGGACGTTGAATCAATATAGGGATCAAACATGGTTTTTCATGCATTAACGTTTGTCAGGTCCCGAGGGAGATTTTGGGAACCGAGGCCGACGGTCGAGGTTTGCAACATCTCCCGAGGGACCTGGCAAATGTTAATGCACTGGAAACAAATGTTTGATCGCTGTTGTTGCATAAATTCAACGAATTATTAGTTAACATTTGAGAAAAATACGGCACTATATTTTGTCGCCGTTCGGCAGCCAACGCGCTAGTGCATCGTTTTATTAATTATTCGTCTTCCTGGCCCGAGAGCATAAAGCTATTCAAAATGGCTGCCATCATCCTATTCAACCTCAGTATTTCGGAAAAGTGTCCAAGATGGTCGTTGTAGTTGATGCAAAGTAGATTGCAAATTAATCAACATAAAGCAGATACCTTGAACAATAAATTCCAAGCAGAACAATTCTGATCCACTCATGTATCATCCTGCCGTTCTTGATTGCTGAAAGCATGAGCTGCATGTTTTCTGTAAAACTTTATATTTGCTCTCCATTTGGCATAGTAAGACTGTACACAACATCGCTTTGGCCCTTGAGTCAAGACTTGATGACGTAAGATACAAATGCTTGATGACGTCATGGAAGCATAGACATAGGTAGCGCACCATCAATTTTTGTAATCTGACCGAAAGGTGAAGACAAGGTTGCATGGCGTTTTTTAGTGGCCCCGAGACGAGCATATTGCAAGTTGCGTACCTGTGCATCAACAGCGCGTGAAACCCTTTGTTGATGCACGGCTTTTCGCCGGTTGATGCACGGCTGTTAATACCCTACGGCACTGCTTTTTATGCAATAACGTTAATTCAACATCATGACGTTGAATCAACATTGATTCAATCTTTAGTTATCGTTGTATTCCTGTTCGGAATTTAGTATACTCGGTGACTTTTTGTCAATGCACTTTTTAACCTAAACTAAACTGAACTAAACAAAACAAATGATAAAAATATTAATAATAATAATTTCAAGATTTTGTCCTATGCTTCAGGGCACCGACAGTGTTTTGGATCACTAACCCCAAGGTTATTCTGACAAACAACGTTGGATGTGGTGCTGAGGTGAGTACAACACGCCTCTTACAAACACGCAAGTCTATTCCTACATGAAAAAAATTAATCAAGCTTCTGCCATTAGTTAGCCCAAATATTACAATGCTATATTTTCGGGCTATAGTTAAAAAAGCATATTTTGCCAAATAATTGCTTCGAAGTAAAAGATATTGCTGCAGTTATTCACAAAACTCACGAAAGTGGCCAAACCGAAATTTCGGTTTGGCCAGTTTCAGGAGTTTTGTGAGAGCTCCACTAGTTTATCTCTTATGCCCCATTCACATGCACAGATTTACTTACGTAAGTATATTTGCACATAAGTAAATTTGCTCACGTGAGTAAAAGTTACTTGGAGCAAATTTACTTTGCGTTCACATTGATTTTAAATTCTATGAGTATTTCTTAATGTTTATCAATCATTTATTAAAATTTCAGTGATGATGCACTAAAATTTCATATACTGGGAAGGTAAAAGGAAACTTTTTATGTCTCCAACCTCGGAGAAGTTGTGGGGGCTTATTTGTCTGGGCCTGTCCGTCTGTCTGCTACCCATCAATAAGTCAAGAGATAGGAACTTGATATTTATCACATGATCAGAATGAAAAGTAAACAAATAACTGTTGGGTTTTTTTCTTGTTTTTTTTCTTGTTTTTTTTTTTTTCTGCAGGTCACATATTTCCAGGGTTATGCCACCTTTTTGGACGTAGTGCTTTAACCTATGGAACCTTGTGAATAAAATATCTCAATAACCCCTGATGCTAGAATCATTATTTTTTGCAGGAAGACTTATTGCCCACAGTGTAGATGACCTGAATAACTTTTGAAAAATATTCATGAATTTTTTTTACCGAGTTATGCCCCTTTTTCCAACTTAGGGCATTGAAACTTATGGTACAAAGTTACCCTTACAAGAACTGTAAGAGATAGGAGCTTGAAATTTTATACACAAGATCAGTATCAAAAATAAGCGTACTCATGTTTTTTTTTGTTTTTGTTTTTCTCCTCTTCTTCTCAACTGGTCTATCATACTGTCACCTCTATACCTCATGCTCATATCTTAAATTTTTGGTTGAGTTATTCCCCTTTTTCAGACGTAGGCATTCTATACAGGAATAACCTTGTGAAGAAAATATCTGAAGACCTGCATAAGCTAGCATGTTTATATTTGGCATACAGTTACGGACCAAGGTGTTGATGAACTATTTAACTTTTGAGCATATGTTGTAAAGTTTCGATTTAGTTCTTCTCCTTTGTTGGACATAGACATTTTGTATAGTAACAAGCTTGCGAACAAATTATCTGAAGAGCCCTTTAAGCCATGATCTGTATATTTGACTTACAGCTACAAGCCAAGGTGCAGATTAACTGATTAACTTTTGAGCATAATTTCTAAATTTTTGGTTGAGTTATTGCCTTTTTTTTTTAACATAGGCATTTCAGATAGGAACAACTGTGAACAAAATATCTGAAGAACCCCTTAATCTTAATATTTGGCATACAGCTTTAAATCAAGGTGAAGATCACCTTATTAACTTTTCAGCATTTTGCTTAAACTTTTCATTGAATTGTCTTTTTCACACACATGCATTTATTTTACAGACTTTCCCTTTAGTGATCTGTCCCGTTTAGGGTCAGGCACATGGTTGGGGGCATAGTGTTTTACAAACACAGTTTCTAGTTCACAAAGTTTTCAAAGGGCACTTCTGGGATCAGGCCATAATGATATATTCAGTTAATATATATTCATGAAAGGCTAAAAAAATAATGACAGCCATCCAGTCCAAGCCATACTACATACATTGTACATAAGCCTTATAACTACATTACTTCAATCTACATTTATGCATGGATTTCAAGATAATTCGGCACAGTTGTTTTGCCTGATGAGTAGAAGTGCCATTTAAAACATTTGTCTGGGTAGATTGATTGATTGATTGGTTTGATTGGTTTGCTGCTTAACGTCCAAGGTAAACAACTATGGTCATGTCGGGACGGTCAATTAACCTAACCACACTATTCCTGGGCAGGCTTAGACCTCCTAAGCGGTTAACCAGTACTAAGTGCACATACTTTCGCCAGTAACTGACAACTGCCCTTCTTGAATCAGCGGAAGGAGAAACGAAAGTATGTGGCCAGACCAGGTTTCGAACCCAGGACCTCTGACTTATGAGTCAGGTGCCCTACCGATTGCGCTACGCGGCCCGGCCTGGGTAGATTGAAGTTCAAGGTCACACTTGAAGGTGAAATGATAAAATGATCATAAATTGAGCTTGTCTGGGCCATTACTTCTACATTATGCATGAATTTCAAAATAATTTGGCATAATTGATCTTCTTGTTAAGTAGAAGTGTCATGTGAAATATTTATTCAGGTTGGTCCAAGGTCAAGGTCACACTTGAGGCCTGTCTGGGCCATGAGTTCTACTTGTTTGCCAGAATGAAAAATTAAGAAATATGCTGTCTAAGCATAATTTGTTTGGCTTCTTTCTAGATTGAAGCACTAAGTTTGGACATACTTATTGGTCACTAAAGCAAACAGCGGGCTCGACAAGTTGTCCCTGGACAACCATTTTAGTTCAACTAAATCTGCTATGTTGGCTTGTTAACCTTGAACATGAGGTAAAGGTCACAAAAATCTAGCCATGTCACTGGCTTCTGTTTAAAATCTGTTGGTAGGTCAAAAAAAAGAGAAAAGAACCGCAAAGAGAAGTTAATTTTCATGGAAAATTTAACAGTGTAATTAAAATCTTAAAGTAAGTCATCCCGTGAACTTGAAGATGGGGTCAAGGTCACCAAACTCTCATCCGCATTTTGGCTGGTCTCAATGGAATATTTATCCAAATATCTGGTGAAACTCCACTCACTGGTTTAAAGAATACATGATACAGTTCTAAAAGTATCCATTCTGTGTCCACCTGTGGCCCTGAAAAAGGTATCAAAGTTAAATAAATAGATCTTTGCTTGATCCAGTGATGTAATTGTAAGTTTAGGAAAAATCCACTCACTGCCTGGTTCATTGTTTTCATTCTTGGTGAAATATTTGATGTAGCATGTTTTAAAATCTGTTATAATAGTGTAAATAAATAAAATCCAAAAAAAAGAAAGAAAAAAAATGAGTAGGTGAAACCTGAATAGTGATGTATTTAGAGTGGGGAAATGGGAGTAGGCGAAATGGGGCAAATCATAGGCGAAATGGAAATAAACCACAGAAGAAGGTCACAATTAAACCTGCTTTTATTTGGGGTTCAGGGGGTTGGGGTTTGGGGGGTTGGGGAGATGATCTTGAGTCATAGGATGCTGAACTCCTCTATGACCCATTTGCTATGGTAGGGCAATAAAATACCCATAAGTATATTTACTTTACGTTCACATGACGAGAAATACTCCTGGAGTAAATTTGCTTATATGCAAATATACTTTTACACCTAGTCTGTCCTGGAGCAAACTTTACATATAAGCAAATTTGCTTACGTATGTATTTGCGTTCACATGACAAATTTACTTATGTGAGTAAAATTTGCATATATGCAAAAAATACTTACGTGAGCAAATCTTCGCATGCGAATGGGGCATTAGATGTAATAATATGCTTTACATGTATAGAAGTCGAATAGGTGTGTAATATTTTTGAAATCTATTTACGTAAGCTTGAAATCTAATATGGGAATGGAATAACGCGTTTAACAAACGTATACATTGTCGTGGCATGTTTTATGAAATTTTTTAAAATAAAACTACATTCCCTTCTGATTTTCCTTAAATGAACCTATTATGGAGAAACAGTGTTCACACTTCCATGAACAACAGCCGGTCACGTGACGTCGTTGGTACGCAACGTAACATGTAAACATACGATGCCGTTGTCCGTTGTAACGTTCTATGCACTTTGTTTTTCCATGTCTGCCAAATTAGCGTGTTTTTCCATGTCTGCCATATTAGCGTATATGCGTAGGCCCCCTACATGTTTTGGCGTACGTGGTTATGCGCATACGTGTATATATTTGTTTATTTGTGGAAGCGTTTACATGTATCTACGAGGGGCGTTCAGAAAGTTATGCAAGGGACGTAATTGCTTGATGACCACCAAGAAGACAGAACTTCTGATAGCAAGAACACATAAAGCTATGATGTTCCTAAATAAGTCTAAACACGGTGTCTTCTTTACAGGACGCAGTTTTAACTTCTTTGAATGAGTTATACTCTACAGGCTCTGCAGACTTTGACTTTAGTAGGCCGTAATTCATATATATATATATATATTAGCAGTCTTTGATTTTTTTTTTATCTTTGATACTTAAAGACAATGCCCAGGCAACGTTGGCCCGTAAATATTGCGGAAATTATATTTAATCTAGATTTAGGTTCCAGACTGTCCCGTGAATATGAATTATCCGTAGTTTATGTAGTAGAAATCTCCCTTTTTGATAAAGTTATTATGATTTTGTAATGAAAACAAGTATGTTAGCATTCAAATTCTTGTCAGCGAGAGCATTTACATGGGTCAACGAAAACCTTCAATAAAACAAATTTATGCAAAAACTGAAGACTCTACAATGTTTCAAAAATGACGTTTGCTATCATTGTAAAGACAAACTGCAGAGTTTTCAGTACATGCATAGCATTTGTACCCGGTCTGCATTTAAACAAAGTAATGAGACCATTTGTAAAATTTTCCGAACGCCCCTCGCATGCATACGCACAGCGAAGTGCCTGTGCTAGTGGATTTAGTGATGCCTCTCATGCAGGCAGTCATGAGCTCGAATCCAATCGGGACGCATGCCCAGTTATCATTTTTTAATTTTCAATTTTCAGTCTGCGCAAAGTGTGTCCTTGGCTGTGGTTAGTTGTGTCAGGGTGGTGGTCGGTGATAGGTATGTCGCGGAACGCAGGCGGTAGTGTTAACCTCATCAAATCGGTAACACTGTACATGTGCATAAAAAATCACAACGTAGCCAAGTCATGTTTATGTTATGCTTTCGTATCCAATGACTGTGACCCCGCTAAAAAGCATTCCTGAACAAAACGCACCTTCATCTGTGCGTTTGTACATTTTCTGTAGAGCTCGCATACGAACGTGATTATCTGCACAAAGTACAAATGTATAACACAGGGTATAATCGATTCCGCTAATTTTCGCTTCCTGCAGAGACTGTACATCATATTTGGCTTCCGCCGAGGCTGTCCGTGATACCTTGCGTCCTGTCGAGACTTCAGTACATGATAAATGGCTTCCTGCAGAGACTGTCAGCGTGATTCTGCTTCCTGCCGAGAGCCTCGGCAGGAAGCAGAATCGCGCGGACAGTCTCGGCAGGAAGCCATTTTTCGAGGACAGTAGTCTTTGCAGGAAGCAAGAGTTCGCAGACAGTCTCGGCGGAAGCCAAATATGACGGATAGTCTCTGCAGGAAGCGAAAATTGGCGAAATCGATTATACCCTGTGTATAAGGGATGGCGAAAATCATACAGAAAAGGTTAATGTTCTAAACTAATGTATCTGTTTGTCACATGTCCGTCTGCCTGCAAAAAAATGATCAAAAGTGATTTCGGGTCCTTTACCTCTGCAGCAAGAAAGAACTGATATGTCCTTGTTTTCATACTCAGTGAGCGTGAATATGTCCCTATGTACTACTACGTGCTAAATCGTGGCACGCGTGCGTGTATGTGTTTTTGAATGTGTCTGTGTTTGTATTCAGCTATGATTATAACTTGAAATCCTTCTGTATACCAATAGCTAGTATTCCAGTGGGGGAAAAGGTTATATGGCGGGAAAGTGGCTCTATGAGGTCCGGACAATCCACTATAATACCGGTATTCGTTCTTCCTATAGCCATTTTCCGGGGGTGGGGGAGAGGGGGAAAACTACTTTCTGACAGTATCTGTATTGTTATGAATTAGATTTGTACTCCTTTATTAAACAGGGATTCGGTATTTGGTACACTTTCCCCAAGGAACCAGTGGGTCCATCTGCAGGTCTATGGGCGTTCGAGTTTGAGGAGGCAGAACACACGCCAATATGGAAGTTTGACAACAATGTTGTACATTCCAATAACAAGGTAAGTTTGTATGTGTATGTTGAAACCGAATATCAAATGCCATTTGCCAACTTCGGGTGTATTTGTAGGCAGAGGCGTATTAAAACTATTATTTATGCCAGTTTTGTAAATTGACAAAATAAAAAAAAAACATATTACTTGAAGTGATCATAAAAAAATTCTATTTTTGTGATATTGAAACTGTGCTTGAAACACTTCCTTTCGTAACACTAAGAGCGAAAAATGAAAACAGTTGAGTTTGCAACAGTGTAAATACAGATGAGGCGGTGCATTGTAATTTATATGATAACTTCACCATGTTCACCGTTTAGAGTTAAGTGCCTACCATTATGTAAATTTACTTTTGACTTATAACATCTATCACACCCCCACCCCCCGATTATAGTGCTCAAGTTTTGCATTTTTTCTTTTTCAATTTTTAAACTAAAATTCCTAGCTTCTTCGACAATTTCAGTCCGAAATGAGATATTTTTATAATATATGATTCAAACTTAGTAAGATATAAACAAAGTATTTTTATAATTAATAGGAGAGGAGGATTACAGTAACCATGGCAACCATTTTTACAAACCTGGCCAAGAGTTTTTCCCTTGCCTTCTGCCGTTGCTAGGCAACAAGAAATCAACGGTTAGATAAAAATCTGGGATGCTTTGTTGTACGCGCTATAAGATATGCCACGCAGTGGTCACCTTTTCGATATGAAAACATATACAGTCACAAATTATAAATAAAAGCCCACTCTTTATTGGATGCCCCCCCCCCCACCCATTTTAAGAGCATTTTTATCTGAATAAATTTGTGTTTCACTGCCCAAATTTCACCATTGCTGCAAGTATGCGTAACATTAGTCTTAAAGAATTCTTACATGTATTCAACATAATTTGCACATGCATTGCCGCACAGTCATGATTAATGGTTTTGAATATCACCAAAAAGGGACTTTAAATATCACCCAAAAGGGACTTTGAATATCACTCAAAAGGGACTTTGAATATCACCCAAAAGGGACTTTGAATATCACCAAAATTGACTTTGATTATCACCCAAATGGACTTTGAATATCACCCAAAAGGGACTTTGAATATCACCCAAATAAATTTGACTTTGAATATCACCAAAGTGGACTTTAACACGTTAAAAGGAGACTATGATTCCAGTCGCAGAGACAGACAAATGAACCAACAGACGGACCTACAACTTGAAAATATCATCCAACATGTCCGCGGTTCTTAATCTTTACAGTAATAATACAAGGTTTTGAATATCTCTCAAACATGTTGAAAGGAAGCAATGCTTCCAGACTCAGAGGCGGACAACCGGACGAACAACTTAAAATAATATTCAGTATGCATGTGGTTCTTGTCTTTACTGTCTCTGTAATTTTGGGCAGCTTTATACGGGGAAACATGTCGTCTTCCGAATAGGGTTACATATACTCTTAAACACTATAGCTCTAAACTTACGGATACAGCTTCGCAGTAGGGTCAGTCATCTAAATTCGGACAGCAGGAAAATTCGGACAGTGACATTGTTTCCTTTATTTGTCAGTTGTTTGGAATTAAAACAAAATTAACTGGGCAAACAGTAAAAATAGTAAAATTTCTGAGGTGACGGCTCATTATGAGCCGTCTCATCTGGATTTTTACTGTTTGCAATGGTATGTCCGAATTTACCTGCTGTCCGTATTTACGTGACATGACCCTAGCTCTGTTCTTAGGCTTTCTTGGAATACAACTAACCAAGTAGCTGTATTCGAGGGAATCCCTTTACGGTACAGCACAGCTGTCAGTGTGCAGTATGATAACACTCTGAGAAAACGTTGATGATGACATATATTGTGCTAATGTTTAACATATTTCCAGGGAGGTATGCGGTTTGACGACACTTTGGTTGACGACCGTGGGAAAGTTGACGGATCCCTTGATTATCAACCAGTGGTAGATCCCTTTAATCCTGACTCTGAAGCCGTGAAAGTACAGATTACCCGACTTACAGGTAAATATTTACATTATCCGTGCATTTTTTGAAAATCCCTTATATATATAATATGGTAAAGCATTAGAACGTAATGTAGTTTATACTTCAATAACTACATCGGTTCACCCGACATTACATGTCGTTAAGTGACGTCAAATAAACCATGATTCTCCAATCTCATTGGACGTAGGCGTCGTCGTTATGACGTCGTTGTTACGTCGTTGACGCTCTTCCGCGTTTAGTAGAAAAAACTGCGACTAATGTTTTTCTGTTTTAACTATGGCCCTTAGCGCAAATTCGTGTTCAAATAAAAGATAAAAAAGAATGTAAATATAAGCGATAAACTTAATTTTTCTGGTGTATATCGAAGTATAAACTACATTTGATCGCTAGCAAAGTTTACATGAACCCCTTTGGGTCGCGTCAAAGTAAATGAACCCCAAAGGGGTTCATGTAAACTTTGCTAGCGATCCAATGTAGTTTATACTTCGATAAACATCAGGAAAATGAAATTCATTCCTTAAGTACACTGTAAAAAAATCCGTAGATTTTACGGTAAAATAACTGACAACCTGCTGCCAGTCCTTTTACCGTTATTTTTACGGGCGCCCGTAAAAAAATGCAGGAATCATCAAGCAGATTGGGACAGAATAGAGTAGGTGTCGTTTTGGTCTGATAGCCCTTCAACAATACAAAGTTATTTTCGAGTGCGGCCAAGTAACATAAAACTTCCATTTCGTGATTTCTAACAATGTCTTACCGGCAAACGCCCGTAAAAATAACGGTAAAAGGACTGGCAGCGGGTTTCCAGTTATTCTACCGTAAATTCTACAGTTTTTTTTACAGTGTACATGTACTATGGAAAGGAAAATGCACAATAAATTTTCAAGCTTCCCAGCGGTTATGTGCCTGTTAAGTTAGTTTTGTGCTTCAAGTTGTGTTTTAATTTTTAAAGAGTAAATACACTTCAGGAACTGACAGAATCAGATCCCAAACCCTATCCCCAACATACATGTAAAAATGACTTGATGGCTAAAATATATGGGTGCTATGTATTTTGAGGTGTATCAAGAACAATATCCACTTTTGTTCTGAAGTACAGAAATAATCATATGCGTATTATAGTATATATTTTGGTGTTGAATGAAAAATAAGCATTAACATTAGTCAAAAATTACCTTGAACTTGCCCAAATGAAAATCTAGAATTCGATTTGCCTTTATTAGAAATACAGAATATATGCACCAACATACAGTGTACTCCATGATCAAACACAGCCGAAATGTAAAATTTCCAAAATTTATTTTACAAGCTCACTATTTCTGCTTATTTGATCGCACCCAACACTCAGATTAGCAGCTGGCAAGGACATGCATATGGTAGATAACATGTATACACCTGACTGTCACTGTGTGTTATATAAACAAGTTGGGTGGGGGTCTTAAAACCATGAAAGTTAGTTGTTAATGACCATTTGTTGAAAAAAACAAACATTTCGACTGCATTAGCTCATTGATTATGCTATATATGGGTGGAAAACATGCGCTACGGATAACTTCCATGTGTATGTTTTATGTTACAGCTTACAAAAATTTTGTTCGCAACACATGGCTTCGAGGTGGATATTTCGAACTGATGCAATACTCGTAAGTAATGCTCACTGGCCCAGAGGTTATGAAACTTGAGTACATTCTCAAACTCAAAATAAAGCAAACTGATTGGCTGCTTCCGAGCACATGCTCAGAAGCAGCCAATCAGTGTGCTTTATTTTGAGTTTGAGATTATTCTCATGTTTTATAACCTCGAACCCTGATTTCACGTCCTTTACAACATATTGACTTATCCCCAATTTTTTGTTCAGGCAGAGCTTTGTGAAACTATACATGTATAAAGACCCCATTGCTTTCCCAATGATAGACATCTATTTTACTGAGATATTTCTGCAAACTTCTCACAACAGGTTCGTCACTGTAAATAGCTGTTATTGGTCAGCTTTAAACAACTAGAGCATCCTTGATTTCTTGTAAAAAGTGTTGAAAATTGTAAGGGCCATTTGAGTAGGCAACCAAAATGACGTAATTTCGATATAATAAACTTTAATATATGATAAAATACAATGTACATTTATCATATTGCCTTTGTTAATATTTTGTTGATTGCTCAAAAGAGAACCAGAAAAGTAGTTTTGCAAAGAGATTGGCCATTTTCCAAAATATTTGTTCCCCCTACTTTTTGCCAGTCATATTACACACTGTATTAATATATTTTACAGATCTGCTGAAAGCCGAAGAGGAGTACAGCTTGCAAAGTAAATTATTTCTTTTTGTTTGGCATGATCTTAAAACTATCATACATAATTTTAAAAAAAGCAAAAAAACGAGTGACTTCATTTAATAAACATACGCTTTTATGTTTGGGACTAGACTGAAATACATGTATTGTGACATGTTTGTTATGATTATATAGAGGATCTTACACGAGTGATCATTTCATATGAAATTTATGAAACGAGCCTTCGGCGAGTTTCATAAATTTCGTACGAAATGACCACGAGAGTAAGATTCTGTTTATCATACATGTATGACCGTTTAAAATGGGTTTTTAACGCCTTCAGACTGAACATTATTTCAATAAGAAAACGCATTGTTGACATGGACGTTGTCAATGACGTAACGTGTACGCGCCAAAGTGTTATTACACGTGTGGTCATACGATTTTTATGACACGACGTTATCCACTTAATAACAGCGATGTCATATGATAAAATAAATTATGTTTTATGACTCTCATCTACAATGGCAATAGCTTACTTTCAGAAACAGTTTTGCCGATTAATCGAGTTGTTGGACCAATACTCGTTTGCAGCAAATGAGTGATTAATCGATTACATGTACAATTTGCAATTATCAATGTATCGCTTCTTTTTAATACGCATATACTGTTTAATCCAGTGTATTCATTTTACTGCATGTTTAACTCCTTTTGAGCTTGAATTCGCAAGGACAACATACATGTTAGCTGCTGTTGCATATCGATAAAGAAGTACATAGAAAAAGCTTGAAGCATTTTCTATGTACTTCTTAGTCGAAATTCAATGGAATACAAGGAAATAGCTCTTGAACAAAATCTAGGGTTATTTTTCATGTAAATAGGCTTCTTTACAGATACATTTATAGATGTTTACTCCATCAACGATCATTAAAATAATGATGCTCGATCACAAAATTTCAGCAGGCTCCAGCCACGAACAGTTCCCATAAAAAGTAAATGATCACATTGTCCGTCCGTTTCCCATTTACATATGTTATAAAATCAAATCACAGTTAAAATATTTTAAATAGGAGCAGATCTTGATTAATTTCTTCATTTACGCTTCAAGTAGAGGGTCTGTTAGCGCACTTTATTTCTTGAAAGATATGTTATTTTGCGATGGTGTTGTTTGATTTAGATCTATTGAATGCTATGTCGATGGTCTGTGTCCAGACTGTATACTGTCACCACCATCAGCTTAAGCGTGTTTGCATATACTGTAGGCCTATAGGGCCTTTATTTATTTTCTTTGCCAGAAGATTTCTTAAAATCAGAAAACGGAACGATGCTAACAGCCAAAGCTCCGACCAGACTGCGCGTTGTCACACGCTTGTCTGAGCCAGTGCTATTCGGATATGCGGCGATAACCCTCCATGGTTTTGGTAGCTCATGTACATGAAATTTGCCGGAATTGTGATTATTTGTATATGACCCCTTTTTGTCTTTTATACAGGCGGAATAGACAGCATTGTTTTGTGAAAAAGAGTATCTTTGTGGGACGTTCAAGAGATAATGCTGAAGACCCAGGTTATCCCGACGCACCTGAGTAAGTGCTGCTATAGTTTTTTCAATGTACATGTATGTAGAAATATAAATGAGCCGCAACACGAGAAACCCAACAAAGGGGCATGTGCGCCCAGCGTAGACTCAGATCAGCCTGCGCATTCGCCCAGACTGATCAGAGTCTTCGCTGTGCGCTTAAGGGTAGCTAAGCTATCTTCATGCGGACAGCGTAGACTCTGATCAGACTGGGCGGACACCAAGGCTGAGCTGAGTCTTCGCTGGGCGCACATGCCGCTTTGTTAGTTTTGTCGTGTCACGGTTCAAGTTATTGTCTCATCTGTGGCGGACCGGGTTCGAGCCCCGCTTGAGGCGAGAATCTTTCCTACCGTAAACGGGGTTCCATTGCACACAGCCTTACATTATCACCGTCTCATCGTCCTGATATGGCTGAAATACTGTTGAAAAGGACGTTACATCGCAAGTCATCCATCCATTCATATCTCACCTGTGTCAGGCTTTAACCCATAATGCGTACCGTCCCATAAACAGCCATAGGCAAACACTGTTGAACCAGATAAAACGCCACAAAACACGGCGTCTGATCAGTGTTTACTTTGTCTGTATAAAATTTACACTCGATTTCTGTATAACTGATGAAAAATGACTTAATCAAACGCCCCAAAATTATAAAATGCCTCATCCAATTTATTAAGCATGAAAAAGTAGTTAAGTTCACAAGACATATTTGGGTTATTTTTATTTTTCGCCAATGCGCTCAGAGCAGCCATGTCGTAGGTTAAAATGTTTGATATTCACTGGATTAGACAAGGCTTGTCAATGATCCGTCCACAATTTCTCTAACCAATTTTAAACTGATCCACCGTTCTTGTCATTAATTTCTCCATTTTCTTTTTATGTCAGTGACGAGAAAGTTTTTACCATGATTTGTCTTCAGGTTGGGTAAATTAACATGTATAGATGTTTCCATTGTAGACAAGTTTATGTGTATAAATCTACATAGTTTATAAGTTTCTGTATATCTTATTCGCGTGCGACCCTCATATCAGAGAAAATGGCGGACATGAAGGTGAATAGGCACACTTTCAGGGGAAGCAACTCTGCCAATTCAAGTTATGTATCCTTATTTGGAGTCAGCTTTAGTTGTAGTTTAGATATAGTTTGTACCATCAAAAAGCCATTTTTTTGCCTTTAAAGGAAGACCCCAGTTTCAAAGTGCTACGACATCCAGGGAACTTAAGGGAAGTCATATTTATCTATTTTTTTCTTTTTTGGTGTGGAAGAAGAAACACATTAATACCCGGCAGATATTTGAACAAGTTATTTTATCATTGTTGTCTAGACTATTGTGTTCAAATGAGCCTCGACACGACGAACCCAAAAAAGTGGCATATGCGCCAAGCGAAGGCACCCGCCCAGTCTGATCAGAGTCTTTGCTGGACACTTACAGGGTAGCTGTAGGTCTAAGCTACCTTCCTGCCAACATCAAAGACATTAATTAAACTGGGCGGATGCTCAGGTTGATCTGAGTCTTCGCTTGGCGCACATGCCACTTTGTTGGTTTCATTGTGCCGTGACTCAACTGTGCTGTTGTTAATATTCTGCCCTTTTTTGTCAGTCTGAATGGAATTTATTTTCAATACGATTACTTACAGAATCAAACACTACTTTGGAGTTGTCCATTACGATGGTCCTATCTACATTGACCAGACCTGGTTCAACGGCTTCCAGACTGTCCCCAACCAGTACGTGGGTGGGGCTTTGGGCTTCCATCCCAGTAAAACATTCCACGATGCTTATAGTAGCAATGTCACCGATATTAGATTTGGTTTTGTGGACAAGGTAAAACGTACATTTTATTTAAACTCTTTATTTGTTTCTGACGAAGTTCTATTTTAGAGAACTTCTACTGTACTTCTACTGTTGACATGGGCCAAAAGGAAAAAAAATAAATAAGTAAAAAAAGAAGCAAGACGAACAAAAAATAAACATACCGTTAAAATTCTAAGGGTTAGAGCAGATGGTCTGAGCAAACAGTGCACATCAAGATCAGACTGCCCCAAAGGGACAGTCTGATGAGAGCCTACACTGTTTACCGTTCCAGTTGCATTGTTTGGACACACTACTGCAATGTAAAATAAAGTATTCCATTTTAGGACATTTAGGGTAATTATTTAAACCAGGGGCGTAACTAGGGGCAATTTCATAATACGCACAACCATGTTTTATTCTCTACTTCTTGAAGGGAAAGCTAGTATTTCAGCCACTTTGGTAATTGGTATTGAAATCTTTCTAATTTATAAATATTCAGCATGCAAATATGCAGGTGCGTTTTGAAATTTTGTCAATTTTGACAAAATTTCAGTACGCACTTGCGTATTTGCCGTATAGCGTCCGCAACTTTCTACGCCACCTGGAGTAATGTGTGAATTCTGTTGGATATTTGCGCCAGCATAGAAAATAAGGGTGCTGATCGAAAATGTAAAAATGACCGCACTGTTTTACTTCCTATTTCAATAAAAAATATATCAGTGAAATGCTGAATAATTGTAGTTTTCGGAATGAACACGGAAAATTTTCATTTCATGAAAAAAAGAGACATATGCGGGTAAAAACTTTGATCAACGCAGTAAAAATGTCATGATTTACTATATATTCTATACATTTTGAGGGTAGTCAACTTAAACTAAAAAATGACCGCGGTATTTCTTATGCAATCTTTTCAAAAATTATATCAGGCTGTTCGCAAATTAATGCGGTTTTCGAAATGAACACGGAAAAATGGATTTGAATATAAGGAAAAATAAAATAAGAAGAAAAAGATGACTTGCCCATATCTCGTAGTGTATTTCACTACCAGCTCGATTCGCGAATATCGATTATCGATTTTTAAACAGTGGCGTGGAAAGTTATCCATGGTAGCTACGCCCTTGTAAACTATCACAGTTTTAATGATATTGTTGATGCAAAGCTGGTTGTCGAAAAACGAATTGAGCCGCTAAACGAGAAAACCAACAAAGTGGTTGTGCGCCAAGCACAGACTCAAATCAGCCTGATCATCCCATCTGCCAAGTTTGATCAGAGTCTTTGCTAAGCGCGTAAAGGGTAGCTAAGGGTTTAAGCTACCTCCATGCGGACAGCGAAGACTCTGATCAGACTGTACGGATGCCCAGGCTGATCTGAGTCTGCACTGGGCGCATAACCACTTTGTTGGATTTGTGGTGTCGCAGCTCAATTGTTTTGATGCTGAGCAAAGGTAGTTTTCTAGTAAAGTTGCTCCTGATGACTCTTACGATTTTCTTTTAATCAGCAAGTCACAGGTGGTGGTATCAAACCTGCGACCCTTAGGAGGGTGGGTATGGGGAATGAAAAAAAAAAAAAAAAAAAAAAAAACACGAAAAAAAAAAAAAAAATCGTTTTGTCATTGTTGTCATTGTATCATCTATGGTATGATACAATGCCAATTTTTTCCCTTCTTTTTATCATTGCCATCCTAAGGGCACAGGTATGATACCACCACCAATGAAGGTGACTGACAGCCATGAATTTGTTTTTTATAACTAATACCATTCTCAGGAGCCACAGTAACTCAGCGAGATAAGCACTGACTTACTAAAGCCCATGATACACGGTAAACCAAGTAATATATTCCAAGGTTAACCATTTATACACTGCTAATACTCTATAACATGCTACTTTTTGGAGATATATGTCACATGCAAATCAAATCAAATCAAATCAACTTTATTAATCTCAGGTCACAAAGTGACATATGAGTATAACATGTAGAACAAAATAATAAAAGGCAATGGCGTAGAGATACAGTATAACATATAAGAGTGGATTCAATGGTTGAAACCCTAACATCTAAAATGGTATGTTAGGTGGAGAAAGCAATATTTCACTTAACCTTTCAATAGATAATTTATATTAGAGTGGCAGTGCCGTAGCAGATCCATGCCTTGGGACGCCTGGTCCTATCAAGCCATACAGTGGGCCTTTTTCTCAAGTCCAACATGAATAAACAGAACATGCCACGGGCAGACAGCCTAGATGACCAGTCTGTCCCGGGCCGGCTCCGCACAATGAGACACCAATACCCAACTGCATGGATCTCTTACGGCACATCAAGGGAGAGAATTCTTCATTACTGTTTTAGTTGTTATACAAAAGTTTTTTCCCGTAAGCTTCTCGCGATGATATAAAAGCTTTTTCTATGCAAAAGAAAGAATTGATAACGTCGATATGAGAATTGAGATATGATGATGAAGAAAGAATTGGTACATCTCGCTTCCAGGCCTAAGTCACAGCTTGGGGTATATTATTATATACACCAAACTGAGCCTCCAGCCTGGAAAAGAGTATGACACAAGCTCCTGTAAATTGGTAAATGAAAAATTTTCAAACCGAGTCCCTCTGATGGCGGAAATCGTTTCAACCATAACAGGAGCTTCATTGCAATCATCCTTTCATTATTGCCCTCTCGTCATCCTGATATGACTGGCAAGCTATCGACATATGAGCCGCGACACGAGAAAACCAACAATGTGGTTGTGCGCCCTGCGCATACTCAGATCAGCCTGGTCATCCATCCAATCTGAATAGACCCTTTACTAAGCGCTTAAATGGTAGCTTAGGGTCTAAGCTACCTCCATGCGGACAGTGAAGACTCTGATCAGACCGGGCAGATGCCCAGGCTGATCCGAGTATGCGCTGGCCGCACAACCACATTGTTGGTGTTGTCATGTCGCGGCTCATATCCATTTTTTTCATAAGTTTCTGCTCGATGTACAAATATGAGCAAGTGAGGTTATCTAACTCACCCCTGGTTAACTATGTATATACAAGGGCTGCTATAAAACGAAAAACAGCTCTTACGAAACGAAAAAAGCGGCATAGTTACCAGACGACCTGATGACCAGGTCGTTTGGTAGCTATGACTTTGTTTCGTTTCATAAAAGAGCCATAGTTACCAAACGACCTGAGGTAACTACGACACTTTTCGTATCGTAACAGCTCTTTTTCATTTCGTACACCATTGAAAAAATAATTAACTAGGGTTGTAACTGGGGATGTTAGTAAACTTTTCAAATTTATAGGCTGACGGAACTGGCGGTAGGCGTATCTTTGACGGCTACGTTGATCCACAAACATATGCTTTACGTAAAACTATTGATCGGACGGCGTCATTCAGAGACGGTGACGGCTCCGTGCTGAGATGTCCAGGTAAGTAAAATTAGCAACATAAGTCAGACTTACGAAAAGACCTAATTACACCGAGTGTACTGTTTCCGCTTCTTCGATGTACATGTATTCCTTCAGTTCTTATTTTATCGTTACTGCAGCTGGTGTTACACATCAAGTGCAAATTATATATTTTCAGGTCCTTTAGAATCATTTGGTTCATTCTGAGTCCACTTGAAAATAAGTCTGCTGAAGCATGTACCTGCTGCATACATGGGGTGTAAATGATATTACTGCACATGAACGAACTCGATTAAACCGATAGCTGTTTTTGTTCCTTTGATGTGTTCCTTGCTTCAAGAGTATCTTCCTTCAGATTTATTTTACTGTTAATTACCAACAGTTATATTGTACCTTGTTTAAGTCTAATTTCCATTCATAAAGTTTAAACTAATCTATGGCTAAAGAGATCTTCGCAAAGCTTTTCATCAAAACACTTAGAGCACCAGTGACGAAAATAGCAGAAATTTGCAAACAGTGGAGATCCTGATGAGGCGGCTTATTATGAGCCGCCTCATCTAGATCTACACTGTTTGCCCCTTGTCTTTGAACTTTAATCATGATATCACTTGGACAAATCATTTTTTTACTTTTGCAGAAGTAAATTATGTCGCCTGCTTTTTGGTGCTTTAAGAATTAAGCTGAACAACAACTACCAAAAATGCTATTGGCGCTGACAAGTTCAGAGCATTAAATTTGGAGAGACAAGTGCATTTCTATAATCAGATATTTTTTGCACAAAAGTGCAAATTTGTCCAAAAATCAGAAATTTTATTTGTTAACTGAACACAGACCAATTTGTCAAATGGAGTCTGGTACTGATGTTTGCATTTGAAATTGAGATAAAAGGATACACTTGAATGGTAAGCAAATCTGTCATTTTATGTTCGCCTCCTTTCTAAGTACATGGCAAGTCTTAAAGGAAATACTTTGCTGCTATTGGAAAAGAAAAGAATTTGCTCCATAGCAGCAATGCCTTTCCTGATGAAGTAAAATTTTCCTGGAACGCTTTATCGTCCAGGGGTGCAAAAATGGCGGAAAATCAGGGAGGTGAGCAATACACATTAAATACTATAACAATTCATCGTGAGTTCCCATGTAGGACATGAAATCTCACCCGAAGGGTAGGAGTTTCTTTCAGGGACCAGGCTTGCCGAGTCCCAGGTGGAAATTCCGACCCCGAGGGTGAAAGTTTTTCTATCCTACATGGACTGGCTCATGATGGATTACTTTTCTCTCACTTTTAGCGATTTTTCAAACCTCAGATCGGATTAGGCTTCATGACAGAAAATCTTCAACTTTTTAACCAGTGATCTGACGTAATTTTAGCAGCCCAGTGTGTTTATCGGGTCGTGAAACGACTGTTTGCACCTTAAAAATATCCGGAAAACTGTATCTGTTCACTTTGTTAACCCTCAGATGCAACCTTGCCTCTAACGTCGTGCGCGTTCAGTCGCTAGCGACGCTTCATAACCGGTTTAGTGACGTTATGAAAATTTAGTGACGTCACAAACATATGATCTTCTATAACACATTGTCCTTGCTGATTGCATGCCCATTTTCACTATCCAAAATTATACATATAATATTAATCAAAACTGTAAAATATTCGGTTGCTAATAATATGAAAATAGGCACTGCCTTTAGGCGAGCACATCGCGTTTTACAATGTATGGGTGGTATGATAAAGCCTTTTTGGCTGCTACCATGTAAACTCTAAAATTTCGAGCAAAAATGTATAGTCGAAATGTAGACCCTGATCTGACTACTTATTGTACGTTTCTGGATTCAGTCTCACAAGTTGTCTTTTGAAATTTGTAATAAAATTATTGCAACTCAACAACTGCGAGCTCCGTCTGACAAACGGATGAAAAACTGACCGAGAAGAGCTTTCCCCAGCTTATCTTTCTCCTCGGAAAACTGGCTATATTTTTTTTCAGTTTCTTCTCTGCGGCACTTTCTATTTCCTTCAAACTTCACCCAACGCTCAGCCTCCTTGCATGTTATGAATCACCATGTAGTGATCTACGCACAAAAGCGGTAAACGTTGACGCCATCTTGATTTTACGTCACTTCCATTTGGTGTCGCTACGAAAGAAATACCATTGAAAGTAATGTATTTTAAAGGCAAATATATGCTTTACCGATCTTCTACCATAGAGCTCCCGCTAAGCGCCTGCAAGCGAGTGCTCGCTATAAGAAAGATGTTGATAATGAAAGATACGTGTAAACGTTTCTTATATGAGCTGAACGCCTGTCAGGGTTATATGAGAATGGGGATAAAAGAATGTGTTTTCGGAAATACAGGATGACTTTCCTAAAGGTTAAATTTGCCTTTTCCAAAATTCCCATGGACAAATTTGAGTCCTCTCAAATATCAGAAATAAACCTTTCCTAGTGAGTTTTAACAACGTGGACTCAAAACATCAACAGAGGTTAGATTTGCGTAAAAACATTTTATTTAATATAAATCTTAAAAGTAAAATCTGAAAGCATATTCAATGACAGGAAACACACACACACACACACACACACACACACACACACACACACACACACACACACACACACACACACACACACAATATTTCGATGTCCTGAACACTTCTATCTATAACATGCCAAAGATTGCCAATATGGACAAACACATAAGTGACCCATAACTTATTTTGATGAGTATAAAATCAATTTTCATACGACCAAGCTTTTGTCGTCCCTATATTGGGAATTTCCATCGTAGGGACGACAAAGTTTGGCTATATAATGGGATGTTTTTTTTCTTTTTTATGCCCCTGAAGGGACTTCGGGTGGCATATTAAAATTGCACCGTCCGTCCGTCAGTCCGTCCGTCCGTAACAAATCGTGTCTCAGCCATAACTCAAAAACTACTGAAGCGAATTTGATGAAACTTCACAGAAAGATAGAGCCCAATGAGAAGGTGTGTCGCGCACAAGATTTTGGTTCCCACGCTCAAGGTCAAGGTCACAATTGGGTCAAAGGTCAAATCATGTCTTAAAACGTGTATCAGCTATAACTTAAATTTGATGAAACTTCACAGAAAGATATAGCACAATGAGAAGGTGTGTCGCACTCAAGATTTTGGTTCCCATGCCCAAGGTCAAGGTCACAATTGGGTCAAATGTTAAATCGTGTCTCCGCTATAACTTATAAACCACTGAAGCAAATTTGATGAAACCTCACACAAAGATTGAGCTTAATCAGAAGGTGTGTCACATACAAATTTTGGGTTCCTACGTCCAAGGTTAAGGTCACTGTCAGGGTTAGAGATCAAATAGTGTCTCTGTGATTAAAGGTTAAGGTTAAGTTGTTTCTCCCCTGTAATTAAAAAGACTTCTTAAGCAAACTTTGTTAAACTTCCTGAAATGGTAAAATATAATGAGATGGTATGTCACAAACAAAATTTAGGTTCCCATTCCCAAGGTCAGGGTCACAATCAGGGATCATAGGTCAGATTATACATGTATCTCCAAACTGACTGGAGACTGCTGAAGTGAATTTCATCAAGCTTCACAGAAAGGTAAAACATGATAAAAAGGCGTCTCGCAAGATTTGGGATTCCTTGCCTAAGATCAAGGTCACAGTTGGGGTCAAAGGTCAGTTTCGGGGGCCTTCGGGGGTATTTATTACATACTGTAATATTTCTTGTTCTGGTTACAGGAGTGCAGTCGATGCGCCCATTAACAATCTTAACTCCACAGGATTACCTTATCACCGGAGATTGCCAAAAGCGACATGACTGGCAAATGATTGCATGCGAAAGCAACTATGGAAAGGTGAGAATTTGTTATTGTCAGTTTGTTGCGGTTATTTACGTTACCGTTTACTATGTACCTAACTCAGCTCTGCAGGATTACATTTACATATCTGTAATCAGTCCTCTAGGTAAGAAGGGATAATAGGAACAATTAAGAAAAAATCTTTTTATATGTTTCTGCAGAAAAACATACTTTGTGACCCCTCATCAGAACCGTCTCACCGAGACGGTTCTAATGAGAGGTAGTAACGTACGATTTTGTTAGGGAATACGAGCAATTATCTCAGAATTATCGTCAAAACATCACTGTGTCTGGAGCTTTGTGTAATTATCACTGGTAATGATGACCGACAAATGATTGTATGTAGACATAACTATGAAAACTGATTTCCTGTTACAGTCAGTAATTTGTGTCAGATATTCAAGCTGTTCTGTACAAGCGTTTTTCTTACAAGTCCGAGAAATATGTTTTTTTTATAATCGGGCTATGCTTTACGAGTGTTATTCAAACTTTGTTTAACGGTTGTTTGTTTTGTATTGCTGGCTGAATACTTACCAAAAAAAAAAATGTTCTGTCCCATGTCTTTTTTTTAAAAAAAAAATGCATTTTTCCGAAGGCAAACTTTTTATAACATTTCAAATCTTTTTAGAAGTTGGAAGATGAAATATCTTACCTTCATATTCATTAGAACAAACTCTGGCTTGACAACTCCATGTATAATCTGAATAACTATCGCCTTACCTGCGTCACATTTAATTTCGGCACTTCAGCAGAAAAAAATCACAAACTATTCAAAATCGTATTTTTCACCTAATAGTTGCCTCGAACGATGACATGTCGTTGTTTATGCTATCTTCTGACCAAGAATATCACCTGTTCAATGAAAATGTAAGGATTGTTACAAAAAGATACAAACCGCATTATTTGAAATTCCTCCTTGTATATTTTCCTGATAGAAAGGCACAAAGAAAAGTAGAAAATTGATAATGATATTGATTTTTTTAGTTAACCCTTGGAGTTTACCCTGGTAGCTTTCAATCGCAAGCTGGCTTCGGACAATTGAAACGTATGAACAGACTGGACGCAATGGATGTCGCTTACGAGGATCATTCAGGTAATAATAATTATTATGCTTCATGATAATATCATAAAATCATAATGACGTCATATTATGACGTCATTGTGAGAGGACCAATCTTTAAGCACGATGCAACTTGTGCATGCCCAAACCAGCCTGCGCCCCTGTTGATGCTATAGAATGTTTACAGTTTGTTGCAAAATCATTGTTGTGTGAGGTAAACAAAAGCTTGTTCTGATCTCTCGTAACTGGCGCCCGAAATTATGAATATAATCCAGGCCCAGAGTTTATAAAACTTGAGAACATTCACAAACTCAAAATAAAGCACACTGATTGGCTTCTTCCGAGCACATGCTCATCAGTGTGCTTTATTTTGAGTTTGAGACTATTCTCAAGTTTTATAACCTCGAACCCGGATTTGAATACGATGTACAAGAAGCTGCCATTAGTTCCTAAACGAAGAAGTAACACTAAGAGAAAGAAGTGAGAAGACAGTCCGGTGCACAACCCAGCAGGTTTTAACACATACTTTTAGAATCCTTTTAGGGTGTTCATAGACTGTAAATAGAGTGCTTCATAAACTGTAAATAGGGTGATGGACATTCGTCATTTTAAGATTAGATTGCCATTTTACAAACTGTAAATAGTGGTTTTACTGTTTTTATTGTTCTGTTCTGAAGATGAGGCGTCCCTAATCTGGGAAAATTGATGTACAGAACAGAACAGAACAGAACAAATGGTGGAAAGGCTCGAACGAATAGCTGCCGAACATAAATTTTCTAGGAATTTGCGACGATGGTTTAAACATGAGCCGCGACACGAGACTACCAACAAAGTGGCTGTGCGCCCAACGCAGACTCAGACCAGCCCGGGCATCCGCCCAGTTTGATCACAGTCTTCGCTGACCGCATGGAGTTAGCTTAGTACCTTAGCTCCCCTTTAAGCGCACAGCAAAGACTCTGATCAGACTGAGCGATTGCCCAGGTTGATCTGAGTCTGCCCTGAGCGTACAACCACTTTGTTTGTTTTCTCGTGTCGTGGCTCAATTATATTTTATTGCCACAAAATGTACATCCAATTGGGTCGGCACACAAGTTCTAACAGCATAAGTTACGGTCCTCCCCACAACAATGGTTTCAAAATCTAAAGCGATATACTCCGGGAAATGGCTGTATATAAGCTGAAATACAATCTCACATGGCCGTTTGACCCGAAACAACCAACCAAACCGATCTAACTTTGGTTTTAATAATGCATTGAGAACACCCTGCGGCGCGGTACTAGTAGTACATGCAGTGCCCCAGATAAGAAGGGGTAGCAGAGATAATTTGGGGATAATTATTCATATTTCTCCATAAAAACATACTTTGTGACCCATCATTAGAACTGTCTCGCAGAGACGGTTCTAATGAGGGGTCACAATGTATGTTTTCGTTGAGAAATAAGAAAAATTATCTTTGAATTATCCTCATTACCCCCTCTTATCTGGAGCTCTGACATGTAAATGTCATCAGAAATGATGCCTTTTTGGACTAGTTAAACAAATGAGCCGCGACACGAGAAAACCAACAAAGAGGTTGTGCGCCCAGTGTAAACTCAGATCAGCCAGGTCATCCGCCCTGTCTGATCAGACTCTTCGCTAAGCGCTTAAAGGATAGCCAAGGGGCAAATCTACCTCCATGCGGACAGCGAAGACTCGGATCAGAATGGGCGGATGCCCAAGCTGATCAGAGTGTGTGCTGGGCGCACAACCACTTTGTTGGTTTTGTCGTGACGCGGCTCAAATGAGATTTTGCCATTTACAGGTCTAGAAGAAACCAATTCCCAGTATATGGCAGTCTTGGGCAGTGACAGGTATTATTATCAGCTGCAGTTTACGGACGGTTTTCCAGAAAAGACTACCATTGTTGGCCTGGGTGTTGAAAGGTATCATTTTTTCTTAATTACCTTCTTAGAACCAGATAGACCAAGATTACAAGAGCAATGAGGAGCCCCGGTAGCTCAGTGGGTTAAGCGCTGGCCTACTGATCTAGCGGACCGGGCACGAATCCCGCTTGAGGCGAGAATCTTCCCTACCGTAAACGGGGTTCCATTGCACACAGCCTTTTATTATCATCCGCCCACCGTCCTGATATAACTGAAATACTGTTGAAAAGGACGTAAAATCACAAGTCATCCATCCATCTATTACAAGAGCAATGGACAGTTTAGCAGCTGGTTTGTGTTATTGGTAGAATTGTTTTGAATATACGATTGACGTTGCCATGAAAATTTCCTTACATTATGTGCAACCATGAAAGACTCAGATCAGCCTGCGCATTTGCACAGTCGGATCAGATGCTTCCCTTTTCGCATATATCTATGAACCCTGGGGAATTTGCAAAAAATAAAAAAAGAAGACTGACCAGTTTGTGCAGATGAACAGGCTGTATGTGCACGGCATAAAGAACCTTTTTACGTGACGACAGTCATAAGGCTTTTATTTGTGTAGCTAAAAACTGTGGTGCTGGAGGGGGCGTGGCAAAAGGGATGCGAGGCTTTGAAATGGCACGGGGGCAACTTACAGACACAATTTTCTAGTTACGTTTTTTTTAATGTCAGAAACAAACACAGCCATCTGCACTTAATATGTCCGCTTATAATGTTTAATTGGATGGAATGTAAAAAAGTGATCTTTTAGTTTTTTTGACTTCCAGGATGGAAAAATTGAGTTTGCGAAACTTGACACGTAGAAATTGTGGCACAGTGTTTCCTGAAACGGAGAGGTTTTGTGATATTTTTGTCCCCTGTAAAACATATGAGCCGCGACGCGACAAAACCAACAATGTGGTTGTGCGCCCAGCGGAGACTCAGATCGGCCTGGGCATCCGCCCAGTCTGATCAGTCTCCACTGTCCGCATGGAGGTAGCTTAGACATTCAGCTACCCTTTAAGCGCTTAGCGAAGGGTCTGATCAGACTGGACGAATGCCCAATTTGACATGAGTCTGCGCTGGGCGCACAACCACATTGTTGGTTTTGTCGTGTGCCGCGACACGAGAAAACCAACGATGTGGTTGTGCGCCTAGCTCAGACTCAAACCAGCCTGGGCCTCCGCCCAGTCCGATCAGACTCTTTGTTAAGTGCTTAAAGGGTAGCTAAGGGTCTAAGCTACCTCCATGCGGACAGCGAAGACTCTGATCAGACTTGGCGGATGCCCAGGCTGATCTGAGTCTGCGCTGGGCGCACGACCACTTTGTTGGTTTTGTCACGTCGCGGCTCATATGTTATCATAGTTGCAAATCATCCTTTGTGGAATTTTATTAGAATTGTCTTAACGTGACGATTCTAATGCTACATTACATTATATGGAAATAAGCAAACTAATTGAGAAAAGAGCAAAAAAGAAAATTTAAATTTCTGTTCTCTTTTCAGGGATGATTCCGTCGTCGTCGGCCTATGCCTTCCTGAGGGTATTACAGCGGAGAATATTAAATTAATGTCATATAGACCTCCCTCGTCGTACGTGCCAAATGATGGCTGGAGGATGGCAGCGTCTCTTGATGAAGTGTTTGCAGACGACACTTTGACACGTGTTTACCTGGACGGAAGGTTGGTGCGGCATAAATCAGTATTTCAAACTCTCTACTTTCGAATATAAAAAACATAATCGATCAACACCAGTCATGCACCAATTCAGGATATTCTTATACAAGTTCCGTGACAGTCAGATCGTCGAATGTATGGTCTTTAAACGGACTGAATTGAATTGTATCATGACTGAAGATTAGATCTGATTTAAAAGTAAGCCAGCATACCGGAGGGCCTCCAAGATTGAGCCGGGACACGACAGCAGCAACAAAGTAGCATATGCACCCAGTGAAAAGTCAGATCAACCTGGACATCGGACCAGTCTAATAAGAGTCTTCGTTGTCTCCATGGAGGTAGCTTAGACCCTTAGCTGCCCTTTAAGCACACAGCGAAGACTCTGATCAGACTGGGCGGATGCCAAGGCTGATTTGAGTCTCCGCTGGGAGCACATTAACATTAATTGGTTTTGTTGAATTGCGGCTCAAAATATAGACTGTTGTAAAGGAGCACTCTTGTTAGAGACTCCTCATTTCTTCATTTTCCTTTTCTGCTAATTTATTGACAAAGTGTGCATTGTAAGCAACAAAACTGGTCGTGGCTAGACGGATATAAATCAAAAGCGAAACAGGAAACTCTACACAAACTTTGAATGTCCTTTATACGATGCTCAACGTGATTTATTGTTTAGAAGCCTATCTCAGAATTTTAACATTACTTTCGACTTTATTGTCAACGGTTGTGCAACAAATAAAAACAAGAAAAAAAAAAAAAAAAAAAAAAAAATGAAACAGATAAACAAAAGACTATATCGGTTTTGAAATTAATTCGATATTTCAGTCCTATATTTATACCCCCGCTTTGAAAAAGTGGGGGGTATACTGATTTACATCTGTCCGTCCTTTCTTCCGTCCGTCCGTCCGTCCGTCCTTCCGTTCCCTTTTAATCAAATCAAATTTTTCGTCAAAGATTTCTTCACAACCATGCAAGCTAGAGTGGCCATATTAAGTATGCAGGTTGATGACGACATGTTGTATGGTGGGATTGAGAACAAGCCTTCTCCTGCTTATTCTTCCCTGTATTTGTCCGATTTTCTTTCTTTCCATACTTTGAGTAATGAAATTTTTTTGTCAAAGATTCCTCCACAACCGTGCAAGCTAGAGTAGTCATATTTGGTATGCAGATTGATGACGACATGTTGAATCGTGGGATTGAGAACCAGGATTCTCCTGCTTATTCTTCCCTGTATTTGTCCGATTTTCTTTCTTTCCATGAATAATGAAATGTTTCGTCAAAGATTTTCCGCAACCATGCAAGCTAGAGTAGTCATATTTGGTATGCAGGTTAATGACAAGTTATTGCATCCTTGGATTGCAAACCGGCTTTCTGTCGCTTATTCTTCCCTGTATTTTTTCCAATTTTCTTTCTTTCCACACCATGGAAGTAAACAAACACATAAGCCTATGAATCCCCATTTGATTATTGGTATTTGAGGTCAAAGGTTATGTTTATGCTGGGGAAAGTGAAGTACTGACTCGAGGAGATTTGAATAAGTTCATTTATCGACAAGGTTTGATGTGGTGAATGTCGGGAAGAGAGGGGCACTGTCATTCATCGACATACATTATGCGCTGTTCATTGTTAGTACGATTCTATATTCACAATCTATAAATGTTAGTATCCACTATTATACCATCATTCAGACTCGTTTATCTTGTAGGGAGAAGACTACCTAATGTTGTTTATAACTTCTGTCTGGTCCCATTGTTCATGTACAATAAAATTAGTATAGTCTAAAATATAGGCCGATAAATAGTACATGTAGTCAAAGTTATTTCCTCTTGTTGTAGCACTTTTTTTGTCCATTCTACGCAAAATGCAGTCAAAGTGAAAACATTCACTAGAAACCCCTAAAACTTCAGATGGACTCATCTAAATAATAAGGCTGGAACGTCCACTGGTCGAAAATCAATGTCGGCAAGTTTTGCATAGAAATTCCAGTAAGCAAACAGAGTAGACCATGAAAACGCGGCGTCTGAACTGGGTCTGCACTGTTTGCATATGTCTCCAAAACGAGTTTCCAGTCGTAAAAGTGCTAGTGATTAATACTTTACCATTTTTCTTTCAGGACCCTGTATGTAAATTTGGCCAGCGGTCTTACAAGGGATCCTAACTGGGATAAATTGGATAACACTCACTGTCCTAATGGCAGATGTCCAACTTTCACTGTCGAAGTTACAACCACTGATTTTACTTACACCCCATGTTTTACACCTGAGGTATGTACTTTTACTTCTTTTTTGGTTTCCATTTATCTTGTAAATTACTAATGATTAAAGGTAGGTTCCTGTAGTTTGGAATGGATCATAATTTTGATGTTTTTTCCCTAAGTTGTCAGGAAGCACTTATAACAAGGGAATGAATTAGTTTCACTAAAAAGGGCAAAGCCAAAAATATTAGAAAAGATGTTTTGTAAGGGATTTCCTAACTCTGCTTCGCACACCAGTTAGCGCTATTTTTAGCTCGTGCCAAAATTAGATAACACAGCTGATGTCATGCTGCACTGCATTTTGGGATAGTTGTAACTCATCCGCCATGCCAGGATCCCTATGACTATAAGAGCCCAAGGCAAGAGAACATTGACCTGTGGAGAATGACATCAGAAATCATGCACTTATAGACATATAACAAAGTTATTTTTAGAACTGGAATTCCAACGAAAGAAAATAAACCAGAGGAAAAACAACAAGTTTCAACAACATGCGACAGTTTTCTTAGTAGCAACAGATTCTGAAAAATGAGAGTATGCAATACTACGCAGAAAAGGAAAAAATAATTTTGTGAACATAATTGCTATCGCTAGTCCAGGAACCTACCTTTAAACTGTGGTCTGCGAAAGGCATGTCTCGAGTCGTTTAAGCAGTCTTGTTGTATTACTAGCAATCTATATCCTTAAAGCGTCAAAAATCAAACAACGAAATTTACGTCTAAAAACAACAACAAGAACAACAACAACAAAAAACATCCAATCTATATTATATTGAGCAGGTCTAGGATAGCCATAAATTTACAGAAAGTCTTAATTTTTTCAGACCATTTAGTCTTTAAATTTACATATTTGGGCACATGCATTGAGGAAAACGGTGCTTAACATTAAAACTGCATTTCGATATCTGTAATGTTGAATGTAATTTGAGTGAAATAACATGAAAAGCATGAGTGCAGACAATGATCATGTTGCTCCTGCTAACAACACATCTTTAAAGTTTAGGCCTTTCTTTTAACATAGCATTCTATGCCGTTCTGTCCAAACAGGGTCCGTTAAAAATGATTTAGCTAGTGCAAATTGTTATTCTACTGCTAAACCAAGACTGCCAGTTGTGTAAAGCATCCGTTTTGACCTCACACATAGAAATGTACCTACGGCATATTGGGTATCACTTATAACTGGACTAATTGCCTTTGGTACGAAACGCCCCGAAACCGCTCACATTATTGGTTATCCCCTCGGGGATAACCATATTAAGTTAGGAATTAGTTGTGCACTGCATAACCCTACATCATCATATGAGGTTATGAACCCAGTAAACTGCCATTACATAGAGTAAAGCGATAATAACCGTTTATACCGCATGACTGTGTATACGTAAGCTCGGTATTTTTAGCACAGTTGGTATGTAGCTGGAAATTATCTGATTCGCCCTTATCAGATAAACAACAGAATTTTACACCCATTAAGCATCCAATTTCACAACATAAATAAATCCTTAGCCTGATTATATAAATTAATTTTTGGGTTTGCATGAAAAGAGACCCTACGCCATATGCGTACCACGATTAGTACGGAATTTTAGCTCTTGCTAATAAACTAATGCAGACGCTCAAATCTCGCTGAGTCTACCTTAGCTATTAATAGCATGCGCCATGCGCCTGCGTACTTTCATCCAAGCGAATTCACTGGGATGAGATTTACTAGGTACCTAACCTCGTACACGCTGGCGTGTGAGGGGAGGTAATCCAAACTAGTTAGGAATTCGTACTCGATTGTTGTACGCCGTTTCCTTTTGCTTTAATACAGGTCCCACTGTTTCCCGGTACTTCTACATTTGGCGCACCCTGCTGCAGGGTTCTCACCAGCATCGCTAATGCATGATCTTTATACTTTATCTGACCCTAAACAAGCAAACACCCGATGGTTCAGTTGAACTACCAAGCGTTGTTACTGAATAATAAGTTGTACTCGACTGTGCGCCGTTTCGTTTAGACTAGTTACTTTCCGCTAGAGGGCTTCAAGTTCAAAGACAAGTATCTACCTATCTTCCTTTAAGTCTTACACCCCGAGCTGGACGTCAGACGGGTTCCGACGAACCAAGTGCTGAAGAGGCTTAGCTGAAACAAAAGTATAGGAAAGTGTGTGAAATGAGTTTGTACAGTGCGATAAAGAGTGTTAGTATAGTTAAAAGATAGAAACAGAAATTGGTGTTTAGGGAGAGACATGAATCACCTGGCAGCCAGCACCGCTGAACTGCGCCAAGGTGGAAAGGACTGGTATGTGGGGTGGGAGGGCATTCCAATGGATGATAGTCCTAGGGAAAAATGTGAACCTGTGGTAGTCTTTAAAGGTCGGGATTTGCCGATATAAAAGTGGATGAATATGTCTTGATTGTCTAGTGTTCCGAACAAGGTACTCAGTTGCAGGAATGGCAACAAGGTCATATGTGACCTTGTACATCATTATAAGATTACTGCAAGCACAGCAAGCCCTTGCCCACTATTATCCAAATTAGTACGACATCCAGGCACTGAAACTTACCCAGCTCCATAGCCCGACGCTGTACAACCACCACCTTATATACGGTCACTAGACACGTAGACTTGTATATAAAAATAAAGAAAAAGCTGTCAAACTCGCAACTTATCAATAGCTTCAACAAAGTCAAAGAAATACAATAAAACTAACTCGTATAGCTGCAAATTTTCAACTTTACCCCTTGCTTCCTGTAGATTCATTGCTAAGGGATAACCTCTCAAGCTTTTTCAAAAGCTGAACTTGGGTCCTTTAGACTGATTTAGCGGTCAAAGGGAAAGTACTGTGTCTGGTTTAGATTAAATTTCAGTTTTCTTAAGCACGAAAGAAAATGTATGCAATCCTCTGCAAAATGTCCACCATAATATGATGAAAACAGACAGATAAGCGAGAGATTGCGGATTTTTCCTACGATTTATTTTCATGAACTGATTTATGCAAGTCTGTACATTTACAGACTAAATTATCTATAAATTTATATACTCTCTGTAAATTTACAGACTTTCTGTACATTTATGGCTACCCTAGACCTGTTGAGTAGTAGAAGACCACAGAACAGTGTAGATCCAGTGGAGTAGGATTATTAGTAGCCACCTCATCTCTGTATCTTCATCTACGCTGTTAGAAAACTCATATGTCTTTTTCTCATGTTTTTGGCGCGTTAAGTGCCAAATTCTATAAGTTCCGTACGGTCCATGCATGACATTTCCATCTGTGAAGGGTTTGACCAGACTGCATGGATGTACAGGTTGGTCTGAATCTGTGCTATTCGCACTTCTTTTAAGGCTACCGCATTTATTTTTCTGTTTATTTATCTACTCATTTATAGGCAAGTCGGGTAAAATCGGACAGCGGGTAAATTCGGACAGTGACATTGTTTCCTTTATATGTCAGTTGTTTGGAATTCAAACAAAATTAACTGGGCAAACAGTGAAAATCCTGATGAGACGGCTCATTATGAGCCGTCTCATCTGGATTTTCACTGTTTGGGGCAAACAGTGAAAATCCTGATGAGACGGCTCATTATGAGCCGTCTCATCTGGATTTTCACTGTTTGCAATGGTATGTCCGAATTCACCCGCTGTCCGAAATTACTCGACTCCACTGTACTTATTTGTATTGCAATTATTTTAACCTTACAGTAACTATAATAATGTTATTTTATTTTGCCAGAACACAACAGCTACCGTAAGCAGCATGACATGTGACCTACCAGCCAGTGCTCCAGAGTCCGTAAGTACTTTGAAAATACACTGAATTATACTTAAAGTGAAAGGAAACACTTTCAGGGGAAGCAACTCTGCCATTTTTATTTCCCTCCCTTTTCAACAGGGGTCGCCTATTAAAGAAAAGAATTTGCTCCTCGAAGAGCAAATTCTTTCCTTTAAGAGTAGACCTCTTTTTGAAAGACTTATGTCCTCCACAGATGCAAACAGAAATTATTATAGTTATTCCCAATTCAAAAAGGAGCCCTGGTGTCTCAGTAGGTTAAGCGCTAGCCTACTAATCTTACGGCCCGGGTTCGAGTCCCCCGGCGCTTGAGGCGGAAATCTTTCCCACCATAAACGAAGTTCCATTGCACACAGCCTTTCAATATCCCCCTACCATCGTCCTTATATGACTGAAATACTGCTGAAAAGGAAGTAAAATTGCAAGTCATCCATCCATCCGATTCAAAAAATGGCAAAAAAAATATGGAGATGTAACTGTCAGAGAGTGGTTTTTCCCCCTTTCCCCCCGGAAAAATGGCTTTAGGAAGGACGGCTATATAGTGGATTGTCCGGACCTCATAGAGCCACTTTTCCCCCATAGTCCTTTTTCCCCCACCGGGAAATTGGCTTTTAGTGAATTTGGTATGGCTATTGGTATTTTGCGGAACGGAGCGAAACGGAAAGGAATGAAACAGAAACATTTTACGGAATTAATCCCATAAGAAATGTATACGTACTTCAAGGGAGGTAATAAACGTGACCAATTCCAAAAAATCAATATGCAAATTTAGCAACCATATTTTTATAATAATCAAGAATTACTAATCTAAGGAACGAGCAGTGTTTGATTTCTTCTCATCGCAAATATTTATATATGTATACATACGCATGCAAGCTACAGGAAGATGTACAAACGGGTGTTTTGTCTAGTCATGATTGATTTAGTAGGGAGTTTATTATATTGAAAATCATAATCGGACGTGTGTTCCAGTGGGAGTCGACCCCACGACTCCTGCATGAAAGGCGAACACTAGTCTAGGCATCGCGCGCACGCACAGATGAACGCTTGTACAAACACAAAATTGTACAAGTTTATGCATACAACCACGTACACTCATATCCGTTTTAGGCTAACATGGAAAAGCAAAATGCCTATCTGTTTCCCCCCCCCCCACCCCCCCCCCCCCCCCAAAAAAAAAATACAGACAGACGGACTCATGCATGCGGTTCTAGCATCTGTTATCCATGTATATTTTACGGACAGATACTCATATTTCTGTTTCAGTTACGAACCTCACTATTATATTTGGGGAAGGAGCAAATTCCACTATGTAGCGTGTTTACTGCAATCATATTACCAGGGGGAAAATCCACTATGGAGGGGAAAAACGGCTATGCAAAAACACGAATAGTAGATTTTCCCCTAGGAAAATTGGCTATATAGTCATATTTCCGGGGGAAAATTCTACTATATAGCCATTTGTCCGGTGGGAAATTCTACTATGGAAAAATCATAGTCATTTTTCCGGGGGGAAAAACTACTAGGGGGGAAAAGCTACTCTCTGACAGTAACAATACACCTTTATATCTATGGAAAACAAATAATAGTTGTATTTCCACATGGACTGATTGACTGTTTTCTGTACTGGTGCTGTATTTATTTCATAAAGGAAGTCTATCAGTTTCCAAAAGAGGACCCAGTTGTTCAAAACACACAGAGTCGTTAGTATAGCTAGCATAGCTTTTACTACTCGTACATATTTTTTTCTGATAAATGATGAGTAATCCATGAGATAATTACAAAGTATATTATGTACATTTGTATAAGCACCTTATCTTTATAAAATAAATTTTAATCCAACTCAAAACTGTTATAGGACTGGGGAGCAGGAGACACTAGGAGAGCCACAATTGAACCGCAGTGGGGAGAGTGGTCGTCTTGGAGCGAGTGCTGTGGAGACCAAGGTGAGACTAGAACTCCAAATTAGGACCTTGTTTTGGGGCAGTTACAATGCTTCTGAGACAATTTTTCTTCGTTTTCAGTAAAAGATATCTGATGGCCACAATTAAAACAGCATTTCATATTTTAATACAGTTCAAATGAGGGTATATGATACATTTTAGTTGAAATAAGTACAATTTAAAATACCTCAGAAATGTCATCAAAGCCCCACATAGTCTGGAGCCTACTGACACCAGTTGGGTTTAACTGAAAATTTTTGTGGACATATTCTTCACTACTAAATTTTCTTAGACGAAATAAATACTAATAATTTGACACAGTAGGTCTGAAAAATCTTAACCGAAAATGTTAACTTTGATCTTAAGCTACCAGCTTTAGATACTGCCGGAATGAGTAAAAATAACATCATAAGCTAGAATCGCAGACTACAACAGACACCACCAAACAGATCATGATCAGTATCGACCATGCGTAGCACTAGCAGGGATAATAATAATAAGGATACTGTCACATAAACTCGATTTTCAGGCGTGATACAACGTAACCTGGGGCCGTATTTATAAAACGACTTAAGTCGTTGCTATGCTGTTGCTAAGGCTGAATTTTTACGAAGGAGATTTCCTATAACTATGAAATTTGCTCTGGAGGAACAGTCTGAAAAGACTGTTCCTCCAGAGCAAATTTCATAGTTGTAGGGAATCTCCAACATAGAAATTTTCCCTTAGCAACAGCATAGCAACGACTTAAGTTGTTTTATGAATACCGCCCCTGGTGCGTTCTGCTTTGGTGCCTAACATCAGTTTGTTACAAATCGCCACAGATAGAGCGGGTCTGAAACTGTTGCGATTTGAATAAAGACCCAACCAACATGCAGATCCAGTGACAATTTTGTTGATTTATTTATCATTTCATTCTCCAGAAACCTATCGTTACCGGTTGTGTGACAACCCCTCCGGCAAGGATGGCCTAGGATGTATCGGAGACGACAGAGAAACACAGATGTGTCCAAGAGCGTGTGCAGGTGAGACTAACTTTATTAAACCACACATATTTATATTGTCCAATGAGTGCAAGGAGCTGCTAAGTCCACTACAGTGGACTAACAGTCGACTTGCATTCATGGGGCAATATACTATAGTGGACTTACTATCGACTTGCATTCATGGGGCAATTTACTACATATTCCAACTGGTGCAGAAAAATGGTAAGTCATATATGTATTGTTCATAAACAAATGGAGAAGATATAGCCACTATAAATTGTCCTATGACAGCAAAAAATTACTAATTCAACTATTTATTGCGCTATGAGTGTAAGAAAATGCTAAAAAATGTTCTCTGTTCTTAAAGGAACTCTTTAAGATTTCAATTTATATTGTCGTATGAGTCCATGAAGTTGTTAATAAATCAACTATGTACTGTCCCATGAGCGCAAGAAGATGCTAAGTCAACTATGTATTGTCCCATTTGTGCAATAGGATGCTAAGTCCACTAAATATATTTTCCATGAAAGGAAGAAGATGCTGAGTCAACTATGTATTGTCCCAGGAGTGCTCAAAAATGCTTAGTCCCCTATATATTGTCTAGAAGGTGCTAGATAAACTTTATATTGTTCTATGAGTGCATGAAGATGCTGAGTCAACTATGTATTGTCCCAGGAGTGCAAAAAGAAGCTAAGTAAACTATGTATTGTCCCACAAGTGCAAAAAGATGCTAAGTCAACTTTGTATTGTCACAATGAGTGCATGAAGATGATAAGTAAGCCATATATTGTCCTATGAGTACGAAACTATACATTATCCCACAAGTGCAAAAAATGATAAGTCAACTATATATGGTCCCATGAGTGCAAAAGGTTGCTAAGTCTACTTTGTATTGCCCCATGAGTGCAAGAAGATGCTTAGTCAACCGTATATTGTCCCATGAGTGCAAAGAGATGCTAAATCACTTAAATTGTCCCACAAGTGCAAAAAGATGCTACGTCAACTATTTATTGTCCAACGATAGGAAAAAGATGCTCAGTCAACTATATACTGTACCGGGGAGGGCCACAATATGCTAACTCAACTATATATTGTCCTATGGGTACAAAAAGATGCTTACTCAAATACTGTAATTTTATTAATGTTTGCTGGGACACAAATTTGCAGTTTTGCAATTTTTGACACATTCACGGGCATTTAAGTTCACGAATTCGTCGAGCTTTCCTATTATTCCTGTGTAAAATCATTATGTTGGCGGATATCAAACTTCGTGCATTATGTTGACTGCGAAAATCGCGAACATTAGTACACTGCGAATATTTGTACAATTGCAGTATGTGTTATCCTATGAGTGCAAGAAGACGCTACGTCAACTATTTATTGTCCGATGAGTGCAAGAAGATGCTAAGATAACTATATCTATCCATGAGTGCTAGAAGATGCTAAGTCCGCTGTATATTGTCACTTAAGTAGAGGGTTCAAATGACGTATCATCGCGTTATTTACCAGTTGCGCCTTGAAATGCCCACTTTTTACCACGGCAAACTTGTATAATTAAAATGAATTTTGTCATTATCTGATAAAAAAATAAATCAAAACAGCCTTCATTTATATTTTAGGGCATTTTTTTTTTGCGAAAGTATTCTAGGCATACAGTAGCTTTCAATAACAACTTACCTTCGTCGGTTTTCCTCTGTATTTTCTGATTGTTTACAGCATAGTGGGCTGCCTTGAAGCGTTTTTTTTTGCGGGCATGTGTAAGTGTGATTACTCGGACTGGCAAAGAAATTAATTTCGAGACAGTGGCCTTTAAGAAGATTACTGTCTAAGCAAAGATTGTAAACAAGAAAGCTAGAGCAATTTGACTGAATAAGCCGAATTTTAACGGGTAAATGATTGTTTTATAACATCTAAATTATTAGATGTTGACCTTAAATTCACAAAAATCATTTCACCTTTATGCCCTGATTTTTTTATTTACCACAGAAATCTCTGTTTACAGAGGCAGTGTAGGCGATGTAAAAGACGTTTCCCTACCCGCAGTTTTGGTGTGTTTGACGTCGTGATTTCCCATGACTTGATTAAAGTTGATATTTAAGCAAAACAAATGTAGTCAGTTTATATCTAATAAATTGTGTTTTCGCTGTTATAGATTTTGTTATCTCTTCAATGCAAATCAAAGGAAAGCGAAAGTGAAAATAGATAGAGTTTTCATCAACACTTTTACTATCTAGATAGTCCTTTGGTCGGTATTTTATGAGTTGGCATCTTTTTCCATGCATCTTTTGTGTAAATAATTAAACATAATTTCAGTACTAATAAAATCAATATTGTCAAATAATGAGATAAGAGAGAAACAAAAGTTTCAAAATCAAAGCAATAAACAAACAAACAAACAAAAAACATGATTAAACTGACAGAGGTCTCGACAAACGTTTAAATGTACTAAATCCTCAGATGTCTTGGAAGATTAAATCATTTTGTACTCAATTCTCTTTATATTAGTCGATTAACCAACCCACACACTTTACTGAACATTCGTCATCCTTAATAGATATCTTGCTTGTGAGTAAAAAGGACCACTTAATACTGAGTGGAGTAGAAGATCCATTCCTTTATCAGGACGTTAGGTATCATTGCCCTATATACGGCATATTTAAATTTTCTAAACCAAAAACTGAATCTTTTACGAGGCATATTTGGAGTTATGATCAAGGCAACTACGACTTATTACGACAGAAAGCTTCTTCTTTCGACTGGAGTTCATTACAGGATAATAATATAGATATACATCCTGAAAATATCAATAATACTATTCAGTCAATCGCAAGTGAATGCATACCCAATAAATACGTTCGAATAAAACCCTTGGATCACCCTTGGATATCATCGACTCTTAAGCGCCATATTCGTAAACGTAAGCGTGCCTACAAAAGAGCTAAACGCACGAATCTAGACTCTCATTGGATAGTGTTCAAACAAATACGTAATCGCGGAATTAAAATGATTCGTGACTCAAAACAATTGCATTATGATAAAATTGCAGATAAGCTTAAATCTAATGTTCTCAGTACCAAAGATTGGTGGTCGACACTAAAGACGTTCATAACTCCGTCTACTAAATCATCTATCCCGCCTCTAGTAGTGAATAATGAAATATACACAGATGAGAGTGACAAAGCTAATATCCTGAATAGTTTCTTCCAAAGTCAAACAGTGCTGAATGAGCTAAACGCTGTTCTTCCTAACCTACCTGATAACACCTTTCTTAACTTGCATTTGGACAGTATAGCACTTTCTCAGCTTGAAGTGGAATCTGTCTTGAAGACTTTAGTAACGGGCAAAGCATCTGGCCCGAATGGTCTTAGCAATCGTGTCCTTCGCGAATTATCAAATGAACTCTCTATTCTCTTATGCCCTCCTTTCAATCAGTCTCTACGAACAGGTAGTTTTTCTGCATCGTACAAAGAAGCAAATGTATGTCCTGTCCCCCCAAAAGGTGATTTGTCTATGGTATCTAACTATCGACCTATATCTTTGCTCAACTCTGAAAGCAAAGTTTTTGAAAGACTAGTTTTCAAATACTTGTTTAATCATTTTCAAGATAATAACCTACTCTCGTCTCTACAGTCTGGCTTTTTACCTGGTGACTCTACTGTTAATCAACTCACATTTCTTTATAACACTTTCTGTCAGGCGCTTGATTCTGGCAAGGAGGTCCGTGCTGTCTTTTGTGACATCAGCAAAGCCTTTGACCGTGTCTGGCATTCTGGACTTCTGCACAAACTTCAGGCAGCTGGTGTCACAGGGGATACCCTAAACTGGTTCAGGAGTTATCTTGTGGACAGAAAACAACGAGTTGTTCTTCCGGGTACTGTATCCGAATGGAAATTTATTCAAGCTGGCGTCCCTCAAGGATCTATTTTAGGACCCTTACTCTTTTTATTATACATAAATGACATTGTCGCCGATATTGGTTCTAACATTAGACTTTTCGCAGACGATACTAGTCTGTTTATAATCGTAGATGATCCAATAACAGCAGCTGAAGGTCTAAACGCAGATCTTGATAAAATTTCGCAGTGGGCTGCAACTTGGTTGGAAACGTTTAACCCCGCTAAAACTGAAGCTCTTCTCTTTTCCCGCAAATTAAACAGACGTCAGCACCCTCCTCTTAATATGTTAAATCAAGATATATCTGAAGTAGATTCCCACAAACACCTTGGTTTATATTTCACTAAAGACTGTACTTGGCACAAACATATAAATTATATAACAGAAAAGGCATGGGTAAGGATCAACATAATGAGGAAACTAAAATCTAAGCTTGATAGAAAATCTTTAGAAACAATTTATTTAACATTTATAAGACCCCTTCTTGAATACGGCGATGTAATTTGGGATAATTGTACTAAATATGAGAAAGAGGAATTGGATAAAATTCAAAATGAGGCTGCCAGAATTGCAACTGGAACCACCAAATTGATATCGATAAATACACTATATAATGAGATATGTTGGGAAACTCTTGAAAGTAGGCGGTATAATCACAAAATAACCTTATTTTACAAAATGATGTTTAATATTACACCCCTTTACCTCTCTTCTTTAGTACCGCAGCCTATAAGTAACCTATCACGGTACAACCTCCGGAATTCAAATGACCTACAAACTATCGATGCTAGAACTAACCAATATTTTAATTCTTTTTTGCCTTCGAGTGTTAGAGCATGGAATAACTTACCTGTAGACGCAAAGCAATGTGAATCTGTCAATTCTTTTAAATGCTTTCTCCAGAGAAGGAAAACGTCAGTTCCCAAACACTATTATGCAGGTTGCAGAAAAGGTCAAATATTAGTAACCCGTTTACGGACAAACTGTAGCTCGTTAAATTTTGATCTCTTTGTAAAAAATATATCGGATTCACCCCTTTGTCACTGTGGAACGATTGAGAATGCTCAACACTTTTTCTTTCATTGTACTTCTTACCAGGCACAGCGCAACGAACTAATTAATGCAATCTCTCCATATCAACATCCTTCTCTCAATCTATTTTTGTATGGTGATTTGTCCCTCTCCCATGAAACTTACTGTTTAATATTTGAAAACGTTAATAAATACATTATAGCAACAAAACGCTTCTAAGTTTAAGCTTTGTTTGTTATGCAGGCTGACCAAATGTAATGGTTACAAATTTACATGCTATGATTGCTGCTGAGAAACGCGCCCCGCCCCCTCTCTCTCAACCCTTTACGTTTGAGTTGAATTATCATTAATACTGTTCCTTTTACCTAGTTCCCTCCTCTCTCGAAAACTTGTTACTCTCTTACTCCTGTCTGTCAAACATTTCTCGAACAAACATCCCTTTTACCCTATTATTATTTTTGGAATTGCACCTTGATCTGTGACCATTTTTTAATTTTTCATGATAATATACAGGTTTAGAGTTAAAGCTATCATATGTATCCTTCTGTTAACAACTAGGTTTTCTGTTAACTTCTTCTTTCAAACGCTGATTTCAATTTTAAATTTGGTTTATAATATCAACATTATTCTACGAGATACAGATATCCGCCATAATTCGTACAAACATTTCATGTCAGGGAGAAGAACTCGATAAGCAAATCGCTTTCGTTCTAATCCCATAGCTTGTACTGATATCTTACTTGTTTATATATATATATATATATATATATATATATATATATATATATATATATATATATATATATATATATATATATATATATATATATATATGTTAACTGAATAAGCTAAATAAATATGTATAAACCAAACGTTTTCGGTCTACAAAAAGCTAGAATTTGGTAATAATTTAAGCTAATTTCTTGTGCCGATGATAACTTTTATTACCACACACACACAAACACCAAATATTCCGAAGTTTTCGCTCCTTCCTTGAAGGCTTCTTGATAACATTAATTTCTGTTAATAATTTTTCTAAGTACATCAAGAGAATCGCAGTCGACGGTTATAGATCAGCAGATTTTTAGGAGCCCCCGTAGCTCAATGACATAAGCGCTGGCCTGCTGAGCTAGCAAACCCGGGTTCGATTACCGCTACTGGCAGAAACCTTTTCAATCGTAAACGGAGTTCCCGTCCCAAGGCGGTACTTTCGTTGCGGTAGCATTTGTTTTATGTTCGGTGCTGTTTAATTTATTGTGTTTTTCATTTTAACCCTTCTGTAATAAAAATTGAAAATAGGTAAAAATAGTTGTTAAATGTTTTTCGTATAATTTGCTTAGTCTTTTGTAACCCTTCTGTTGATCTAAATTATTTAGTTCAGTAAAGATAGATCAGTTGCCATCTATTTGGGAAAAAGCTGCTGACTCGGCTTATCACTGTTAACGGCTGTTTCCTCTCTTGCTCTCTGTGTTTTTTCTTACTGTATTTTTCTTATTTTCTTGCTTTTCTGCTCATGGCTGTGCTCCAGAGTAGATTGGGGCTATAGGGATAGTTCTGGGATGATTTTTTCCCTATTTCTCAACAAATGCATATGTTTGTACCCTTCATTGGAGCCGTCTCAATGAGACGGCTCTAATGATGGGTCACTTATGTGTGTATGTAAGTGCGTTTATTTTTATTTATTTTTGTTTTTGTTTTCTTCTATGGCTTAGTGTAGAGGGTTGCCCCGGATTGTCCCTTTTAGCCCCTCTCGCCTGGAGCACTGTCACGGTATTTCATAGCAAATTGTATTTTTTTTATATTGTTGTTTTGTTGTCGCAATTAATGCTAATCATATCTAGTAGCTAAAGATTTCATAATACTTGTAATTCATTTAACTGTAATCTATAGCCCATGTGTTTGAATGCGAACAGGCCCGATCCTCACCAGCTTGAATGCCGTCCATGCTGGTCTATTTTGGGAGAGCTCCCCTGTACGGTCTAAGCCTATCCGTCCAGCGGATAGTCATGGGCCGTACGGGGGACACCGACGTCTATTGAGCCGTTGCTGGTGTTTAGAGCACCTGCTCGCATTCAAATGTGAATAATGTTTAAAGGAAGAAAAAATTTTTTTTTGCTCTGTTGTTAATGTAATGTATAACGTTAAAGGCGCTGTTGCTTTAACTAGCAAAGACTATTCCCTGCGAGCACGCGATGCTTTGTCGGCGTTGATCTAGCGTTGGAAAATGTTGGATGGACGTCGTACCGGCGTCGTGTGTTCTCTGGATGATATTGATGCGTTGTTATTGCAATATTGCCTTTTCCACCGCCAATATTATTACTATTATAGTTACTATTATTAGTTTTATCTTTATCTTTATCATTATTATTATTATTATTACTATTATTATTCATTCCTCTTACTCTGCTCAGTCGCCTGTTTGCCCACCTGATACATATCTCAGTGATGCTAGAATCCATCTGATAAAGTCTTTCTCAGTTGAAAGCCAGGCGACTGTTCGGGTAAAGGGAGTGAATTCAAATATTTTTCTTGCATAGAAGATGAATTGTGGCTTCCCTTTGATTAGGCAGACTTATTCTGCTTTCCCCACATACAATACCACGCTGCCTTTGCTACGTGGTTACGTAACATTTTCCTTGTGTAATTCTGTCACTACGCCATGATGTTGTTTATATGTTGTATTGCTGTTCTCATATATCACTCTTGTGGTGATCTGAGCTAATAAAGAATAAAACTGAAAAAAAAAAAACAAAAAAAAACTGAAACTTGTAATTTATTGTTTGTTGGGCTGTCTTTGTCAATCTTTCCCTTTGATGTTGGGGATAGGGTTTGGGATCTGATTCAGTCAGTTCCTGAAGTGTAGTTACTCTTTAAATTTCCATTGCACATAGTCATTCTATATCACCGTCTCATCGTCCTGGTATGGAAATACTGTTGAAAAAGGACGTAAAATCGAATGTAATCCTTCCATCTGGCTTTTTCTCTCACTATATTAGAAACAAGAGGCCATGAGGCCCTGAATCGCTCATCTGAGTAAAAAGGCCCCATGTCAAACTAGGGTTATCATTTGAACAAACATGATAGAATATGAATTCAAAATCCTGCGTCAGTTTTAGGTCATGAGCCATTTTTGAGAGGATGATTTTCTAAAGTATTTTTTTACCATATATGGGCATTGCGGACATCTTGGTCATATGACCAGAATCACTGAAGCAAACTATCATTTCCCTGAATCATAAAAGTACCATATGAAATTTTGCTTCAGTAAGCTCAGTCGCTTCTTTTGGCGTAGACATCAGACGCTGTTACAATATACGAGACCGTGGTTAAATGCCAAAGAATGATCTTGATCTCTGGCACTTAGAAATCTTCAAGTACTCATTTAGTTGATTGGATATACCAAAAACTTAAAAAAATATCAGAGCATTTCTCATATAAAAGCTCCGGGAAGCCACTTTTCCTTGTTGTTAAAAAGGTCAAGGTCCATCCAAGGTCATCATTTGTATAAATGTGATAGAAGTCTAGTGCCTCATTCTATATACAACGTTTCAAAATTGGATACAATAGCCCCAGTGGTTTTTAGGCAATGTTTGAAACTGTCTAAATATGAGAGACCGTGATCAAAGGTCCAACAAAAAAAAATCAACAAAAAAATCGACCTTAGCCTCTTGTACTCAGAAATTCATGCACTTATTTTTATGTACAATTTTAATGCCAAAATCTTCAATAACTTTGATGAACTGTTTCGTTCTAGCATTTCCCCATGTAAAAGCACCAGAAAATAAATTTGACCTTGCCATAAAAAAGATCAAGGACAATCCAATGTCATCATTTGATTAACCTTGGTATTGCTTGAGTACTCGATGATACCTACATGTACCAAGTTTCAAGTCCATAGGTCTGAAGATTTTTTAAAGGTGGGTACCGTATATGGGCGTGACGGCCATGTTGGTCATGTGACTTCGACCGTTTGAACCAGCTTTCCTTCCCCTAACCCCTGGCGGTTCTATGAAAATCTGTTTACAAAAGGCCCAGTGGCTTATGAGGAAATGTTTATAATCGTCGAAAACTGAGAGAACATAGTTTAAACAATATTTATTTCAAGAAAACGAGCACATACAAATGTACAGAATCAATTATCGGGATTTGGTCGGAAGCTCTAGGCTTAAAAAAACCATCTCCCTGAGAGAACTTAACCAAAGATCAAGCAATGACCTTGATCTCTTGTACTCAGAAATCCTTGTGTGATCATTAAAATGACAGTGTACACCAAGGACCTCTGACAGTTGTAATGTAAATTTGCCTATAAAAATGGGGGAAAATGAACTTTCTGTATACTTCAAAATTTTTATTGAAATGTGTTGCTCTGCACCCCCTACAATTGCCACAAAAATAATTTTTCAATTATATCAAACGTAGACATAGATTTTTGGTGTAAAAAAGCAAGTTTTTACCATTGAACGTATGGAAAATAGGAAAAGTTTTATAGAGATGCTTCCCCCCCCCGTGCCTCAGCAAGCCACTTTGCATGCATATGTGTACAGTCAATATACACATTATATATGAGTGGCGAGCTGAGGCACGGGGGGGGGGGGGGGGGAAAGATAGTCTACAGCTAAAAAACTGAAAAGTGGGTGGGGTAATTAGACCCTTTGTGTCTAAAAATAAGGCTAGCATACTGTTTATTTACATATAATTGCATACTATGAGCAGCTATAGTGTTTCACTTCATTTTAAGCATATTTAAGAAATAAAATTCATTAAATAAGAAAAAGCGAAAAATATATGTATTTAGGATGACTGAAAATTTCACTTACCCCTCTTGCGAGAATCAGTGAGAGTTAGTATGCAGATGTAATAATTGTTCAAAACCAATATCAAAACCTCTTTATAATGATTAAGTGTACCCGTAAATTCTAAAATTTTCATTTTTGGCTTCTCAAGAAAGCGGCAGTAATTTGTCGAAAAATAGGCAAATTTGCATGGAAACTGTCAGAGGTCCTTTGTATTCCAAAATCTTCAACAATATCGTTGATCTCTTATTTTCTAGCATTTTACCACATAAAAATCACCAGAAACCAAGTTTGACATTGACTTAAAAAGGTCAAGGACAATTCAAGGTCATGATTGTTAAAACTTTGGTAGTGCTTGAGCACTTAATGCTATATACCAAGTCTCAAGGCCATCAGTCTATTGGTTCTGGAGAAGAAGATTTTAAAAAGTATTATGTGGGCGTGGCGGCCATGTTGGCCATGTCACCCAGACCATTAGAACAGTATTTCTTTTGACGTAACCCTAGTTGGCTCTATATGAAATTTGCTTACAGTTTAAGAGGGGATGTCTTTTGAAAACAGATGCACACAAATATTGTCAGTTGCTGTTTGACAACCACAACAAACCATCACAGGGAAGCTCTATGATCAGTTAAAATGGTTCCAAGGATTAGTATCAGGTCCTCTTTGGTTTGAACATATTTTATTTAGAAATATCAACAGATACAAACATTGTACACAAACTGTTAAGATTCAGAACGAAAGCAAATACTTATTAAGTTCTTCTCCTTGATTTTTAGCGCACCTTTGCAAAGCAAAGGAGAGCTTATGCTATACCCCCGGCGTCGTAGTCCGAGTATGCATCAGCGTTCGCGTCCGCGTCCGCGTCCGTGTCCGTGTCTGTAGGCAGTTTAACCTATGTTAACCATTTGCGTTTAGGTCTTTTTCTCACAAAGTTAAAGGGCTAGAGTAATGAAACTTGTACAAACTTACATCAGAACATGATCACCTAAATGTATATACCATGTGTGACCCTGACCTACTGGTCATGGTCGACTGACTTTGAAAAATATTTAGGTTAATGTAGTTTAACCTATGTTAACCGTTTGCGTTTAGGTCTTTTTCTCACAAAGTATAAGGGCTAGAGTGATGAAACTTGGTACACACTTACATCAGCACATGATCACCTAAATATATGCACCATGCATGACCTTGACCTACTTGTCATAGTCTGCTGACTTTGAAAAAATTAGGTTAATGTATGTAAAGCATTTGTGTTCAAGTCAGTTTCAAAGTAGTTAAAAAGGTTTTAGCATCACCATCCATGTATTGATTTGACATGTGTTTTCTGCTTCACTGACTCAGTTATATTTCTCAGTCCCTATATGAATGACAATTATTGTACTTGACACATACATTAGGACAAAAGCCTTCATTACCACCAGTGCAGTGAGAGTCAAGCTGCTGTAAGGCGCGCTTTGTTGTCTTCTGACAACTCTTGTTTTTTTTTTTTTTTTTTTTTTTTTTTTTTTTTTTGGGGGGGGGGGGGGGGGGGGGTTAAACATAGATCCTTTTTCATCTCTATATTGAAATAAATTCTTGAAGAAGATCCTCTGGAAGCAGGAAACACATCAAAGAAACGAGTACATGTATAGCATACTTGGTTTCATTGAGTCTGTTCAAGTGTAGTTTATTTGATCCTGCAACACTTCCCATGCCCCCTGGCTCATGCACTGGCTTCAGCGGATCTCTAGTGTCGAACCGACTCGGATTTAGCCCAATTATCTCATAGGACCAGCAAATATATGGGCCGTTCTCTGTGAAAACCGGGCTTAATGACATTCCGTAAATATGACTTTGTTAACGTTTGAAAAACACCAAAAATAATGATTTTTCTGACTTCTCCTTATTTTCATAAAAATACCTTAGTCGTTGAAATATAACAAAATACCTATAAATTTTGACAAAATTTAGTCATACATATGATCAATGTTGCCATGACAACGCTCAATCCATGGTATTCCTGAAGCCCTGAAAACATATGGTATACCAACAGAAAGACCCATAACTTGTAACAGAATGTTGCATCATGCAAATTATCATGTGTGTGCTATCATATACACATTAAACATGACCAAATACTCATTTTGCTTAACACGCGCCAAAAGCTTGTGCAAACAAACATTATGACGTTGACGTCAAGACATACTTGCATGACGTTTACAACGTCATATAAAGAAACTGCACTACCTGTATGATTCTTAAGACCACATCTTGGTAACAAGTAGTGGTAACCGTCTCAAATTTTCAGGAAACGTTTAGAAAAGATAGTACTTTCCAGTAATATAGTTATCTAAATTTTAATTGCTATGTCATTAAGCACGGTTTGCACAGAGAACAGCTCATATGAGCCGCGACGCGAGAAAACCAACAATGTGGTCGTGCGTCCAGCGCAGACTCAGATCAGCCTGGGCATCCGCCCAGTCTGATCAGAGTCCTCGCTGTCCGCATGAAGGTAGCTTAGTCCCTTGGCTACCCTTTAAGCGCTTAGCAAATAGTCTAATCAGACTGGGCGGATGCCCAGGCTGATCCGAGTCTGCGCTGGGCGCACAACCACATTGTTGGTTTTCACGTGTCGCGGCTCATATGTATTCTGCAATATGGTAAAGTACGGGGAGACTTTCTATGGCCACCACACTGCACCAATAACACCAGCAGCACTAAAGATAAAGCAATTTTTAAAGAAGAGGAACACATCAGAGTGAAACGAAGATAACATACATGGTTCCATTTAGTCTTGTTCATGTTACAACCTAGCACCGGCTTCGGCGGAACTCTGTTTTCAAACTGCCTCATGACCACCCCAAAGGACAAAGGAGCAGAAAGTCTGCAAAATAGTGAAGCATGGGGAGACTTTTTAAGAACGGGAAGACTAATACTAAATGTTATTTGCTATTTATTAAGATTCCGAAATATAGAAGAACATATGTTCTTTACTAATGACAGTCAAGATTTATACACAGAACAAACACGTTTGGATAGAAAGTGCACATTTGCACATGTTCGGGGATCTTACAGAAGTGTTTATTTTATAAAAGAGATCAGTGATTTGTATCTGCTGCGAGACGAGAATTGGCGAGCAAGACATTTACTTTCTTTTTTTTTACACCGGAAACTCGGATTTGGCAGTCATGTTGATCACTATCATAGTCATTAAATAACCATGGAAACAACTGAACCACTCTCAAAGCCAGAAAAGGGTGCGGGGCGCTGCATTATTATATCATTTGCGATTTTTCCTTTATCCTCTTTTCTAGTTATTAATCGTGTCCAGCAAACACTGTTTTGCGACCATTTTTGACACGAAAGTGGCTGCCTTTCTACCATGGAAACAGCTGGACAACTGAACAATGCTTATAAAATTTGCATATTGCGTTACTGCATTGTGTAGCACTGTATTTATAACTGATGGCTGTTTCTTAAACTTTTATTTTTCGTTTAATATATTTTTAATCATTGATGTTGAACAAGGAAATGGCCGCCCTGTTACCATCGGAACAAACCTACCAATAAAAAACGCTAGCAAATGATGTAGCGTTTACTATTACTTCATGTATTAATTTGTAGCATTTGTGGATGTTCTTTATCATATTTGTTGTTTTATCATCCTCGTCATATAAAACACCGTTTTGGCTGCCATTTTTGAACTACAGAATGACCGCATAGTTACCATGGAAACAACCGAACGTCTCAAAAATGTTTGCTGAACGCATTGCTCATATAACTGGAGCTTACAGTGTATATGAATAAAGATATAAACTTGCATCTTTGCCTCAATTAATGTTGAATAAACAAGAAAATTGGTGCCATCAACCTGTATACTGTATATCTGGGAGAATGATTACAAAATTGGTCAAGGCTGCTTGTCAAAAATCATCATAACTTTTTAACTAATTGCCCTATCCTAGTAATGTATAAACCATTTTAAGGAAACCCAACGGACGTTCTCATAAAATAAGTAAAAATAAGTATATTTACATCATAAAAAGTACCTGAACCCCCACCACGAGAAAATGCTGAGTCCACTAAATATTTCCCATGAGTGTAAGAAGATGCCTAGTCCACTACATATTGTCCCATGCGTGCAAAAAGATGCTGAGTCCACCAAATATTTCCCATGAGTGCAAAAAGATGCTAAGTCCACCATATATTGTCCCAAGAATGCACGAAACTGCGAAGTCCACTATAATTGAGCCGCGACACGACAAAGCCAACAAAATGAAATGTGCGCCCTTCGAAGACTCATATCAGCCTGGACTTACGCCCAGTCTAATCAGAGTCTTCAATATTCGCATGGAGCTAGCTTAGATCCTTAGCTACTCTTTAAGCGCACGAAGAAGAGTCTGATCAGACTGAGCGGCTGTCCAGGTTGATCTGAGTCTTCGCAGGGCGCACATGCACTTTGTTGGTTTTGTCGTTTCGCGGCTCAGTTATATTTCCCACGAGTGCAAGTATAGCTGCTAAACAAATATATAAAGTTTATTTAAATAACATATTTCGTTATATTTTCAGTTGATGGTGCCCATAGCCTGTGGACCATGTGGTCAGACTGTTTCTGTGGTGGGATTGCGGCCGGATCCACTGGGGCCAAAACAAGAACACGTGTCTGTAATGTGCAAAATGATGGCGAGTTCTGCTGGGGTGCCTTGGAAGAGCACTCACCGTGCTATGGAGATTGTGTATAATTTCTCTGAAATAACGAATTGTGATATACGAATATTTGATTTAAAATGTAAAATATGAACAATAAATTGTCGAAATGACTGGCTTTGAGCCATTTTTCTTATCGGAGTCGATGCGTAAGAGGCCCGTTTTGTTATTTATACATTAAATGCATTTCCTTTATTTTTTTCATCTGTTAGATGAATTACATTCAACCCTTAGACCGCTGAATAAAATCAAAGGGCCAATGGCCCTGTAATGACAGATTCTATCAGAATATAGTTATGCTACGTCGGCCCTAGATTGAAAAATAATTTCAAAATTCAGCCTTTTTGCTTGTACATGTATATGGGCCAGCTCTAATAATATAAACAATAAGCCATTTAGCGCAATTCACTTCATGCTCCTGACAAAATTCTGTCTCTAGTACACAAGTAATTCCTGAATCTGACAAAGGTTACGAGGGCTTCCACTCCAATGTTTACAACATGGCAATTCTAGAAATAGCCACGATAAACACACAATTACCGTATGATGTCCAATGCGAGAGATGTGGATAAACCTACAGAATTCCTTTTACATTTCATTCTCTGCAATGATTGACGTGCTCGGAATACTGTTTTAGGCAAGTTTACAACTTAAAACAGTTTTCTCCAGCGGCAGCTAATTTATTTTACTTACTAAAGTATAAGAGCCGCTTGAAGGGGGCGAATACGGTAACTGGCGGATTGATTTCTAATATTATTCAGTTTGTATTCGTTATATTTTTGACCGCAGATGTCATTAGTTGGATACTTATCATTTTACAGAACTACATAAATAATTATACCTGCACAAGAATACGTTATATAAGTTCTCATTTTAACTTCATACAAAACTTATTTTCAATTCCAGACGTTTTTTTAGCGAAATGAGCTTACGATCACTACATTTCTGAGCGGAAGAATACAGCTGTGAAAGCCACTTTCCAAAATACGCTTGTGACAACATTGAATGACTGATAGAATCAGTCATTAAAAATCATTTGGCCCTTTAAATTTGGTACCCCTACCTGAGAAGCCATAACTTCTATAAACATTGACCGATTTTGCCGATAATTTCACTCAATTACAATCCCGTGAATGTCGCCATGTTCCTGGAGTTATTAAGGTCACATGACTCCCAAATATGGGAATTTCGTGACTCTATCAAAAAATACTAGATGTCAGCGCTAACTTTATGCTTTATGTGAAGAAAGCGATTGCTTGCTTGGGCCCCGGTGTTAATGCTGAACAATTACGTAGATAGTCAAGCGTGACTGGCAGGCTATCAAAGTGGCCTACCCCTCTTTAACAACAGTAGTCATGCTAAGCTGTCTAAGGCTCATACAAATTTATCGGAGAAATATTTACTGTTTCAAATTGTTAGCAAATTGTTAGCAATTTGAATCGTTGCATGCTGAGTAAAGATTAATTGACAGAACAACAAAACAATTAGGGAAGTGACCCTGTCATTAACATTTTCCTCCTTTAATGCTGTTCAGCTCTAAAAGGAAAGAATTTGCTCCCCTAGTTGGAATCCTTTTCCGTAAGACACGGTCCCTTCTGAGTGGGGTCTGTTCCGGAGCTCCCTTCTGAGGGGCGCAAATACAAATCCCTTAAAGTTACCTCCCTTTTAAAATTTTCTCCCCATCAAAAGTGGCGTGAAAATACAGACGTGTATTCATTCCCCCCAAAATTAGATATGAGTATAACTGTCTGTTCCGGAACCCCGACGCAGGTTCTTACAAACCAGCTGGACTGGGTATACAGAATGATAACATATTATGTAGTTTGAATGGTTGGTTGGTTGACTGGTCTAGGTTTAATGGCCCTTTGAGACAGTATTTCAGTCTATATCCGGCCGTTTTCCAGAGAGGGGGAGAAAAAAAAGAGAAATGATAGACGAGAAAAAATCCAACCAACCAACCAACCCCCCGCCCGCACCTACTGCAAGCACAGCAGGCCCTTGTCCTACTTTTTTCCATATAAGAAGGACGCCCCGGCACTGGAAGTTAAAACCAGCCCAAACACACGTAGTCACTCATTACCATGTAGTTTGAAATGGCAGCACTCATTACTATATGTGAACACTGAACGGAAGTCCAGACCCGCATACTAATATAGTCTGATCAGGTTGGATGAATGACTAGCGATTTTACGTCCTTTTGAACAATATTTCAGTCATGTTTGATTCAAAAGTAAGTAACGGACAGTTAATGTGTATGGACACACTTTCCGAGGAAGCAACTATGTCATTCTCATGACTGTCTGCCTTCTCATTTGGGGTCAGCTAGTAAAGAAAAGAACATACTCCTAGGGGAGCAAACTATTAGGGTAGGCCCCTTTTGGGAGGGTTTTGTTACGCAGAAGCTAAAACAAGAAATATCTTCAAAAAAAAGATATTCGGCTTGAATTAAATAGAAGTGTGTATTGTAATATGTATGAGGCAAGGGGTACATGTACACGTAAGATATCGAATGTTCTGATCAGATTGTACGGATGCGCTCGTTGATATGCATATTTGTTGTTGGTTTTGGGGTTTCGATTTCGGAAATGCTGTTGAATTTGATTGGGGTCTGTCTATGTTGCACATAACAATTAGGATTGGTTGGCTGACCGCCCCACATATAACCTTAAAAGTGTCGCAGTTCCAACACAACATCAACAACTAAGCCAGCAACAATTACTTAATTTCTTCTTCGATTTCTGTGTCAAGTTATATTTTACATGAGCGCGTAACAGGCGAAATGTGTTCTTTGACAAAGAGCGATTTAGTCCGAACTATCTACATGTAGATTCATCACGACACGGTTTATAGGCCAACAGTCAAATGAAACTGACAGTAGAAAAAGAAAGCGAAAGTAAGCTCATTACATCAAAATCCCATGTATTTATATTGGCCAATGAAATACTTGAAATATAGGTCAATACTAAGGTTATACGGCTTAAGCCGGAAAAAAGTAGTCACAAATGTACTTTTTCGTTGTGAAAATTGTGGAGAAACACAGAGGTGTACCCATTAACCTTAGATGAACTGTTTCACATCAGATATCTAGAGTAAGACGCTGTTAATCGTGAAATGAGCCGCAACACTACAAAACCAACAAAGTCGCATGTGCGCCGAGCGAAGGCTCACATCAGTCTAGGCATCCGCCGAGTCGGATCAGAGTCTTTGTTGTGCGCTTTAAAGGTATCTACTGGTCTAAACTAGTACCATGCGAACAGCGAAGAACGATCAGACTGGGCAAATGCTCAGACTGATCTGAGTCTTTGCTGGACGCACATGGCACTTTGTTTGTTTTGTCGTGTCGCGGATCAATTATACACTTAATTCCTGAGGGATCCCACCGTCAAATAACTCGTCATGGCATAAATAATGTTGTTTTGATTTTCATATTACATGTATATAGCTAGAAAGATTACTTTATATAAAATAATAGTTTTATTTCTTTGTCATGCTGAAACTGTTGTACATGATAACTTTTCGTGGGCCATATTTTTACGGAAGATCAATAAACTTTTTTATGTTATATACATGTGTGGAGCATGAGAATTGATCTTCCTTACTTGTATCAGTTGTGCACAACTGATACCAGTAAAAGAGATTATTTCTCATAAGTGATACAAGTAACGAAGATTAGTTCTCATGGTCTGTAATATATTGAAAAAGAGTTTTACATGTATGAGTCTATCTGCAAATATTTTGATTGCTGTGGCAACAAAAAGGATAACTTTTGCAGTATGTTTTGCTATTTTTTCCTTTTAATTGCCATGGCAACCAGTCAAAACGAGCACTTGTTTCCTTTAAAGCAATGTACGTTTTAACCGACCTCAATGTCTATTTCGCTTTAAATGCCTATAGACCTTGAGCTGACCATAGACCCCCCTCCCCCCCAGGGGGAGTTTTGTACCCTATAATATTCTGAAACTACATTATATAAGAAACAAAATGACACATGTTAGCCCTCTGTACGTTGGGGCGTTAACGTGTAACGTCAACGTCAACCACACTACCCAAATTTACATATTCACGTTATAATAGAAAATACACATAGGTATACACATGTTAGTATTTGCCCTAAATAATGTTGGGTTTTGTCTGCTAGTACATAAATCGCTGTTTCAAGGTAATTGACATGGCCAAGGATAAGTTGACTAAACCGTATAACGTAGTTTACGTTGTATTTGACGTTTTTCCCCTTCAGTGTCTAAATACATGTAATATATGGAGCAAATTGTAAGAATTGAAGTGAAGAGAAAAGTTATTGTCATATACATGACTGTTTCATTATTCTAGTATAAAAAACAAACAAACTAAAGTCTTGCAAAACTTGTCAGCAGCCACGATAAATATGTAACGTATATAACCACAACAAAACTTCGGGGGAAAAACAACCAGACTAAATCGCTGAATTGGTGGACTGAAGTTTATACGTGTTCCATCAATCTTCTTTGATTCATGCCCAGCTTAAATTAGTTAGGCAGCAGTGAGCAGTGGATATATTAAATGTGGACAGAAACTATCTTGTATTTGAAGAATTTAACCTAAAAAAATGACGAGAAGAGCTAAGAAAGCCAACATCAGCTGCATTCTATTTTCATTGTTATCTGTATTATGTCTTAAGTAGACACTGTTGTATATGTAAATATGAAGAAACGCCAATGTTATGTGTCCTCAAACTATAAAAAAACATCGAATAGTGTATATTTGAAAAGCAATCTAACAGTAACGTTACGTTACATAATTGTAATATGTCGAGGGGGATAAGATTTGTGAGTCATCTGTTATTAAAAATTTAGTTCCCGGGCGATATAAATTAGTCATTGCTGTAGTATTAGCTTACCACTGGTAGTCAGATGGCAAATTTAGCTCTTTGAAATATACAAAAGCTCAGCAAGGCGCATATAGATTGTTATAGCTGAAGCAGTTCGACTTTGCCTTCAATTCAGTTTCACTTAAACGTGAATTCATAAAAATGTTTTTTTTTAAATTTTATGCATAGAATGTAATAAGTATAAATTGATATATGCTGCAACTGATTAATATTTAGGTTCTCATCATGATGGGGATAAAACCAGTTTCGCTATCTGTGCTGTTGGCTGAGCCATTCAATTACCCTACATACAAATATGCAACTGTGACTGCCAGCCGAGGCAATCAAAATCAGTACCAACTCTGCCAACAGGGATTAACACCATTTTTGCTATGCTGTCAGTCGAATCGTCAGCCACGAGCCTCTTTGGACAGTAACTGCTATATATAGGTTAGCAAATATGTGTGGCTCCCGTGATCATAACTTACATGTTAATTTGTGATCTACGTGATCTGTTTATGCAGCTCCCAGCCATCAAATACATTACAAACTATTAACAATGTGAAAATTTAAGGTTGACAGAAAGTGACATATATTATAAAGCATACAACATTTTGTCATCAGCCTGTTCAGAGTTTTATTTTTCATTATGTTGTTACAAATATTAAACTGGTCAGGTAATTTCGCAAACCCCATGGTTTTATTTCCACTTGTTGTACTATCTAGGACTAAAGGTGTTACGAAATACAAATTTCAGTCAGACAACTTTTCAATATGTAAGCAACTAAAATTGTCGTTAGGATATTGCCAAAATGCTGTATTCTCTAACAATATTTAACGTATTTGGACAAAGATGATAAGATAAGCAGTAAGGTATCATAAATGAGCAGTTTCCAACCATATTTATTGCTAAAATGTAAACAATATGGTAATACAAGGTCACAGAGATCAAATGCAGTAAGTTATTTAAGTTAGCCCTTCCTTGACATGTATAGGTATGTACTATTTCTATTGTTTGATTATTTGCTCTTTAGAAATACTGTATTACTAGTTAAGGATATCGGAAATGAAGAATCCATAAACTCACAATGAATACGTTGTATACGTTACTTGTTCGGTCTTTCTTTTTTCCCCTCAATATCATGCTGCAAAGCGTAACTACAGTGTAGGCGAATACATTCTGAAGGAGAACAACTAAGATTTGCTCATAAATATCTGAACAGCGATGACAAACATTGATATATTCTGTCATTTTCATTTGCCATTTCATTATGTGTGCAGAGCTACTGAAACACTGTCCCTGGAAATAAAAAAAATTGTCCAACAAAACGTATCTTTATGTTCTTTGGTGAATAGATGCTTTAATAGATGGTTGAATATAGTTAGATTCTTTAAGAGATGATTGAATGTAGTTAGACTTTAAAGAGAAAGAAACAAAAGCATAGAAATATAGATCATCTTAAACATAGCATTTATAGATTGCTACAGTAGACTAGTAAACTGCCAGTGTCTCTTTTCTATATTAAATGTTTCTGATACTATTCTGCCAAACTCCTGGTTGACACATTATTGTTAGTTACATAAATGAACTAAATAAAGCAATTTATTGACACTACCATTAATTATTTTCAAAAGTTTGTTTCTTAACTGTAACTCAGCAATGTTGTTTCCCTTGGTAACGTAAAATATACGATAGTCTTACAAAAGTATACCCTGCCAGCAAATATCTACATTAGCTTTGATGCAGAACTGTATTTGGCTTAAGTTTTCAAACTTCAGGTTTACTGTTCTGCTTTATAGTTTTTTCAGTGTGCACGTAAAAACTATACCAAATCCTGTCAATAATCAAGGTGGTACTCCATTTTGCATTGTTAATTACGGATTATTTAATAATTTTATACTCATCACGTCAAAAGCATTTAGCTTTTAATGTTATCAAACTGATTGTGTATCATTTTATTTGCGCCCTATATGCTGGCTTAGCTGCGGCTGTATCTTTTTTATCTTTTCTGATGTGGTATTTTGTTTATCTATTTTTTTTTTTTATTTTTTTTTTATTTTCTTTTTATTTTCTTAGTTGTATATAACAAAATTACACGTATGTTATAGTCTTTAGAACTCAAATGTACAAATTGTAAAAGAAACAAACAGGGCATTGCCATTATAAAATACTTTTATTTTTGATATAATAACAAAGTAAACAGCAAAAAACCGTTTTACATGTGCAGAATATGTCAATGCCCTTAACATTACAATTTGAAGTATACTATGTTTAATCACGTATAAAACACACCTCATGAATCCCTAAAAGTAATAACTGAGAGAAACGTTCTAGGTCCAAGTACACAATATATCATAAAAACACCCAGACTTACATGTGTTATTGTTTTTTATTTGACAGTGGGAAAGACTGATTAAAGGTATTCTATCTTCAAATTATATGAGTTTAACAAAAATAGCCCTCGGTAACGTATATAATCGATCATTATGGCCGACTGAAATGCATTCAAAATATTGTGGAACTGCTCCTTGCTGTTTAGATAGGCTGGCATATTCAATGTTACCTTTTACTATTGTATTTTAATTCATACAGTGTAGTTCAAGCACTTGAATTATACAGAAAGTGATAATTGTAATACAGAACATTTATAAGGGGGTACTGTGTTCAACATCCTATTTCTCCCGAAGTATACAAGATAGGATAATAATTTTTGCAGATCTGAAAAGACCAATAAATTGTCTTTAATACAGTAACAAACATATGGTCTAATATAAAAGGAATAACTTACAAAAAGAAAGTATTTTGGATGGAAATAGCAATTTTAATGGAGTGTAAAGCCAAATATCACGTATATTACACCATGTAGGCTAAAGTGACCTTTCAAACATCCTAACTTTTAGCTACTTGATTGTTCTATTAGACTCTACTACAATTTTAAACATAGGAAAGTGACTTCTATTTTTTTTATAATTTTTGAAAATATTTATTTTATGTTTATTTTTTTAATGGGTAACGTTTGTAACAGGCTGTTACAGCTTAACGCCCCACTCGCCAGAGGGCTAACATGCTGCAAAATACTTCTAAGATGCTGGGCTTTAAGAAAAATATGGTCTACAAAACTCCCCCTGGGGGGGGAGGTAAACCATATTTGGCTCATGGCCTACTATGGAAGTTTTAAATGATCAACTTGGCCATCCTGTCGATCAGTGAATGTCATAATATTATGTTGATAAAATAAATTGGTCCAAGGCTTTTCGTAAGATATTTCTGTTTTCTTTTCTCACTCTTTTTCCTCCATAATTTTAAAAATTTACCCCGGCATGCGAAGTATATTATTGGGTAAATATTTTATCTCCTCCGTTTGTTTGTCTGTGAGGCAATCACTATAGGAATGAATTTTATTTTTGTGGATTGTATCGATGTGTAAACGCCGGCGAATCACTCACAAACTGAATAAAGCCCGAAGAGGGCTTTATGTTAAGTTTGTGAGTGATTCGCCGGCGTTTACACATCCATAAAATCCACAAAAATAAAGTTCATTTCTTATAATTCCAACTCGGTCATTTTTGTCTTAAAAATATCGGCTATACCATGTATACCGAGTATTTTAGAAACAGCCGCAAAGAAATTAGTCCAAGTAGTTGCCGATTTCCGGTTCAAGGGATTTATCGAAGTATAAACGCCGTTTTCTGTACGCTCTCGACCAATCAAATTGCGCTAAATTAGTCGTACAAAATTGAGTTGGAATTATTTACAACAAAGTTTTGAGGAGGCTTCTTCGTCCAGGAAAGCATGAGGAAGGCTTACAGTGCATTTCGAAAGATTCTGGACACTCAAACGGCGAGTTTCCGTCAAGGACGATCACTAATTTGACGCGCCCGACGACGCACCGACTACCCCGAACAACTCGGTATCGGCCATAATGAATTACCATTTACCTTCACAGCCCCTACGCTTTTTCAACAAACCGTTACAGCTAAAAAATCACTGAGTCACTGTACGACTTAAAAGAGTAGATCTATATATGTACAAATAGAGATCATCGTCGGGTAACATTAAAGCGAAAAAAAATGTTGTTTTCTTTTCGTCCAGTTCTCATAACGATGTTCCCCAAGAGGACCTCTGGAGCGAATCTGTAAGATGCACCTCCTGACACTAAGTCTCTCAGTCTCTCCTACTTACGGACTAATGGCGGCCCGTTACTGCGGCTATGGATACGTTCCGTTGAGGTGCGTGGAGTCGTTGAAGGGAGGGGGGGGGGGGGGGGGGGGCGAGGGAAGGGCGGTGCGGGGTGGAGTGGGGACGGCGTTACGAGAATTGAAATAACAACAACGAGTCTCTCCGTGTCCTTTCCAATTCGAAGGTGAGCAAAAAATACAAACGACTTCTATGATTAAGGCGAGGATTTTCCCCATTAGACCGGCGCGACAAGTCCGAATTTTCAAAAGTATAAAGTGTGCAAATTTTTTTAGCTGAGCTTCCACAAATATGTAAACCGTATGAAATCAGATCATTTGTGATTCAGACCCAAAGACATGGGGAGATAATCCATTCTGACCCTACCTACCCTAAATTCAAGGTTTTCGCATGCCTCATCTTTTGAGGTAATAAAAGTATTGAAACCAGTCATTCATTCCATACATTTTTGTCATAAATGCATGCTAAATACACGCATATCGCAATACAAAGCAACGATTTTCTTCTCGATACGCTTGACTGGCATTTAAACCTGCAAAACCATAGTTACACTTCCGGTCGAAACGGCCAAAATAGAACGCTTCACTATAATTAAGGTACAAGTACTTCCCCCCCCCCCCCCCCCCCCCCCCCCCCCCCCGTGACCCAGCATTTCCTTCATGCAGCAGACTTATGCGATGCAAGTACGTAATATATATGAGTGGGAAGCTGGGTCACGTGGGGAACGATACTCAGTAAGCCAAAGAAGAAGAATGGTCAACAGTAGCACTGTGATCTTCAAGGATTATATTGTGTACCATGACCTTGAAATGAGGTCAAGGTCACATACATATAGTCAAAACTATCCAGTGTTGTCTGTTATGCAAGTAATGTAAGTCAAAAAGGGTGAAATGTATACAATAAATCATTATTTCAACGATCAGTTTGAGGATAATTTACAATTTATCTCAACAATGACGTCAACGTACTTTACATAGACACAAACAGTTGAAAATTCATTTGTCATGCAAGTTACATGTCATAGTCATAAATGCAAAGGCAGAAGTCAGTGATCCGTACAATTTTTTAATCATGGGGAAAATTCACGCCTTAAGCACAGAAGTCCTTCCAAAAAATTACGCAGAAAAATTTCATTAAAAAAATGTTTCCTCTAAGCGACAAATATTGAAAATTCAAAGACTACAGGGCAAAAAGTGTAGATCTAGATGAGACGGCTCAGTGTAATGAACCGCCTCATCTGGATCCACACTGTTTGCGATTTCAACAATTTTCATCATCACGGTGGGGAGGAGACGGTCAGGCCGGGCGATGGTGGTAAGTGTACTTCCAGTGATGAGGCGTCATCTAAAGAGCAAGGGCCTACTGTGCTTGCAGTAGGGTAGGTGCGGGTGAGGATTTCTTGGATATTTTTTCTCTTGCATATCATCCCCCCCCCTCTCTCTCTCTCTCTCTCTCTGAGAGACGTCCAGATATAGCATGAAATACTGTCTCAAAGGGCTGTTAAACCTAAAACAACCAACCAATGGGAACTTGAAACTTGCAGTTGCAGATATGCTACAATAGTATGAGTTATCGAAAGTAAAGTACTGAAAAAGTAAACACTACTTTAATAATAAATAGGATGTCAATAAATCATATCATACACGACCGTTGAAGTATTTTTCATCGATTTGCTTGGCTAATAAACTAGATAACATACCCAGTACGTCGTGCAGTTAGTGAAACACGGAAGTGGGGAATACGGAAGGTACTGTACTTTTATTGTTTTTCTTTTGATCTGTAAACGTTAAAACTGTGCACCATTTGGACTGAATACAGACAAGTCTGTTTTAAGCAAGCACGCAAGGGACAGGTTATAGCAGGTGTTTGCCCAATGGATAAAATTAATACTGATAGTTTGGCCTTTAAGACAGGATTTTGGTTAACAGAGGCGGCCTTTGAAGGCCCTAGGTATTGTTCTATCAGCATGAAAATTTTATCATGCTGTATCGCTGCAAGCTTCTCACAATAGTTTCGTCATTGTAAATGACCGTCAGTAGCTACGTGTAGCTTTAAACAAATAAAACATACTTGAGTTTCATATAAATAGGGTTTGAAAATTTATTTGGGTCATTTTAGTTGGCAACTAAAAGGACCTACTTTCGATTTCAAGTAGCTGAATAAAATGGTAAAAATACAATGTACAGGCGTGGAGCCCCAATCACTATCCCGCCTATGTTTATATAGCATCGCTAGACGGGAACCAAGACCAGGAAATTGTATTTTGTGGAGTGAATGGTTAGGTTTTCTCTCCATTTTGAGTTATATGACTCAATATATGCACATCACCCACATGTTATTACGAAACGCAAAGGTTAACCGTATTTACAATGATTTGAGTTTAGTCGTTTTTACAACTGATAGGCCTATGGAGACTTAAGATTCAAACGTAAGTGGCTGTTCCTGATTTTCATTTCAGCTATATTTTCCCCAGGTTTGATATAGCTGTTTTCTAGCCAATTCGAATACACCGATTTTCATATCGCATTCAGCATCGTTTGTAGCGTCTCGCTTAACCCATATACGCCTAGTACCCAAGAAAACATGGCGTCTGATTAGGGTCTCTACTATTTGCATAAAACAAATTTGCATTTCCCCTTACAGTAAAAGAAAAATGATATAAGATAAACTAGGTAAACCAGTCATCTCTTAATTGAAAAATGGACTCATCCAATTTATTGGAACAGAATAGTTCACCAGGCATGAGCTAAAGATTAACATACAATAATGTATTGCACAATTTCACAGGGTATAGATCTAATCGATTCCGCCGATTTTCGCTTCCTGCAGAGACTGTACATCATATTTGGCTTCCGGCAAGACTGTCCGCGAACTCTTGCTTCCTGCAGAGACTACTGTCCTCGAAAAATGGTTTCCTGCCGAGACTGTCCGCGTGACTCTGCTTCCTGCCGACAGCCTCGGCAGGAAACAGAATAACGCGGACAGTCTCTGCAGGAAGCCATTTATCATGTACAGAAGTCTCAGCAGGAAGCAAGAGATCGCAGACAGTCTCGGCGGAAGCCAAATATGATGTACAGTCTCTGCAGGAAGCGAAAATGGGCGGAATCGATTATACCCTGTAAATTTGACCAGTCTGTGTTGTATTATTGGCTGAAAACATTGTCAAATATTAAGTTTATTAACCCTTAAAACGAAAGAAGAAAAAAAACGATGATAAAACTACGTCTGCAAAATAAAGACAAAAAACATCCAAGCTATATGGAGAATTCAAAGAGGGCAAACTATAGATCCAGATGAGGTGGCTCATGATGAGCCGCCTCTTTTGGATCTACGCTGTTTGCAAATTCAACTATTTTCGTTTTTGGCGCTTTAAGGGTTAGATTGTGGTTTGATAAAATTGCTACTCAGTCGTAAGATTACGGTATTGTTAAAAATTTATTGTTTTTGATAGTTCAAAGTTTATTCGGCATACAGGCACGGCGTGCCACTCGCTCTAACTGATTCAAGTATATGATCAAAGTACATAACCAACACCTTATGAACATACAAATTATCCAGCAAAAAGTAAAATTTGCATCTCTGGCAGAATACCGCTCGGTCAATTCCGTGATTCACGGAATTGGCCGAGCGGTGCTCCGATTGTATCAATCCTTGAACACATGTTCAGCCGGCGCGCCCCGGTACCTCAGTTGGTTTAGCGCTGGCCTGCTGATCTAGCGGTCCCGAGATCGTAAATCTTATCAACCGTAAATGTGGTTCCATTACACACACCCTTTCATTATCACCTTACCATTGTCCTGATATAACTAATACTGTTGAAAAGGACGTAAAATTACAAGTCATCCATCTATGCAGACGTTACAAGATTTAATCTAACATGTTTCTCCTTTCCATAGCAAGATGAATGAATTTATCTATACTTGTTTTATTATATTGGAATGACGATCATTTAGCAAAATAAGAAATTTTCTTGTCAGCCCAATAAACCCATATATCCCCCGAAAATCATTATGATGTACATGTACATGTACTAGCTAGCATATTTATTGAGCAGCGACACGCAAAAAGCGTAGTTAATGCTTATGCCAACAGCAAAGACTCAGACCAGCCTGCACATCCGTGCAGTCTTGTCAGAGCCTTTGCTGCTCGCACATACCATGTAAGGATCCTAACTTGAGGTTGGTCAGCACATTGGTTTGGGTTTCACGGCTCTTTGTGGCAGTAGTTGAGTCTGTATGGAGCCGTCTCCCAGAGAGGGAGAAAGAAAAGAGATAATTGTGAATGGTAGATGAGAGAAAAATATATCCAAACAACCCCCACCCGTTTGGGCCTTTGCTCTACTATTTTCCAAATTAGTGGACGCCCGGCACTGAAAGTTACCCAGCACCATCCGATCACACCATCCCCTTGAATCCTCAGAGCTCTAGATAAGAGGGGTATTTGATGATAATTGAGGGATAATTTTTTTTATTTCTCATTGAAACCATATGTTGTGACCCCGCATCTGAACCGTCTCGATGAGACGGTTCAGATGAGGGGTTACAACATATGTTTTTAAGCACAATTAACAAAAATTATCCCTAATTATCACTAAATACTCCCTCTTATCTGGGTCTCTGATCCTAAGTAAGCTATAGACACAAAACTAATGCATAGATTATCAAACTGGTGTAAACAATCTACGTTCGCAGGTACATCATACAATCTTTCTATGTGACGCTGCTCAGTTTGTACTATCCTTAACCAGGTTTTGGAATCTGCTGGAGTTTTATTTTTTTTAGAATTTTGGATCTGATATTCTTGGTAACATCCAACCAGCCTTATACCAGAAAATGTCAACGTGGAAGAAAACCGAGTTTACCCCTCTGCCGAAGATTGATGCTGCTGAGCTTGATAAAGTTCCTGTTCACGAGGTTGCCAATTTTAAGCTGAAGGTTGATGGAAAGGTAGGCCTTTCCTGTTTATTGACAAAGTACATAATTGAGCCGCGACACGAGAAAACCAACAATGTGGTAGTGCGCCCAGCGCAGACTCAGATAAGCCTGGGCATCCACACAGTCCGATCAGACTCTTCGCTAAGCGCTTAAAAGGTAGCTAAGGGTCTAAGGTACCTTCATGCGGACAGCGAAGACTCTGATCAGACTTGGCGGATGCCCAGGCTGATCTGAGTCTGCGCTGAACGCACAACCACTTTGTTGGTTTTCTCGTGTCGCTGCTCATAGTCCAGTCACTATTCATAATAGGGTCTACTCTTACAGAAAAAGATTAGCTCCTAGAGTAACAAATCCTTTCCTTAACACTGTAAGTACCAGAGAAGCAAACAGCATAGTTCCTGACGAGGTTGCTCATCATGAGCCGCTTCATCTAGATCTACCCTGTTTGTCCGCTAGTGTGTGAATTCTCAATATGAAATCCCTTGGACAAGGCATTTCTTGAAATTTTGCAGACGTAAATTCTGTCGTCTGCGATTTGGCACTTAAAGATTTCAAGTAGAAAGACAAAAATGAATCTAACAGAGTTGCTTCCCTTGAAACCGTACCCATGCACTTTTACGAAAAGGACAAAAAGCAAGCGGTGACCTCTTATATGCTATAGTAACTGAGTGAATACCATTTCAATGTTAATTCTTGTCTGCGGTACGTGCATATCAAAAACTTACGTTTTCTTAAGCAGTTTACAACCCGTCCATCAACTTATGCAACATCTCACTCTTGTGCCAAGGGCAGACACTTTCAAAGTTGTCAAAAATAAAACATTTCGATAACGATCAAAGTCGTTTTATCTATTCTATTTTCGGATTCAGCGAAACGGTTGAGTCCCTGTCACTGTACCCGATTATGATACGCCCATTTCCGAGCGAGATTCATACTCGGAGCCCAAGGCATTGTTGGTGGGCTTAAATATGATTAACCAACTAGGCCAGAACTTACACATGAAGACTACAAATCAATAAATAAGCTGTTAAATCAGTTGCAATTGAATTGGAACTAAAATTTCGCGGACTGTTTGATGTGACATCTTCGCCTACTAACTTTTCAGATTGGCAGGAAGACCGTATGTTGCATTAGTCAGTGAATTGGTATACTCTGCCATTATTCCACTGGGATTAATTCTTAAAAAAAAAAAGGATTTGCTGCCTTTGCAGCATTTTTTGTTTAAGAGTAAACAGTTGTTTGGAAGGGTATGTCATGGTCGTGGAAGTCACAGTAGACTCGAGATACCCTATTGTAGAAGGGTTTGGCTTCCAGTGAAGCAAACAGGAAATCGCGAAATTTATTCCCCATTGAAAAAGTAGTGTAAAATAACTAAATAAAAGAAAAAAGAGAGGTGTACCCATGCACGTTAAGTTGTACCCATAGAGCTTAAGGGTACCAAGCAATAACCAAACCTTTACTTTGTAGCTGCTATGGTAATAGAGCTATGTCAACGATCATATCTGTAAGGGCATACAGCGATATTGATAGCGAGTTGGGTAAAATGAAGATTAATGAACTACTCCTCCAGGGAAAGCAACTCTGTCGTTTATCCTCTCTCTCAGTGAGGATCTACCTTTAAAGGAAAAATGCTCTTATTGAGGTTGAACTCTTAAAGGAGAGAATTTGTTCCTACCGCGCAAAATGTTTCCTTTTAGTGTAGACCCCATTTTGGAAGGGGTTTGTTGTCAATGGAAACTAAGACACTTATACAACTTAAAGATTTACACCCACAATATTTCTATTAAATTTTAAATTTCTCTCAAAACATTATATTCTGGGCATGATAATGATTGCTATTAAAAGTACATTTATCTGCCAAATTTATGATTTGTGATGGTCACTGAAAATCGGAGAATTTAAGGAAATACACAAAAAGAGCGGCAATAGCGGGTCACCATTCCCGCCAAAACTGAAGACTTGATACGCCCAGCAATCATAGTTAATCAGGTTAAAGTTATATCATGAATAATTTTAAGCCCTTCTTTACTCAACTTTAGACAGTTATTGGCTGAAAACAACTCACGTGCACAGACTAGAGGTTAATGCTATTGTTAAGTTATTTACTCCACCAATCATAAAATTCAAAACATGCTTGCAGAAACGCCTGTGGGAGTTAATCAATTTATGACGACAAAATATTTGTGAATATTCAAGAACGGTACGCATTGATATATCGTCTCTGCCTCCGTAACAAAGATGTTTTAGCTGAAGATTTTTTAACACATCTTAATTATGTTGCATACAACTAACCAGCTTCATAATTTTGTGATTATTTCGTAATGAAATACGAGGGAGTATACCTTTAATATTCAAGGTGTAAGTTTTCTCAAATAAATATGAGCCGTGATACGACAAAACCAACAAAGTAACATGTGCGGACAGCACAGATTCAGATCAGCCTAGGCGTCCGCTCAGGCTGATCATCAGATCAGAGTCTTTGCTGTCGGCATGGAGCTTGTATCTTTAGCTACACTTTAAGCGCACAGCAAAGACTCTGATGGAGCTTCGATCCTTATTGACCTTGAGCTGACCATAGACCCCCCTCCCCTCCCCCTAGGGGGAATTTTGTACCCTATAATTTTCTGAAACTACATTATATAAGAAACAAAATGACACATGTTAGCCCTCTGAACGTTGGGGCGTTAACGTCAACGTCAATTACACTACCCAAATTTACATATTCACGTTATAATAGAAAATACACATTGGTATAAACATGTTAGTATTCGCCCTAAATAATGTTGGGTTTTGTCTGCTAGTACATAAATCGCTGTTTCTGGTTATTGACATTGTCAAGGATAAGTTGACTAACCCGTATAACGTAGTTTACATTGTATTTGACGTTTTGCCCCTTCAGTGCCTAAATACATGTAATTTAAGGAGCAAATTGTAAGAATTGAAGAGAAGAGAAAAGTTACTGTCATATATATGACTTTCAATATTCTAGTATAAAAAACAAACAAAACTCGTCAGATGTCACGATAAATATGTAACGTATATAACCACAACAAAAATTCGGGGAAATAAAAAACAACCAGACTAAATCGCTGAATTGGTGGACTGAAGTTTATACATGCTCCATCAATCTTCTTTAATTCTTGCCCAGCTTAGATAAGTAAGGCAGCAGTTAGCAGTGGATATATGAAATGTGGAAAGAATCTTATTTTTGAAGAATTTAACCTACAAAAGGACGAGACAAGCCAAGAAATCCAACATCAGCTGCATTTTATTTTCAATGTTATCTGTATTATGTCTTAAGTAGACACTGTTGTATATGTATTATGAAGAAATGCCAATGTAATGTGTCCTCAAACTATAAAAAAACCATCAGATAGTGGTTATTTGAAAAGCAATCTAACAGTAACGTTACTTTACATAATTGTAATATGTCGGGGGATAAGATTTGTGAGTCATCTGTTATCAAAAATTGAGTTCCCGGGCGATATGAATTATTCATTGCTGTAGTATTAGCATACCACTGGTAGTCAGATGGCAAATTTAGCTCTTTGAAATACACAAGAACTCAGCAAGACGCACATAGACTGTTATAGCTGAAACAGTTGGATCTTGCCTTCAATTCAGTTTCACTTAAAAGTGACTTCATAAAAATGATCTTTTTTTTTAATTTTATGCATAGAATGAAATAAGTATAAGTTGATATATGCTGCAACTGATTAGTATTTAAGTCCTCATCATGGTGGGGATAAAACCAATTTCGCTACCTGTGCTGTACTGTATTACTAGTTAAGGATATCGGAAATGAAGAATCCATAAACACGCAATGAATACGTTGTATACGTTATTTGTTCAGTCTTTCTTTTCTTTTCTTTTTTTCTCAACATTATGCTGCAAAGCACAACAGTTCAGTGTAGGCGAATACATTCTGAAAGAGAACAACTAAGATTTGCTCATAGATATCTGAACAGCAACGACCAACATTAATATATTCTGTCATTATCATTTGCCATTTCATTATGTGTGCAGAGCTACTGAAACACTGTCCCTGGAAAAAAAGTTTTTTTTGTCCAACTAAACGTATCTTTATGTTTTTTGTGAATAGATGCTTTAATAGATGGTTGATCGTAGTTAGATTCTTTAAGAGATTATTGAATGTAGTCAGACTTTAAAGAGAAAGAAACAAAAGCATAGAAATATAGATCATCTTAAACATAGCATTTATAGATTGCTACAGTATACTGGTTAACTGCCAGTGTCTCTTTTCTGTATTAAATGTTTCTGATACTATTCTCCCAAACTCCTGGTTGACACATTATTGTTAGTTACATAAATGAACTAAATAAAGCAATGTATTGACACTACCATTAATTATTTACAAAAGTTTGTTTCTTAACTAACTCAGCAATGTTGTTCCCCTTGCTAACGTAAAATATACAACAGTCTTACAAAAGTAAGTAAACGCTGCCAGCAAATATCTACATAAGCTTTGATGCAGAACTGTATTTGGCTTAAGTCTTCAAACTTCGGGTTTACTGTTCTGCTTTATATTTTTTTTCAGTGTGCACGTAAAATCTATACCAAATCCTGTCAATGAACAAGGTGGTACTGCATTTTGCATTGTTAATTACTGATTATTTTATAATTTTATACTAAACACGTCAAAAGCGCTTAGCTTTTAATGTTACCAAACTGATTGTATATCATTTAATTCGAGCCCTATATGCAAACTCTATGCTAGCTTAGCTGCGGCTTTATCTTTTTTATCTTTTCTGATGTGGTATTTTGTTTATTTTTTTATATTTTTTTTATTTAATTTTAGTTGTATATAACAAAATTTCACGCATGTCACTGTCTTTAGAACTTAATTGTACAAATTGTAAAAGAAACAAACTGGACAATGCCATTATGAAATACTTTTATTTTTGATATAGTAACAAAGTAAACAGCAAAAAAAAGTTTTACATGTGCAGAATATGTCAGTGCCTTTAACATTACAATTTGAAGTAAACTGTGTTTCATTATGTATATAACACACCTCATGAATCCCTAAAAGTAATAACTGAGGGAAGTGTTGCTAGGTCCAAGTACACAATATATCATAAGAACACCCAGACTTATATGTGTTATTGTTTTTTATGTGGCAGTGGGGAAAAGCCTGATTAAAGGTATTATAATGATATATTTTAAATGTTAATGTTATTTACGTTACTACTAGTAATAGCTTATCATAGAAATAAACCAGAATGCATTTTTTTTTATATTTAAAGATTCTTTTATAAAGAAACTGCTACCAACGAAAATAAAATGATTCTGTCTTCAAATTGTATGAGTTTAACAAAAGTAGCCCTCGGTCACGTATATAATCGATCATTATGGCCTACTAAAATGCGTTCAATATATTGAGGAACTTTTCCTTGCTGTTTAGATACGCTGGCATATTCAATATTACCTTTTACTGTTGTTTTTAATTCATACAGTGTAGTTCAAGCACTTGAATTATACAGAAAGTGATGATTATAATATGGAACATTTATAAGGGGGTACTTTGTTCAACATCCTATTTCTCCCAAAGTATATAAGATAGGACAATAATTTTTGCATATATAAAAAGGTCAATGAATTGTCTTTTATACGGTAACAAACATATGGTCTAATATTCAAGGAATAACTTACAAAAAGAAAGTATTTTGGATGGAAATAGAAATTTTAATGAAGTGTAAAGACAAATGTCACGTATATTACACCATGTAGGCTAAAGTGACCTTTTAAACATCATAACTTTTAGCTACTGGATTGTTCTATTAGACTCTAAAAAAAGTTTAAAGATAGGAAAGTGACTTCTATTTTTTTTATAATTTTTGATAATTTTTATTTTATGTCTATTTTTTTAATGGGTAACGTTTGTAACAGGCTGTTACAGCTTAACGCCCCACTCGCCAGAGGGCTAACATGCTGCAAAATACTTCTAAGATGCTGGGCTTTAAGAAAAGTATGGTCTTCGAAATTCCTCCTGGGGGGGGGGGGTGTAAACCATATCTGGCTCATGGCCTATTAGCTACACTTTAAGCGCACAGCAAAGACTGATCAGACTGGGCGAATGCCCAGGCTGATTTGAGTCTTCACGTGGCACACGTGCCACTTTGTTAGTTTAACCGTGATGTAGCTCACTTATGTTTCTGTCAAGCCAGTCAACATTTTTAATTCATTGTTTCAGGAGGTTCCAGTGTTTTACCGGCAGGCTCGGCCCGATCACCCAAGGGCTGATATACTTTTGCTACATGGTGCCAGCTTCTCCTCGAAAACTTGGGTAGATCCGCCCATGCAGACTTTGCAGACTTTATTCAAACTTGGTTACAATGCTGTTGCTATTGATCTACCAGGTATTTTAATTAGCTGGATGGATGGACATCTTACGGCTTTAACAGTAATTACGTCTTATCGAGCCGATGGCGGGATGATTATGAAAGGCTCTATGCGATTCCGTCTGTAGCGGAATGCGAACCTAGGCCTGGTATTATAATTAGAAAGTCCTTTCAGTATGTATTAACAGCAAAACAAGCTGATGGCCATCAAGCATTATAACAACAACAAAAAATGAATGGAAAGCATGCCACAAACATATCCACAGTAATACGCAAGCTGAGGGCGAACAGGTAGAATATGTTTGCAGCTGCTGGCACCAGGTTTGCTTCGTAATAACATAATTAAAGAGCATATCTGTACTTGAACCTGGGTTCGAGGTTATAAAACTTGAGTATGATCTCTAACTCAAAAATAAAGCCCACTGATTGGCTACTTCCGAGCATGTGCTCGAAAGCAGCCAATCAGTGTACTTTATTTTGAGTTTGAGAATGTACTCAACTTTTATAACCTCGGGGCCTGGAACTTATGACTTGGAGTAGTTTCTGCTCCGCAAAGAGCGTGAATACGTAGAAAAGGCTGAAATTGATTTCCGACTCATTATAATAACACGGAACCAGTCGGGGCTCATTTGTGACAAAGTGACTTGTTCCCAAGGAGTTTAGATTTTTAGCTCACTTGAGCAGAAGGCTGGGCAAGATTCGTCGTCTGTCCGTCATCCATCAATTCTATGAACTTATTCATGGGTCTGCATCATACACAAGGGGGTGGTCGGATGGTGCGATAGTGCTGCGTGTAACTTCCAGCGCCTGGGCGTCCTACTAATTTGGATAATAGTAGGGCAAGGGCCTTCTGTGCTTGCAGTAGGCGTGGGTGAGGGTTGTTCGGACATTTTTTTTTCTCGTCTATCACTTCTCCCTTCTTTCTCCCTCTCTCTGGGAGACGGCCCGATATAGACTGAAATACTGTCTCAAAGGGCCGTTAACCCCAAAACAACCAACTGCATCATACATGTAATGATGACTTAGTCTGACACTGTGATTGAGCGTATTCTATAATATGTAGGCTATTTCAGTGAATTGGCTTTGATATCCCCTTAACTATGTACATGTACTCGACTTACGGCATACTTGGAGTAATAATTCATAAACACTTAAAGGTCACTTCTACCAATATTTAATGGTCCAGTGATTATAACGCCATTGCATGATTTGCCATACTTTGAATAGTGGCTCATATCATCACAGCGATTGACAGCATTCTACTTACATAACATAAAATATTCTTTATTTTCACTCTGGTCAAATGACATAAGAGGTTAATAATACACATACACATTAAGCATGGCAGCTGTATATAAATATACAAATAACCTACAAAGTACTACGGAATATACAATTTACACTTATAACCGATTAGTGGAAAAACCTGTGGCTAAATAAAAAGATAGTTTTCGTAATAAAAAGATAATATTCGTGAATTTGAGGGAATATGGGGAGGGGGAATCAGCATTATTATTGTCTCTATAGCTTGGTCGTGGTATCCCGGACAATTCCAGGATACCTCGACATGTGCAGCCATAGTCTCAGCAACAATTCAGCTTTCCGTGATCAATACTAATTGGGCTGTGCGACCTATACCTCATGGACCTCATGAGCCATTGATTTGGTCTTATATTTTTGTATAAACATGCGTCATATCATTTTTGAAGTGGGTTCTTAAGGAACGATATAGAACCGTTATGGTCTTCTTGTACCATACTTAAAGGTGCCAGGAACTAAATAGTTGAATTTGCAAACATGTAGATCCTGATGAGGCTTTAAAAGGTTTAAATGTTTTTAGACGAAGTCTAATAAAATCATCGTTGGCGCCAAAACTTGACTTGATCTCTGTATGGAAGAGAGCATATGTCATGGAATTGTTAATCACCTGTCAGAAGATTTAGTTACATTAAAAATGTTATTATTTGCACTTTGCATTTAGTTTTAAATATGTTTTTCACTTTGACGCTGTAATGATTGATAGAGTTAAGCAGAACGCGAGAAACGCAAATGCCGATGGCTTGAGAAAAAAATGATTCTATGGTGCGAAAAGTCTTTCGTAGTAAAAAAGTAGTTCTTTTCCTTCCAAAGGTGCGTAAATTTACCGGAACGGACCTAATTACCGGGTCGGACCGGAACGGACCCTTATTATTCATATTTCCAGCCGATTTTTGAGATATTTTGATACAATCTACACGCGCAGATTAATTCAAGGCCCTACCTATGACTAACATGTCTTATCTTAACTTGCAACGCCTGATTTCATCCACCGACTCGATACATATAGCTCTACATATTTTCTATGGCTGAAATGTTGGTCATGATACTATGGAACAAAAAATCGGGAATTTTTGTGTTTTTCATTCGCTCCAAGTCTTGGAAGAAAGATAACCAGATTTTTGTATAAGATTATATGATTTTAAGATGAAACGCATATGCGTGGGGTATTAAGAGCCTACCCATGGCGCAAAATACTCAAAGAGTATTTTGACTAATATCTCTAATTGATTTGCGCTAGATGGCATACAGAATATGTATTAATATTAAATAAGAGTTAGCTAATAAAAAATATTACAAATATCTACTGAAGATAGGGGAAAACTGGTCCGTTCCGGTAATTCAGTCCATTCCGGTCCGTTCCGGTAAATTTACGCACCCGGCTGTACTGAACCGGGTAAAATACAGTACCGTATCATCGGAAGCATATCGGAATGTACCGAAGAATGTCAATAATTTACGGACCAGTTTGGTTTCTCGCCAAAGTGGATAACCCCAACATAAGGATACCGCTATTCAATAATAATATCAGACATGTGATACAGCTGAGAAGACAAATAGGGAGATTTTCCTCTACTTTTTTTCCAAATAGGGAGAATGATTAAACAAAGAAGGGAATTCTTGTATTTTGGTAGGGAGATCTGAAAATTCCAAATAGGGAGATGTACAAGACATATATGGGGAAATTCTGAAATTCCAAATAGGAAATGGGCAATTTCAACAGAAATAAAAAAAAATATTATTTGTTTCAAATATGTCTTCTTTCACTTCGTCTTATATCTTTTTTTTTAAAGATATTTCTTGTCTTCAATAGGTTATGGGAGAAGTACTCCAAAGGTGTCAGTTGATCATTCAAGGTATATGGAGGAACTGATAAAAACTCTTCGTCTTAACAGACCGATAATTGTGAGTCCTTCTATGAGTGGTGGATATATGCTTCCGTATATTTTCCAAGGTATAAGATCGATTTGATATCGCCTTACAGGAACTTAAGAACATAACAACCTTTTATGGGTGTCAGGTGCGGATAGAAACATCCGTTCCGAGGGTCACTGGTCAGCATCACAAGGCTTACCGTGTGGTGTCGAACGGTTTTCCCGATGGACTAATGTTTTCCGATGATAGATTGTTTTTCTTGTTTGCCGTTTGATTCATAATTTTTCGATTTGAACGCAGATATTTCGAAAATGCATGATTTCAGTGTCTGGGAGTGATTTTAGCTGCTCTGTTGTAGTATATTGAGACTTTTTTCAATTTATGCAGTTCTCTCATTCAAATTCACGGGAAATGATATTAGCAAAAAAAATGCATTTCCATTATATTGTAAATTTTAAATATATTTCTTCTCTTGCAGATGTTGAAAACGCCGGAACTAGGATTGGAGGTTGGGTTCCTGTTGCCCCAATTGGAGCTACGGGATACTCGGAATCCGAGTATCAGTCACTGAAGGTATTAGTTCTTTCCTGAGAGAAGTGTTGTTAGCATACATGTCATTCTTTCCCATCCTTTGTCCATACCAAAACATTCTTTATCACAATTATTAAGAGTGGATTTTTTTATCTGGCTCTTTGGACAGGTCCCTTTCCAATTTACCTTTCCGAAATCTCGCCTATTTTAAACAGATATACGTCCCCTCCCCCCCCCACCCCTCCCCAATAAACTGTAATGTAAAATCACGAACCTATTGTAAGACGATGAACATGCACGATTTTGTATGTGGAACATTGTCACGGGCGAACTTGTTACATTGGATAGTTATTCTTTTATCAGGTGACTTTTGATTGACATTCTGGGTGTGGCTCGGAAAGGTAAATTTTAGGAAAGCCAGGTTAATAATATCATTACATGTACCAATTTATTACAAAAAAAAAAACGATTTTAAAGGCAAGCAGTGTAGATCCTGTGAAGACGCCGCAAATTTGAGTCTACACTGTTTGCCAATATTCCTGTTATTGGTCTTCGGCATTACTGGGTTAAAGTCCACATATTAGAGTCCTAGCATAGTGCGTGTTTAAACAGCGAAAACTTAAGTTGTCATTTGCTTGGCAAATGAATCGGCGGACTTCCGTTTGAAACAGTGTCAGACTGGCTTATCGTTTCAGTCAGAGGCTTCTTGCAATGGTAGGGGTTGTCGGGTCGGTTGGTTGTTTGTTTTGGGTTTAACGGCCCTTTGAGACAGCATTTCAGTCAAATATTGGGCTGTCTTCCAGAGAGACGGAAAATGGAAAACAGAAAGAGATATGACAGGCGAGAGAAAAAAAAGTATCCAAATAACCCAAACCCGCACCTACTGCAAGCACAGTAGGCCCGCTGAGCTTGGCAGGAGGTGCGTAATGGGGATTATTTGTATTTTTAGTCTCATCTATCTTATCTGTAATCTATTGCTTTTCTTTCTCCTCTCTCTGGGAGACGGCTCGATCTCGGACTGAAATTACTGTCTCGTTAAACACAAAACAACCAACCAGCCACAGCTTGCTGTGTTTGATTATTCACTGATGACTATAATCATCCCCGTCATCACCCCAGAGAGAGAAAAGGGAAAACAGAAAGAAATATGACAGGCGAGAGAAAAAAACAGTAGCCAAATAACCCAAACCCGCACCTACTGTAAGCACAGTAGGCCCGCTGAGCTTGGCAAGAGGTGCGTAATGGGGGTTATTTGTATTTTGAGTCTAATCTATCCTATCTGTAATCTATTGCTTTCCTTTCTCCTCTCTCCTGGAGACGGCTCGATATAGCCTCGGACTGAATTACTGTCTCGTTAAACGCAAAACAACCAACCAGCCACAGCTTGCTGTTTTTGATTATTCACTGATGACTATAATCATCCCCGTCATCACTCCTGAATATTCAAACTGCATCAAGAAATAATCATCATTGGGGAATAGTCAACCACAGCAAGAAATAATCTCCAATAGTAAATAGTCAGCTGTAACAAGAAATATACATCATTAGTAAAAAATCGATGGTAAATAATCAGTCACAGCAACCACTGCAAGAAATAATCATCATAAGTGAATAAGCATCCACAACATAAAACAATATTTGTGAATAATTGTCAACCATACCATAAATTTGACAGAATTGCTGTTTAATATGGGCTAACATGATTTGAAAATTTCATGACACATCATTAGTCGAACATGTTTAAGTCAGAACAAGGACTCCATAGGGGTCATTTTCTGCTCTGAATGGGGCTTCCAAATGTTTTGCTCATGGTGTGCAGAGCTTCAGATAAGGTAGGTTTTCCAGGATGATTTTGAAATGATTTTTTATTATTTCTCAACGAAAATATATGCTGTGACCGCGAGTCTCGATGAATCGGTTTTAATACGGGGTCACATTGATGTTTTCATGTATTACTATAGACCATTTTCCCTGAGTTATACCCGTTACGGTCACGGCGTTACCGCTTCTTATCTGGAGCGCTGGTAAGTACTTCATATCATGTCAAGAAGTTGCTCTTTTCTCATGAAATTACCTTGTCAATTTTCAGATTCCAACACTTAACATAGGAGGTGAGCGTGACAGAACTAGCCCACAGTCAACCACCCATTTGACTAGCCTGCCTAACAGTGAAACATTCGTGTACGAGGGCGCCACACACGCTGCTTATTTGAGCAAGCCGGGTGATTTTCACAGAGACTTGTACAATTTTTTGAGACAAATTGAAGGGGCCTATGACTAGAGACACGCCTTATAAAGAATTCATTGCTTATTTAATGGGAAGTATTTGGTGATAATTTTGGGCTGTTTTCTTATTGGAAACATACATTTTGGATACTTTTACACTAATGTAACTGCCTATAAGCAGATGCGTAATGAAATTTTGTCAAATTGACAAAATTTCAGCACGCACCTGCATATTTGATGATGCTGAAATTTTGTAAATTTGACAAGATTTCAATAGTAACTGCAAACAGACGCGACTGCATGGAATATCTTTGAGGCTTTTAACTCTTATTCTTGCTCTAAAGGGGTATAAACATAATTGTGCGTAACATGTTTTATCATATGACGTCGCATCTGAGAGTGTAATAAAGCCATGCATTAAAAACGATAATCCACTAGTGGATTAAATATGCAAATTACGTCGTAACGTTATACGTTGACGTCCATAAAAACGTCGCGTTTTCTAATGGCAAAATCGTGACGTTTTAGTGCAAAATTTGCTAATAAGATGCGCTTTTAGTGTCATATGATAAATAGAATCTTGCATTCGTGCTCCTGTATTATTAAATTTCTATATATCCTGCATCACCCTCTCGCGAGGATTATGTGCAGCTGCGCGCATCAAAGAAAAGTTTGATAGAAGAAAGTTAAAACGATTTTAGTAAGGATAAAAAGTATGATAGTGTTAGTATGAGAAAGAAGTAAAAAGTTAAAAGCTGATAAAAACAATGATTCCTGGTTTATGGCATGATGTGGTTAAGGCTGCAGATGGCAGACCTGAAGGAGGTCAGGTCTTCTAATAGGACAGCCGGGGTGGGTAGGTTGTTCCACTGCACGATTGCCAAAGGAAAAAAAGGAATACTTGTAGTAGTTTGCAGTTGTCATGATTTGAATAAAATGGTATGGGTGTGTTGTTCTTGTCATTCTGATTTGACGTTGGATATAAGTTGGCAGTGGAATCTCAACTAAACCATGTACTGTTTTATAGAACATTAAGAGCCGTGCGTCAGCACGTCTCTGTTCTAATGACCTCCATCCAAGGGTGTCGATCATCTGGGTCACGCTACTGTAAGATGAGTAGTCATGTGTGACCCAGCGTGCTGCCCTACGTTGGACAGCTTCGATCATGTTTACATAGGTGTCGGTATATGGGCTCCATACAGGGGAGGCATACTCTAGCTGGGGCCTTACTAAAGTCTGATATGCTGTCTGACGTATGCCTTTGTGTTTTGTGCGTATGTTTCTACGTATGTAGCCTAGTGTCTTATTGGCTTTGGTGGTCACGCTTTGGATATGATGGTTCCATTTCAGGTTGTGGCTGATTTCACGACCAAGGTATTTTGCTTGGTCTACTGCCTCTAAAACTTGCCCATGTAAAACATATTGGGTCTGGATGGGGTTTCGGGCCCTAGAGATATGTATGACTTGGCATTTGCTGGGATTGAAATGCATTTCCCAAGTCTTTTCCCACTGCTCAAGTTTTTGTAGGTCCTGCTGCAAAGTATGGGATTATTTATTAAACTCGTTGGGGGAAAACCGATAAGATGCACTCGATTAAACTCGTTTATTAAACTCGTTGGGGGAAAACCGATAAGATGCACGGCAAAGCCTCGCATCTTATCTTTTTCCCCAACTCGTTTAATAAATTCAATAATACATTAGCACTCATGTAAGATCCTCTATATAACCCCTAGTTATGCCCCTGCTTTTAGAATCACTATATTGAGGCAGTCCACTTCATAGAGGCAGTTCTACTGTGTATAAATATTGACACCCAAGTATTTTTGGTGGAGTTTCTTAAAAACTTAATCCTTTGGTTGTTTTGGCTTTGAGATTGTCAATTTCACTAGCAAAATTCTGAAAAAGGTTTGGCCTTTTTGACAAAATCTTGTTTTCTCAATTACTTCATAGTTAATGCTTAACGGTTTTTAATGAGTTTTGATTTGTTGTAAACAGATTGTCATAATAATGGATTTCTCCGGTGACTATATTTCTATAACCATTTCATAAACTGCGGATCATCTTTAAGTCTGTGCGTTTTGGTTCCAGTAAATTTTGTTTCTTTAAGGGTCATCTTTAAGTCTGTGCGTTTTGGTTCCAGTATATTTTGTCTCTAACCCCCACTGCCCCTACGGCTATTAGGCTATGGGAAACCTTTACCTTTTGTTTAACGGCTTTGTGCAAGACATGTTATATTACCGCGGCATTAGCTTGTCAGCAAGGAAGCTGTTTACAGTCTAATGCGTACGATTCCGTGAGTGTGCGGCAGGCCAATTGCACCTGACTATTTATAAACGCTGTTGGCGTCTGTTCCTGCTAGCGCTCATTCCAACAACTATTCGGATTTTTCAACTGAATGTTACCAGTTTGTTCATACTTCTGTTGATCGTTTTGTACCAATGTGAGGAATTAAACATAAGACCAGTCCACCAAGTATGAACTCAACACCGGCTGTGATGAACGCAGCGTGGTAGCTGTTGGTCCGGTCAAAAAGTTCACCTGAAAGTAAGAAAAGAAATCGACTCTTAAAGCATCAAAGAAGCAGACGGCAAATTTAGGCAAAGATAATAATAAATAAATAGTCCAAGTATTTTAACCCTTTAGTCGTGTCCTTTGTTGCTAGGCTATTGGCCTACTTTTGAGCAGGCTCCATTGACGTGTATTATTAAATGCATCTATATTAGTCAATTCATTCTCATCAGCTAATAAAACAATTAAAGTAAAGCTTCTGCAAATAACTAGAGAATATATAACAATGCTACTCGATCACGTATGTATGTAAAGCACACTAGGACAAAATTTCTGCTTTGCAAACTATAAACAGATGGAGTTCACAAAACTCCTGAAAGTGGCCAAACCAAAATTTTGGTTTGGCCTTTTTCAGGAGTTTTTGAGAACTTCCCGAGTTCTTTACTTCACAAACGAATATTGTGAACAGATATAGAATAAATTCATACAAGTCGAATGGCGCTTTAACTACGGTATAAAACCTAATAAACGCCCCTGCTCTTATAAATGCCCCATTGCCTCTTTCCGAAAAGAATGTTATATTAACTTAAATAAATTCCTGTTTGCTTCTCAAGATGAGGTAGCTCTTTGACATGGGGTCAACTCTGAAGGGAACGAATTTGCTCTTAGAGGAGCAAATTCTTTCCTTTAAAGGTTGACCCCAACTAAGAAGGGAGGCAAACTAGTAGAATTGCTTCCTCTGAAAGTATACCCATTAACCATAATACTTATAATTAGATGTAATTAAGCACTGGCTGATGTACTACATTTTATGCTCTAAATAACGCCCCTTTTATAAAATGCAGCGCCCCGGGGCTTTTAATAGGATTAATATGGTAATTGCAGAAGTTTGAATTTTTAATTTCCAGATAGGAATGGGATTGCATGTCAAGTCAAGTCAACTAAAATTTATTTAACGTCGGTGCAATTACAACATGTTAACACAAGCTCCTAGGAGCTTTTTCTACCGACTAACAAAGATAAATATCACAGAAAAATATACATCACAGCACATGCGTGAAGAAGCTTAAAAATAATAATAAGATAATAATAATATTAAAAAGAAGAATACGTATACGTATTTATGGAAATAGTGTAAATGCTACATTGTTGTTCATATGTAGATGTAAAACCGCCTTATAAAATTCACAGCTCTTTGAAGACGATGAACTATATAAGCTTTTAATAGCTTTCGTTCAAATCCTTAAACTGCTTGTTTGTAATTTGTGATTATATATGTACATTTGACTGAAATAAAATATGTTTAAACCAAAAAGAAGAAGCACTTGGGATGTATTGCACTATAAACAAGGTTCTGGAAAAGGATAGAAATATTAAGTTATCTCCGACCTTATCTCTGCGGAATAGCTTGGGTCGAAAGGGGGGACGAAAGGGGGGAAGGGAAACAAGGATCCTAGGAGACTTACAAAGCCAACTGTCAAGGAGCCTTAAGCGAAAGGCGAAAATTAAATGCCTCTATTTGTTTACCAAGCGTATCATTAGGGACATAAAAGACTCATTCATGCAACTAACATCTTAGTAATACAGACCTACCTGTTAGGACGGGTCCAATCAAACCAGCTATTCCACCAAACAGCAGAGACAATCCAAATGAATCTGCGATTACTTCATCACCAAACAGTTTTCCCAACACTATTGGTATAAGTACCATTCCTGAAACTAGAATAAAGTTTCCTTTTAAAAAGGAAAGGCTTGCCGAGTTTTTACATTTTGTTTATATTACAGTATGTTGATACTAACAGAATGGGAATTATAAGAACTAGCGTTTGAGGACCGAAGGAAATGAATTCAGCCTAATTATGAAGTTGTTGTTGTTCATTTCTCGTTATAATTTATTTCTTCACTAAATCCCCTCTCAGGCCAGCGATGCTGCGGTGCATGGGCAACTTTTTTCCTCAGACCCGTATATTCTACCTGTAAACGACGATATCGCGTGAGCTTAAATCATATAGGACATTGACAGTTTTTCTCTGTTTTCGTCTTCCTTGAATAAAAAATGAAACTATTGTGTTAGGTCAATATAGTGCACTTTTTAGCTGCACATAGATATTTTTTTCAAACTTTTAAATTTACATTTAATGCGGTCCTTTTTGCTCTGAGTAATATGGCCATCATTTCCTAATAGTATATAGGGAAAATAAAGAAAATGAACAAAAAAGTTACTCAGTTTTCTACGTTTTTCTTAAAGCACGGATCTAAAGTAAAAAAAAGTTGTGTTATCCTAGTATTCTACACTATCTTACATATCTTTTGATACATTTTGTAACAAAAACAAAGAAATATTTATGCGGTCATTTTTACAAACTTAATACTACCTTACATCCAAAAACTGAATTTTCAGTTCCGTGCGTGACTATATCGAGGTGAGAAGAATTGTTGGGGACGGATTGGATTCCAGTTGCATACAAAGGTTCTTGCATGACAAGAAATGCCTGTACAACCAAAATGACGTTATTATCACTGGCAAACTGCTTCCCAGCCAATTCTTGAAAAAAGGTTGAAGTGATCAACAGAAATGCAGCACAGGCAAAGCCACCGTAGCTTTCATAGCTTTCCTCGGCGATGAATCTGGCTTTTTGTCTCAGCTGCTTCAGTAATTGACCTAGCATCCCCTGTCCCTAAACAGGTGGTTAACATGTAACCGCAATATGAATCCAGAATGACTGAAACGATTACCTTGCCAGCTGAAGGCATAGTCATTCCCTTCTTTGAGACATGGCGGGATATTTATGTCCCCCCACCTAAGGTGAGGGGGGACATATTGTTTTCAGTGCGGATCCCGGGCGTCGGCGTCAGCGTCGGCGTCCCTGTGACAGATTTCTTGTATGCACGGTATCTCTTGAACCAATGGATGGAATTTCACCAAACTTGCATGGATACATTATTGGGACAAGTTTAAGAGCTGATTAGATTTTGGTGACCTTGACCTCATTTTCAAGGTCACTGGAAGACATAGATGACAATTTCTTGTATGCGCGATATCCCTTGAACCAGTGGATGGAATTTCACCAAACTTGCATGGATACATTATTGGGACAAGTTTAAGAGCTGATTAGATTATGGTGACCTTGACCTCATTTTCAAGGTCACTGGAGGACATAAATGACAATTTCTTGTATGTGCGACATCTCTTGAACCAATGAATGGAATTTCACCAAACTTGCATGGATACATTACTGGGACAATTTTAAGAGGTGATTAGGTTTTGGTGACCTAGACCTCATTTTCAAGGTCACTGGAGGACTTAGATGAAAATTTCTTGTACCAGTGATATCTCTTGAACCAATGGATGGAATTTCACCAAACTTGCATGGATACATTATTAGGACAAGTTTTAAGCTGATTAGATTTTGGTGACCTTGACCTCATTTTCAAGGTCACTGGAGGACATAGATGATAATTTCTTGTACCCACTATATCTCTTGAACCAATGGATGGAATTTCACCAAACTGGCATGGATACATCATTGGGACAAGTTCAAGAGGTGATTAGGTTTTGGTGACCTTGACCTTATTTTCAAGGTCACTGGAGGACTTAGATGAAAATTTCTTGTACCAGTGATATCTCTTGAACCAATGGATGGAATTTCGGCAAATTTGCATGGATACATCATTGGGACAAGTTTAAGAGGTTTTCAGATTTTGGTGACCTTGACCTTATTTTCAAGGTCATTGGAGGACTTAGATGACAGTTTCTTGTAACCACTATATCTCCTGAACCAATGAATGGAATTTCTCCAAAATTTCAGGGATATATCTTTGCGACAGATTTAAGAGCTGATCAGATTTTGGTGACCTTGACCTCATTTGCAAGGTCACTAGAGGACTTAGATGACAATATCTTGTACCCACTAAATCTCCTGAACCAATGGATGGAATTTCACCAAACTTGCATGCATACATCATTGGGACAAGTTTAAGAGCTGATTAGATTTTAATTACCTTGATCTCATATTCAAGGTCACTTGAGGACTTACATGACATTTTCTTGTACCCACTATATCTCCTGAACCAATGGATGGAATTTCACCCATCTTGCATGTATAAATTATTTGGACAAGTTTAAGAGGTAATTTGATTTTGGTGACCTTAACCTCATTTTCAAGGTCATAGTCATCTATGTAGGATATCGTAAGAACCAGTGGATGGAATTTCACCAAACTTGCATGGATACATTACTGGGACAATTTTAAGAGGTGATTAGGTTTTGGTGACCTAGACCTCATTTTCAAGGTCACTGGAGGACTTAGATGAAAATTTCTTGTACCAGTGATATCTCTTGAACCAATGGATGGAATTTCACCAAACTTGCATGGATACATTATTAGGACAAGTTTTAAGCTGATTAGATTTTGGTGACCTTGACCTCATTTTCAAGGTCACTGGAGGACATAGATGATAATTTCTTGTACCCACTATATCTCTTGAACCAATGGATGGAATTTCACCAAACTGGCATGGATACATCATTGGGACAAGTTCAAGAGGTGATTAGGTTTTGGTGACCTTGACCTTATTTTCAAGGTCACTGGAGGACTTAGATGAAAATTTCTTGTACCAGTGATATCTCTTGAACCAATGGATGGAATTTCGGCAAATTTGCATGGATACATCATTGGGACAAGTTTAAGAGGTTTTCAGATTTTGGTGACCTTGACCTTATTTTCAAGGTCATTGGAGGACTTAGATGACAGTTTCTTGTAACCACTATATCTCCTGAACCAATGAATGGAATTTCTCCAAAATTTCAGGGATATATCTTTGCGACAGATTTAAGAGCTGATCAGATTTTGGTGACCTTGACCTCATTTGCAAGGTCACTAGAGGACTTAGATGACAATATCTTGTACCCACTAAATCTCCTGAACCAATGGATGGAATTTCACCAAACTTGCATGCATACATCATTGGGACAAGTTTAAGAGCTGATTAGATTTTAATTACCTTGATCTCATATTCAAGGTCACTTGAGGACTTACATGACATTTTCTTGTACCCACTATATCTCCTGAACCAATGGATGGAATTTCACCCATCTTGCATGTATAAATTATTTGGACAAGTTTAAGAGGTAATTTGATTTTGGTGACCTTAACCTCATTTTCAAGGTCATAGTCATCTATGTAGGATATCGTAAGAACCAGTGGATGGATTTTCTCCAAACTTGTCTAGATATTTTACTTGTTCAGGCTTTTTATTCATTAGAGGGGATGGGAAATGGGCTGGTGAGGGGACATCAGTTTTTCTCTGAAAAACATTTCTAGTCTGGTATGTTTCCATTGTTTCGAGTGCTGGTTCTGTTCTGGCTGAGAGAGATAGACCAGCGGCTCATCCATTGTCTCAAAGCTGTCACGAATCCTTCAGAACTATCCTCAAAGAGATTAAATCCTAACGGTTCTGAAATTTTCCACTCTTCTCGTTATCCGTATCCCTTATAAGAAGTTTCTAGGACAGACTATTCATGGATGGTCGAAAGGTACTGTATTTTATTTAGATGTTGAATCGTGCACATTGCACCGCTGCTGGCGAACGACATGAACTTTACAATGAATATGCGTCATTTATACACCGGCTGAACAATTGTGCATGTATAAACACGGTCAGTTGTGCACGTTAGCCACACACACAAAGATAGATCGTATACTTTATTTGGTAAGATGTGATGAGTGATGAGGAAAAACATCAGTAGCGCCTGCTTGCTGAATTTAAACAATACATTTTGACTGATTTTTTCTGCTTTGACAGGATTACAGATAATCGGCCCACGCTTCAGCACAATCTGATAAATCTATCCTCAGTTAGCATGATATATTTTTGGATCTGCCGAAAAAGAAAGACCCTGGTCAGTCTGCACAGATGCTTTAGCTCGAGTGTGGTGACTGCTCTAAGTAAATACATTACACAATAATCTAAGGCCCTTTTTCGCCCAACGCCGCTGCAAAATAAAGATAGCAAGCTTTTGGGGAAAAGCGTATACTTGTATGCTGAGATTTAACGACGGATACGGAAAGTGCCGACTGTTGGCGACAATGCGACCAAAAATAGAATAAAATTCCATCATTATTTTTAGCAGATGCGGTAAACCTGATATGGATATAAATAGACAAAATCGGACGAGTTCTCTGATTATTGCGTTGAAACGCTCGTATAAGTGAAGGAAAACATGAACAAATCCAGTCTCAAACCGGAACGAGCTTTTCAATCTATAAGGCTTGCGGCCTTTGGGCCGCAAGCCAATAAGTGACAAACATTAAGCAACCAGTAAATTCTCTCAAACACCGGCAGAAGGGTCAAGTAAGGTAAATTCGGACGTCAGGTAATTTCGAACAGTAACAGTGTTTCGTTTCCTTTATACACCTTTCCTATAAATCGATTAAGTCGCTCACGAGTTATCTACCCAAGTAGACTGTGACGTCATCTATAGGATATCCCATATAATTTAGTACAACTGCAAGCACACATAACATGCATAAAGCAGACGTTTTGTAAATGTAAACTGCAAAAAAATCATTGAAAGACCAAATGAAAGTATAATTGCCCCGTTTTCATGTAACATTTTTTTATTTATATATTTCTAATATCATACTGAGAATCCCGACAAGTCGCTCTTGATTTTCATGACCCCTTTCATCGACGCCGTGTTTTGACACCCCGGCAATATATTCACGTTTGATCAATATAAAAAAAGTTACATTTCGTATAAATCAGTTTCGTAAATCTGAAAAGTTATTTCCATTTTTCCGACATTCAGATAGTAACTACGTATTATTATCGGACAGATTATAACGCTGATAGGCCTATTTATGGTTTCTTGTGCGATACACCGATCTAAAAGCATCAGCATCCGGACAGTTTTCCGTAAGTTTGAACCCGAGGTTGAATTTATATTATTTTTTTCCATCTCTTACTTATCTTCGATATTATTTATTTGATCGTTTCCATTTCACAGTAGGTGTTCTTAAAGCTGCCTTCCGAACACGTGTCTAGGTAATACACAATCATATGTGTTTGTTTATTGCGTGCGGCAATGCGCGCAATTCGGTGATTACACAAACGAATTCCGTGTCAGCACACTTTGTTGTAATTTTTAGCGTGTGTCTGCTTTATAATCAGCTAATCGTTCGTTTTGTATCTTTTGTAATAACGGTCGGAACATCTTCCGCGATTTTCTTTCTTTTCCTTATGTTTTGGCAGCTGTACTAGTGATACATACTCTTTCGATTGCGGTAATTTTGGCCCGAAAAAGTTTAGTGGGAAATCTTTTTGTTTTATGTCAAATTCCCAAATGCTATAAGTTATAAAGCTTATTTTCCGACAAAGAAAGAGCTAAACATAGTTGAAACAAAATAGTTGTCTTAAAGGGCTACTGCACGGTTTCTTCACTATTTCCAGAAATATTCCCAATTAACATATATTTATGAGAGAAACAGATTGCTGAAAACCCCTTCGAAAAATTCCTACCCAAACTGTAATAATTGACAATTAAAGTTTATGCAAATTAGGTTTTAAGCCCCGCCCACTTTTTCCTTTCTACAGCTTTACTTGCAAAATGTGATTTGGATTCCAGTTATTATTACCATATTCTGATGCAAAATATTCAAACTTTTTTTCATGAGATGATGAAATTTGTCTCACTGAATCTATTTTAGGGGAAAAAATGTAAAACATTATTTCAAAATATAATTTTTTTAAAATTTAAATTTTATGAATGACTCAAATGACGTCATAAGAGTCCTTGCATATTTTTCAGCTAATTAAAATTTTAATTGCTTATAACTTTTTAACCATTTGGAATTTTTTTTTGCGGTTTTCGACATTCTTTTAGACAAAACAATACCAGTTATTTCCAGTGATTTCAGTGCATGTTGAAAAACAGTACAGTAGCCCTTTAATCTTAACCGTTGAATGTTAGTTTTGAATATACGGAAAACCGGCATTTATTTGGTTACACAATGAAAAACAATAGCCTATCCTATAGGTGACGTCACAGGCGTTACAAGGGACAAAACTCGAACAGACTCTGAATTATAGGAAAGGTGTATATGTCCGCCCCGTGTCCAGCCGGGGGGTATAAATAGTTGGGGGCTTTCGCTTGAGCAGGTGGTGAAACCCCACTATACAAGCAACCGTCCGTTATATAGTCCTTACAGTTAAACTGATCAAGTTTAAATGATCAAATACTTCGTACAGACAGATCCAACGTGTATATTTAAATCGTATTTAAACATTTAGATAGAAACCAAATCGCGAATTCTATCCTTTCGATCTTTCCTTTTTTCATGATACTAACATGCTTCATTTGTTTGTGTATCATTCTGTGCCCGTGGGTCGCACACGGGACGAAGATTATTACCTCATCTGTGTTTAACAATTGTCTTGTGTTTGTGTTACATTTCCAAGCTCTAGCACGTTGCATTTTTAAATTTTACAAAATTCAAAAAGAAATTTGTGTCTACAGGTTAAAATACAACTCAATTTTTGTAGCAATTATCTGCTGCATTTTGCCTGAATGTCTTAAAGTTTCTTATCATCTAACAATCTAAAATGTTTCTGTCTCTCCTTACATATGTACTTTTTCACAACTCGTAAATTCTTATCGCATACACTACGAATATGGATCTCCTATTTCGACAACGTCAAAGCAGTATTTTTAACAAACAGTTGCCTTTGCCCTTTGTCTGTGGGGAATAAAATTTACAGACCACTTTACTTCTGTAGTGGATGGGGTGAAATTCCCTGTTATACAGGAGCCACCTGTTTGCCGTGGGTGGCGTCTCGTATGCTGGAAAAAGGGATCCTGGTAGTTGAGAGAGGCCCAGGGATCTCCAGCTTATCAACACACTACTTTGGCCCTGGCTTCAGATAGACGAGCGTTTCGGGTTAGGCCCGACCCGATTCAATCGGCTCGGTCGTGTTGAGCTCTAGAAATACGCTTCTTGATTCTCCCCATTCCTTCTTTTTTATACGTATCTTTAATGGTACATACCGAGTTTAAAATTCTCTTTATTTCTCTCTTTTATGGGTATTTTGATGGGCAGCGGCCGATGGGTTAATCGACGGGCATATTTTTCGGCCTTCAGCATTGGGGGTTTAAACCGAGGGATTTGAACGTTGAGTATAATGGCTATGTAGCTTTGGCGTTGGAGATAGGAGATCCATTTCCATAAAAACGTCCCCTTGTAGGGCTCCGTGGAGGGTGAAGCGCATAGCTATTGAAATCTAAATACATCAATCATGGAAGCCAATAAGTAAAAAAAAAAGACCGCTTCAAATTGAACCTGAAGACGACGCGGAACGAACACCTCTTTTCGTTATAAAAGGCAACGAAAGCTTTGCTAGATTTCTCGTTATTAAGTCAATGGAGGAGAAAGCGGTCACGTCCCTTTCTCCTTTCGTCATAGAAAAACAAATTGAAAGCATAATAGGAACAGCAAAATCGGTCAAAAAATTGAAAAACAAAACACTTCTTGTAGAAACGTGCAGAAAGTCACAAACGGAAAATTTACTCAAAATAACTACATTCTTTGGCCTCAGGGTTTCTGTCTCTGAGCATTCCAGTTTGAATAGTTCAAAAGGAATTATCAGAGACAGAATGCTGAAAGGAGAAAAGGAAGAAGAAATTGTTGAATATTTGCGCGAACAGGGCGTGACCGCTTGTAAGCGGTTCAAAATTAAAAAAGATAACGAAACGGTCGAGACAAATACCCTCCTCCTGACATTCAATACAGTTTGTATTCCAAAAACATTAAAAATCTTTTACAGAATTGTACCTGTAGACATGTACGTGCCAAACCCTCTGAGGTGTTTTAATTGCCAGAGGTTTGGCCATCATGAAAACAACTGTCCGGTAGATGATGGATCTGTCTGCGAAAAGTGCGGCACTGGAGGTCATGACCACCATACCTCCCAGTGCAAAAATCAGCCAAATTGCGGAAAAGACCATGTCTCTAGATCAAACGAATGCGAAATTTGGAAGAAAGAAAAAGAAATAATCAAACTCAAAGTTACTAAAAACATTACATATTTAGAAGCCAAAAAGGTTTACGAATTCCAGTCAGCCAACCTAGATCTCTCCAAAGTTGTTCAGTCACTTCAATCAAAGCCAGAAACCAAAACCACCGGAACTCAATTTTTCGACAGTGATTTCAAAGTCCTACCTTCATCAATAGTCATATCTCCGTCTTCAAAAATTTTGAAACAAATTTCTTCGTCACAGTCAAATTCACAGTCTAGCACAGGTACAAAACCACCTCGATCAAATTCAACAGCTCGTTCATCTAACTCAAAACCAGTTGTTCAGTCTAGTTCACAGTCTAGCTCGTCTAGTTCTCAGTCTTCTTCACAGACTAAGACGCAGGCTAAGACGCAGAAGGTGAAGGATAAACACCGTTCTCCTTCTGGTCACGGCTCTGGCCGACGATCTAATTCTGGCGGAGGCTTGTCCTCCAATAGACATGGCAGAGGATCGCAAGATCCTGTTAAAACAGCAAATAAATACGACGTCCTTGATGTCGATATGGATACTGCTTAAAGGAAGTTTATACTTCCCCTGATTAGTCTCATGACACATTATTTTTTTCTATCCCATTCATTTAATCATGGATAAAAAGTCAATAATACAGTGGAACTGTCGTGGTTTTAAAGCAAATTATAATGAAATATTGCTTTTAATGTCTATTTTCTCTCCGAGTGTCATTTGTCTTCAGGAAACCTTTTTAAAGCAATCAGATAATGTTAGTTTTAAAGACTTTAGTATGTTCAACTATATCTGTCCTGATGGTCAAAGAGCATCAGGAGGAACTTCTATTCTTGTAAAATCTAACATTCCACATAGTCCGTTTGATTTAAATACAAACTTACAAGCAGCTGCTGTCAATGTTACTTTATCAAAAAAAGTAACAATATGTTCTATTTATATTCCGCCTAACGACAGACTTTCCAAAAATTCCTTGGTCGATCTAATAGACCAATTACCGCAGCCTTTTATGCTTGTTGGTGACTTCAATGGTCACAGTAAAACCTGGGGTTGTTTGAATACAAATGACAGAGGAGAAATTATTGAGGATGTAATTGCTGAAAACGATTTGTGTATACTTAATGAAAAACAGCCCACATATCTTCATCCTCCAACGGGAAATTATTTTGCCATAGATTTATCTATTTGTCATCCTAATATATATTTAGATTTTGAGTGGTCAGTTTGTGATGACCTGCATGGAAGCGATCACTTCCCAATTATTATAAAAGAAATCGAATCTTCTGACGAGGAACAGCTTGCTCGATGGAATCTTAAAAAAGCTAATTGGGAGATGTTCGTTACATCATGTCAAGAACGGCTAAATTCAGAAAAATATAAAACAGCAGATGATATGTCTGCTTTTACTTCAGCATTACATGAAATTTCGGAAGAATGTATTCCGAAATCTTCGACAAGTTCAAAAAGACGTAATCCATGGTTTACCAATGAATGTAAAGCTGCAATAAATAAACGCAAATCGGCGTTACGAAAATTTAATAAAAATCCGTCTCGTGAAAATCATATTCATTCAAAATTAACACGTGCTAAAGCACGAAGAACTATCAAACAAGCCAAACGCACATCGTGGCAACAGTATGTCAACAAACTAAATCCTAAAACACCAGTCAAAAAGATTTGGGATATGATAAGAAAGTAAAAAATCTGAATGTGTTCATATAAAATCCTCCGACGGTAACAAATGTTTTTCCACTTAAGAGATTTCCAATGCGTTAGGCGAAAACTTTCAGAAAAATTCTTCAAGTTCAAATTACAGCCAACGATTTCAAGAACTCAAAATTGAAAAGGAATCAGAAAACTTAAACTTTCAGTCACTAAATAACGAAAAATACAACCTTCCCTTCAGCATATCAGAATTAAAGGATTCTCTTAATAAATGTAACGATACAGCAGCAGGACCGGACGACATCCATTATCAAATACTGAAACATTTACCACCTGACGCATTGGAAACCTTAATCAATATTTTGAATGATATATGGCATACTGGAAAATTTCCAGAAGACTGGCATAAAGCAGTCATTATTCCGATTCCCAAACCGGGAAAGGATAAGACGGAAGCAACAAACTACAGACCGATAGCGTTAACAAGTTGCATATGTAAAACAATGGAGAGAATGATTAACGACAGGCTCGTTTGGTTCCTGGAGTCAAATAACTTGATTTCCAGAAATCAAGCGGGCTTTCGTAAAAATCACAGTACTAACGATCATTTAGTACGATTAGAATCTTTTATCCGTGATGCATTTGTTAAAAAAGAACATGTCGTTGCAATATTTTTCGACCTTGAAAAAGCATACGACACGACGTGGAAATATGGCATCATAAAAGATTTACATGATATTGGCCTTAGAGGCCGTCTTCCGAATTTTATATCGAGTTTCTTATCGGACAGATCCTTCAATGTTAGAATAGGGTCTACGTTATCTGACACTTTTAAACAGGAACAGGGCGTTCCACAAGGAAGTAGTTTATCCCCCACTTTATTTAATATAAAAATCAACAACATCGTTAAATGTGTCAATGATACTGATTCCTCTTTATATGTTGATGATTTTGGCATCTTTTACAGATCGAAAAATATGGAAAACATAGAATTCAGACTCCAAAGATGCCTGAATAAAGCAGAAACTTTGGCCACAGAAAACGGTTTTAAATTTTCGAAAACTAAAACCCAGTGTGTTCATTTCTGCCAACTGAGGGGTTTACACCCAGATCCAGTTCTTAAAATTTATGGATCGCCTATTCCAGTTGTAAATGAGGCCAAATTTTTAGGCCTTCTGTTTGATAAGAAACTCACTTTTATTCCTCACATAAAAGCTTTAAAAGCTAAATGTTTAAAAGCTTTAGATGTTTTAAAAGTTCTCTCCAATACAAATTGGGGAGGAGATCGTACTGTTCTTCTTAATCTGTATAGATCTCTAGTAAGATCTCAACTCGATTATGGTTCAGTCGTATATGGTTCGGCACGAAAATCATACCTTAAATGTCTCGACACCATTCATCATCAGGGTTTACGCCTTGCTCTAGGAGCATTTAGAACATCACCTGTAGAAAGTCTTTATGCTGAGTCTAATGAACCGTCTCTATATATCAGAAGAGAGAAATTGTCTTTGCAGTATGTTACAAAATTAGCTGCAAACCCACAGAATCCAGCATACGATTGTGTTTTTAATCCTCGTTATGAAACATTTTATAACAACAAACCGAGATCTCTCAAACCCTTGGGTTTGCGTATTAAACCTTTGCTTGTCGATTCGCATATTAACATTAAAAACATTCAGAAATTTTCCTTACCTGTTCATGAGCCATGGACCTTAAAACCTCCAAAGGTCATTCTATCATTACATCCCAATAAAAATCACAGACAAACCCTGATCTTATTCAATCAGAATTCTTACAAGTAAAATCTAGTTTTCCGAACCATACCACAATCTATACGGGTGGTTCAAAACAAGAAGATAAAGTTGCATGTTCGGTTGTAAGTTCCCTATTCACAGAAACCATACGATTACCAAATGGCAGCTCAATTTTTACAGCAGAAGCTAAAGCCATAGATCTTGCTCTCAATCAAATATCAGTTCAAGAAAACAATCAGTTTATAATATTCTCAGACTCACTTTCTGTTTTATCATCACTAAAAATGTTAATCACCATAACCCTTTAATACAACAAATATTTCGTCAAATTTTTCAACTACCATCAAAGGAAATAGTATTTTGTTGGATCCCAAGTCACGTCAATATTCGTGGAAATGACCTGGCCGATAAAGAGGCCAAGACGGCTTTAAATTTACCAGAAAGCACCTTCCGAATTCCACACTCAGATTTTAAATCTCAAATTAATACATATATCAAATCAAAGTGTCAAACAAATTGGGATAATCAAATTCATAACAAACTCCGACAAATTAAACCAGATTTTCACAGCAAGGACAATATATTATCAAATAGAAAAGAACAGACTGTCATTACCAGATGCCGAATAGGGCATACCAGAATCACACATTCGTTTTTATCCCCCGACCGAAAGGTTCGGGGGATATAGCGATGAGCCTGGCGTCCGTCCGTCCGTCCGTCCGTCCGTCCGTAAACACTTTCTTGTCCGCTCTATATTTTGAATACCCTTTGGAATATTTTCATGATACTTCACAGTTATGTAGAACAGGTCATGACGATGTGTCGCGTACAAGAATGGTAACTCTTGCTATTGTACTTTTTGATTTATCTCCCCTTTGGTGATTTTTTGGCAGATTCGTGTCCGCTCTGTAACTTGAATACCCTTTGGAATATTTTCATGATACTTCACAGAAATGTAGAACAGGTCATGACGATGTGTCGCGAACAAGAATGACAACTCTTGCTTTCTTACTTTTTGAGTTATTTCCCCTTGATAGTTTTAGGTGTGATTCTTTGGCAGATTCGTGTCCGCTCTATAACTTGAATACCCTTTGGAATATTCTCATGATACTTCACAGATATGTAGAACAGGTCATGACAGTGTGTCGCGAATAAGAATGACAACTCTTCATTTCTTACTTTTTGAGTTATTTCCCCTTGATCATTTTAGGTGTGATTTCGTGTCCGCTCTATAACTTGAATACCTTTTGGAATATTTTCATGATACTTCACAGATATGTAGAACAGGTCATGACGATGTGTTGCGAACAAGAATGACAACTCCTGCTTTCTTACTTTTGAGTTATTTCCCCTTGATGGTTTTAGGTGTGATTTCGGTCCGCTCTATAACTTGAATACCTTTTGGAATATTTTCATGATACTTCACAGATATGTAGAACAGGTCATGATGATGTGTCCCGAACAAGAATGACAACTCTTGCTTTCTTACTTTTGGAGTTATTTCCCTTTGATGATTTTAGGTGTCTGCCCCATAGCTTGGATACCTTTTGAAATATTTTCATGATACTTCACAGATATGCAGAACAGGTCATGACAATTTGTACATACATGAATGATAACTCTTGCTTTCATACTTTGTGAGTTATTTCCCTTTGGTAGTTTGAGCTGCTGTTTGAGTCTCTGCTCCATATCTGTATAACCCTGGCCTGCTCCAGAATTTGAATAACCTTGCACCTTTTAGAATATCGATGATCATGCTGTGATATCTTATCAGTGTTCCTAACTTTCTCTGACCCCTCCACATTCCCACGCTCCCCCCCCCCCCCCCCCACCCCCCAAAAAAATATTTTTTTTTCCAGATTTGGATTCTTTGTCCAAATTCACTTACTAGAGAGCTCAAAATTAGGTTTGTAGGGCTTGTACTTTAGAATTTATTCACACCGTTTGAAAGTTGAATGTATTGTATGCTATACATTTGTGTATATGGTGGCTGTTTGAGATACTACCTCTTTTTAGCAGTCAAGCATACTGTTTTAGTCTGAGTGTTAGATAATCATGCATCTGTTAACAGATAATGTCAATCAGAAGCATAAAAGAATGACAATATATTACTAAGATGTGCTTTGAAGTGCACCCTTTTTACCAAGGCCCATGGGGGTCTTCGGTCGGGGGATTTGCCATCTCCTCTGATGGCTATTTTTATTAAATAATGAGGTTGCACCATTTTGCATACCATGCAATGAAGTCATTACTATCAAACATCTTCTTGTGTCATGCATTGACTTTAACCATATTCGTTCAAAACATTACAACATTAAAACCATAACCGAGCTTTTTAGCAAAGTTTCTTCTATCCAAATTATTAATTTTCTAAAGGAAGCTGGACTTTTTAACAAGCTCTAGTCTTTTATTGTACATAACATTTTTATCATTTGGACGTAACATAATACTTTAAACATTTGATCGTTTTTTGTCTTATAGAAACGTTTTAAATTGCTGACGTTTATACGCTATATGCCCTTACCAGGGTTGAGCGTCTATAAATAACTTAAACATTCATTCATTCATTCATTCATTCCTTTATATGTCAGTTTCTTTGAATTAAAACAAAATTAAGTGGGCAAACAGTGAAAACCCTGTCTCATCTGGATTTTCGCTGTTTGCAATGGTATGTCCGAATTCGCCCGCTGTCCGAAGTTACCCGACTCGACCCTAATAGAAAAAAATCCTAGTTCTGTTAGCATCGCCATTCTTCCATTGCACTGTAAAATTTCCGTTGATTTTACGGTTTAAAAACCTGGCAACTGGCGGACAGGCTCTTTACCATAAACGTACGGGATAGGATGGTAGCTTTTTAATTTGGAAAATTAGTGCATTGTATTATTGCCCTATAAATCCACATTTCATTTATTCAAAGGAACTACGGTATGAGCAAATGAAAGCAAAATGATGGAAACGTAGAGAGAAATAATGACTAGATTGTTTCTAGAAGGCATGCTTTCTCACGAAATGAAATTTACATTCACAGAAAGTATTTAAAAACATGCGTTCATGTCCTCCTCAGAATAAAAAATAGAGAGAGAGAGAGGGGTACTGGACGGAGAGATGTAACTTCAAGTCGTGAAAATTGAAATAAAAGGTTATAAATGAAGCTGGACGTATGACATGAAAGTAAGAACTAAATAGAATTAGAAGTTGGAAGTCAAAGACAGAAAATTATTACCTATACTAGCAGAGTATATGATGCACGCAATCAGCAGCAGCTCATACATATGACAAAATGGCATAACACCGGTAAATATCCCTGCAGATACATACAGAAGAGCCATCATATACAATTTGTTCACCCTCGGCAAATCAGCGACCACTCCAACGGGGATTCGGCTGACCACATTTGATATGCCCATTGACGTCATTAGCCAAACAGCTTTGTTAGACGAGTGTCCCATTGCCAGCGCCATGTCAAATACATAAATGAATGGCACCATGAATGAAATGTTTATACATACAATGACAACCGCGAAACATAAGAAATGTATTCTCAACAGAAGATCAAAACGAAATGTCTTTAATATTACACTTTTGACATTCCGCATTGTATACTTGCACTTGTCAATTTCTGTTTCCCCAACGAGAGGTTTAGCATTGTCTTCCGTTGCTGCGTTTAAATCCCTAGTTTCATCTCCTGATGTTTTTTGTCCTTCACCAGTATGGTTCAGAAGCCCGTCTGGTAAACTGACACTGTCTTCATTGACGTCGATATTTGTTTTACTCAAATCAGTTGTTTCAGTTTTAACTTCAAATTCAGTCAGTTTTAACTTATTTTCATCCTCACCAGCACGATTATGCAAAGTTTGAGAACGATTTGCCTCATTAGCATCCTCAGATTCTACAGGTCGCATTACCAGCCCGCATGCTATCGCATTCAAAAGTAACCCGGATTCAATCAAAAGTGTTCCACGCCAGCCATATTTATCTAGCAACCATTTTGAAAACGGGTTGAAAACGAGTCCACCTGAGCCGGATCCCAGAACAGCTAAGCCAATCGCAAGTGATCTTCGTTTTTCAAAATACTGAAATACCACAACGTAGCCGGTGATGAACATCATACTGAATCCTAAACCTGAAATGAACAACATAGTTTTCGCAAGGGCGTAGCTACCTATACGGCAAATACGAAAGTGCGTCTTGAAATTTTGTCAAAATTGACAAAATTTCAAAACGCACCTGCATATTTGCATGCTGAAAATTTATAAATTAGACAAGATTTCAAAACCGATTACCAAAGTGGCTGAAATACTAGCTTTCCCTTTAAGAAGTAGAGAATAAAACATGGTTGTGCGTATTATGAAATTGCCCCTAGTTACGCCCCTGTTTTGGATGTAGATGCATACCATCCTCATAAGTGTAAAACTTGCACAGTACAAAATATTCAGTGCTACATGTACATGTAAAGTTTTCATATTTTGCAAGGGCGGTGCAGGTTATAAAATAACAAATACTGCTGAAAGGAGATGCAAATACAATCATCCATCCACGGATAATCCCAATAGGCATTCAGTGTTGATAAAACTAGGGTCGAGTCGGGTAACTTCGGACAGCGGGTAAATTCGGACATACCATTCGGACGTCTCATCAGGATTTTCACTGTTTGCCAAGTTATTTTTGTTTTTAATTCCAAACAACTGACATATGAGCCACGACACGAGATAACCAACAAAGTGGTTGTGCGCCCAGCGCAGTCTCAGATCAGCCTGGGCATGCGCCCAGTCCGATCAGACTCTTCAGTGAGCGCTTAACGGGTAGCTAAGGGTCTAAGCTACTACATGCGGACAGAAAAGACTCGTCGCTGGGCGAACAACCACTTTGTTGGTTTTCTCGTGTCGCGGCTCAAAAGGAAGCAATATCACTGTCCGAAATAACCTGCTGGAAGGAGCTGAAAGTCCATGTAGTACAAAGCGCTTTACATACCTGGTAGCGAAAACTGGAGGCCAAAACAGTCATTTTCCCACTGAACAGTCGTCAGATATGTAACCAAACCAAATTCCATATGGTCAAAGGCATTGACAATGCCTTTCACCTTACGGAATTGTGTTGAAATAGTCTTACACATAGAAGCAGTATTTTAGTAAAATTCGGCTAGTACTTCCAAGAAACTAACTTTTATTAAAGAATTTTTAGGCAGCAACTTTTTGCTACCCTCTTTTTCTTCAGGTGGCAAATGAGATTTTAGGTGGCAAATTTGCTACTTGCTACTGTTAATTTCAAACCTTGCACTGATATAAATAGACCAGAGTACATACCTCCCATAACTCCGAAAGTAAAGTACAGCGGATGAACACTTTCCACGAACACACTTGCAATAAAGCCCGTGAACGAAGTTAAGGTTCCTGCTATTGTTATAGTGCGGCAGCCAAATTTGTTTACAAGAGCCGCAGACACTGGTGCTGAAATATATGAAAAATATATATCAATAGGCTTAGTTTGATACTGCACCAAAAGGTCTGAAAATTTCCTGCTATCTTTATTGTTTGGCAGCCAAATTTGTTTGCAAGAGCCGCGGACATTGGTGCTGAAATATGTGGAGGAAAAGCCACTTCACTTTTTAATCTGATACACCGCCAAAATATATGACAATTTCCTGCCACATGTATCGTTATTGTGCGGCAAATTTATTCACAACAGCCAAAAATGTGTATGTGGCTTTTTAATATAGATAAAGTTCATTTAGACAAAATACGGTCTTTTGAAATCAGTCATTTTGAATAGGCATTTTTCACATTCTAGAATATGGAGTGAATGTTAACAACTGCTCCTACAGTTTTCATTGGATTCTTTTCAAGCTATGTCGCATGTTTGCGGCATAATGAAGATGCGACTGTGGCTTTTTGATGGAGATAAAATAATTTCAACAGAATTACAGCCTTTTGAACTGAGCCATTGTAGGCAGTATTTTTTTGCACTTACGGGTATGGAATTGTTAATCAGATTTCAGTAAATTTTTTCTTAGCATTTGCATAGACATCGTCAACATAATGAAGATGAGTATGCGATTTTTTGAGAAAGTTATTTAAAAAAAAAAATAGAATCATTGTCCATGTATGTGTATCATTTTGTTAAATCTGGATTGATCTCAGACTTTACAACAGTAAATGTAAGAAGTACAGCATTTTGAACTCAGCCATTTAGAGACTCGCTATTGTGGATATCTCTTGGATGAAATGTGAAACTTATGCGCTCCCTTGCCATTGCCATATTTCTGTATGCCTGTGAATCGTGGACCTTGACAGCAGATTTAGAGAAAAGAACGCAGGCTTTTGAGATGAGATGATACCGAAGGTTACTGAGCATTTCGTATATGAACCATATAACCAATCAGGAGGTTCGCAGGAAGGTCCTAGCAGCCATTGGAGAATATGATGAACTCCTGACGCTGGTCAAGAAACGGAAACTAAGGTGGTTTGGCCACGTCTCAAGGTCTTCTGGTTAAGCAAAGACGATTCTTTAGGGCACAGTGAAAGGAAAAAGAAGAAGAGGTAGACAGAAGAAGAGGTGGGAAGACAATATCAAGGATTGGCCAGGAATGGATTTTGCCAGCTCAACTAGGGCAGCTGAAGACAGGACAAAGTGGAAAGGGATTGTTTCGAAGTCATCCGTGGTGCCCCAACGACCTAGTAAGGGTATGGGATAGAATAGAATAGAATAGGTATTGTGGATCGTGTTCTGTTCTGTTTCAGTTCGTTCCCCAAGTAGCTCAGCGGTACTTAACCATAGTTGCACACACCTGGCGCCGAATGTCCGTCCATAAGTGGATGGTGTTTATGTTAAAATCTGCTTTATAGGCATGCACACTTTCCTATGAAAAGCCCTGCACGGGGGCATCATTCGATCTTACAGACACATTTTTAGACTAATGAAAGGACCTAGTATGATAATGCCCATATTTGGGCCCCAGAAACTCATTTTAAAAAGTCCTAAATAGATAATAACAAGAGGGCCATGTAAAGGTGGCCCTGAATCGCTCACCTGAGTATCATAAGTACCAAGAATATAAGAGTTATTTTACTGACCTTGGCATGAAATACGTCATGGTCAACCTAGTGTCTTAATTTGAAAGGAGCCGCGGTAGTTTAGTGGATAACACGCTGTATGACAAATCCAGGGATCGCAAAATGGACTGCCCACATCTGCGGTCTTTCGGATGAGACTTTAAACTGTGGTCCTGTCTCCGTATGACCTAGTTGTTGGTTGGACGTTAAACCTGAGTTAACTCACTCACTCATAATATGAAGAAACTATGATGGGACCGAGTCACCAAAGCCATATACCAAGCTTCATTGCAGCTGGCCAATCGACCTAGTTTTTGAACCAATCTAATCCATATTCAAACATAAGCTGGATATTATTCAAACGAACATTCTGACAAAGTTTCATGAAGTTTCATGGAAAATGAAGCCTCTATTGCGTAAACAAGAGCTTTCTAAGACTTGACCTAGTGACCTAGTTTTTAACCCAATATGAAAGTATTTCAATCTTTGCCTGAATTTCAGTGAGATAAACATTCAGACAAATAAAGTTTCATGAAGATTGAATCAAACCGTGCCCTATGGAATGTATTTAAGGTTTTTCTAAGTTTTGACCTTGTGACCTAGTTTTTGACCAGACAATACTCAGTTTCTATCATGGCATAGATTTTATGATGATAAACATTCTGACAAAGTTTCATTGAGATTGGATCAAAAACTATGCCCTCTAGGGTGTACACAATGTTTTTCTAAGATTTGACCCTGTGACCTTATTTTTGACCCGACATAATCCAGTTTCAATCCTGACCTAGATTTTATGGAGATAAACATTCTGATAAAGTCCCATGAAGATTGGATCAAAACTGTTCCCTGTAGGGTTTACACAAAGTTTTCCTATGAACTGACCTAGTGACCTATTTTTTAAACAACATAACCCAGTTTCATAATGGCCTAGATATTGTGAGGATAAATATTCTGACAAAGTTTCATGAAGATTGGATCAAGACTGTGACCTCTAGAGCGTACACAAGGTCTTTCTAATATTTGACCTAGTGACCTAGATTTTGACCCGATACAACCCACTTTCAAACTTGGCTTAGATATTGTGACGATAAACATTCTGACAAAGTTTCAAAAAGATTGAATTAAAACTGTGCCCACTAGTGCATACACAAGGTTTTTCTAAAATTTTAACTAGTGGCCTGGATTTTGACCGGACATGACCCAGTTTCAAACTTATCCTAGATATTGTCAGGATAAACATTCTGACAAAGTTTGATAAAGATTGAATTAAAACTGTGACCTCTAGAACGTACACAAGCTTTTTCTCATATTTGACCTAGTGACCTAGTTTTTGACCTGACATGACCCAGTTTCAAACCTGGCCTAGATTTTATAAAGACAAACATTCTGACAAAGTTTCATAAAGATTGGATTTGTACTGTGCCCGCTAGAGTGTACACAAGCAAAAAAATGACGTACGTCCACACATACGACAGACGACGGACATCAGGGTATCCCTAAAGCTCACCCTGAGCACTTCGTGCTCAGGTGAGCTAAACATGTATTAATAGGAAAGTTCAAAGCTTGAATGTATCAGCAAACACAAAATTAACCAGTTCTTGCATGAAATATTTGTGTTTCTTATCTTGAACATACCCATACTCCCAGCAGATTCTAACTAAATCAACGAATTTGGTAGCATTTGTGGCTTTCAAAATATATGAGCCCAGCCTCCAGCACATTTTACACTTTGTATACAAACTTGTAATATTTTACATGCCATGAACATTTTGAATGTGCTGGAGACCGGGCTCTGTGTTTATTTTTAACTTCTTGTTACAAAACTGGCAGCGTTTGGAACATTTTCCCTGTTTTGTCAACATAGAAATGTCCATATCTCCTCTCATAGACAAAATAAACATATGTTGTGGGTATTCATTTTCTTATTTGAAAACAAGGAATAATTTGGTACACATCTCATTTTGATCTGTTGGCAGTTTTGGTTAGCGTCTCTGGACTTGTAAACTTGAGAGGGTGGGTACCTGGAGAGGCCTTGTGCAGTGCACAGGTAATTAGCAGTGTTATCTAACGTATAAACATTTGAACAAAAGCCTATTATCAAGAGTTTACAAAAGCTTTTGTAAATGACTTATTTCTTTATAGGAAAAAGCATTAAATTCAAATTTTCTTGCAATTTTCCTTCATATTATTGAAACAACGTAGGCATGTCAAAAATCATGTTATTCTGAGAATTAACAAAAATGAAACATATTATTTCTGTTTGTTCCAAAATGCACAAATAATAAGCAATAGAAACCAGGCAAAATTAAGAAAATCTGAATGGGGGCCAAAAACGGCCCTTATCATACCAGGTCCTTTAACACAAAATATTTAATCACATCTCTGTATATGGTCGATGTCTGTTTATAATACGAGTTTGGATTTGTCACTGTCTCAACGATTTACAATGTTTTTCTTACGACTTTGGTACAGTGACCGCTTTTACTTTTAACCTTGAAATGCCCAAATTTGATCATCAAACTATTCAACTGACGATATCCAAGAAAGGCCCAAACCACAATACACAGTCCGCTTAAGAGACCGAGAAACATAAACGACAAAACGAACTAGACTGCTTTCGATAACCGATATCACATCGGGTTAACTAAATTTTCAAGCCTGTTAGGAAACGAAAAAGAGCCATAGTTACCAAACGTCGTTTCGTAACAGATCTTTTTTGTTTCGTTTGGTAACTATGACTTTTTCGTTTCGTTTCGTAACAGCTCTTTTTCGTTTCGTAACAGCCCTTGTATATACATAGTTAACCAGGGGTGGATATACTCAGTCAAGGAACGCAAAGTTGAGGACGTGCAATGCGAACCCACAGCAAAACGAAACCTTTGTTGGACCAGACACCAGCACGCTGTAACAGATGTATTACAATAAGTTAACAATGAATCGAAATAATAGAAACTCTCAGCCTGTTTTCATTTAATATGCCTTCAACATTACTGTAATTCTATATGCTTTTCTGATCTTAGTCCAGCGCGGACTGATAAGAAACTACATGTAGAAAGTAGCTGAATGTTTGGCTGGGAGAGTATTCTACTCTTAAGTTTTGTTACTGTTGAGCGAGGCCCTTTTTGGATGTACATGAACAAAGCTTCATTACCAATCGTGTTTATGCATATAGGGCTTAACGTTCGCACAAGCGTATATTGACCCAATCAGAAAACTTGACGGGAGAAAGGTGACAAAACTGGATCAAAGCTAAAGTACAGTGGGTATACAATCCTATTTAGTTCAACCTATAGCAGTATGTACCGGTCAAATTTTTGAAAGCTAAGAAGAAGCACTCTGAATGCGGTTATTGCAGTCCACTAGGCACACAACGTCAAAATGACGTCGCACGTGCGACGTCATGTTCACGTCAAAATGACTTCGTGTCAACGACGGCGTGACGCCATGACATTACATCGACATCGAAATGACGTCATATGTCCTTTTGACCTTGTGTGCCTGTTGAGAGGCTCCTGCAAAGATTGTAAGCAGATGTGGAAAGCTAAGGCTATTGATCAGAAGTCAGTGGCTGACCAGCCATCAGTTTATCTTAATTCAGTGTCGAACATCATTATTTACATGTATGCATTCCCCTAACCTCGACTCCCCACCTCGACTTTTAATTAAATAAAGCAAAATCCTATACATAACTGGGCTTTAGAATTCGGTAGGGGTGCAAAGTTCATTGAAATTTTAATCCGTTGATCATTCCACTTGCAGTTTACGTCGTTTTGTTGCTTTTGATACACAAAACTGCTACCTTATATGAAGAGAAAATATTGCTACCAATGCTTCTGTTCATTTATTTGTTATCATTATATTTTTGCTGAAGGTGCACTACTACAGCCTTTGGTGCAATATTGCTTCTGGCTTTACCACTGAAAGTAAAGGCTGAGATGAAATTACTAACTGCAGTTGCAAACTGTTTACTTTGGATAGACAGATAAATTTCGATTGCTATTAGATACAGGGACAGGGAGTACCTGTGATTCTGTCGCTCAAGTAAACTACTCGGTTCTACTCTATAGCTTTTGACTCTTTTCAAAATACCAAGCTCTACTGTATCATCAACAAAAAACTGAGACATTGATGAAAGGGTCGGAACACTCCAAACCATCCACGCATCCGTTGTGATATTACTCAATAAGCATCCCAACGTGCAAACAACGCTGAAACAACATCAAATTAACACTTGTCTAATTGTCTTACCAACTTAAACTAGAAATGTTTTTTCGAAAACAGATGTCCCCAGCGGCGCTTTCCCAGCATTTTACTTAATAAGTTAACATGCCTACCTAAGGAGCTGTAACAGTTCCATGTAAGTCCTCTTGTGACCTTAAGGTAGACGAATGGTGAATAAAGATATTGGTGGGGCATTCATTTCATTATACCAGCTGAATAACCCAAAGGGCTATAAAACATTTGGATAAGAAAAGAAAAATTTTCACCGTTTTGGTTTCCTAAAAAACAAACTTTTGTATTTATACATACTTTTGTTACACATTTTCCATTAAAATTCATGTCTCTAGCACAAGGATGCACTTTCATTTCTGCAAATCATATAATCTTTAATATAGGGTATTTGAAACAGACTGGTTAGAAAAATTGCAATTATCTTGATTATAAGTATATTTTTACACTTTTTTAAAAAATGCAAGAAAATTGAATTTCTTGAAAAACGTCATGAAAAATATATTCAATCGATGGGGCATGCTTATGCATATTGTTTTAGTAAAACTTACATTGTATGATACAGAATAAAACAAAAAAACAAACATTTCACCGTTTTGTTTCCTAGAAAAACAATGTTTAAGTTAAAAAATATCCCCCAAAAAGACTGTCCAAATACTGCACCTGCTGCAAACACAGCCGGTCCTTGCCCTGTTATTTATTTTCCTGTTGTTCCGGGTCTACCATAGAGTAATGCCTCAAAAATGCGCAGATGGAATTGAAATTGTAAAGACCTTGATCACTCTGGTTCCTAAGGAACAGTCTGATCACGGTTTCCACTGTTTATACAGACGTATCTGCCCGAAAACTTAGGATCTTTATGGTAGGCATTGTAAGTGTGTATATATTCCATAGTTGATTGATTCACCATTAATAAGAACTCTGTTATGTGTTTTTATAAGTCGATACAGAGTTATTGTGTATCTAAATACCTTAACAATGAGATAAAGGTCACAAGCACCTAATCACATCTTTGACTTATTCCAACAATATATTCTATCCATGTTGGATGAAAATGGTTCAAGACGTGTCTTTATTTTTTTAGGCACACTCATCCTGTGACCAGGAAATGAGATCACGGTCACTAATACCTAATTAAGGGTTGTCTTGTCCAAAAGATATTTGCAAGTTTAATAAAAATCCATCCACTGGTTCAAGAGATATCGTGACTCGTCACTTTAAGGACGAATCCATCTATGACCTTGAAAAATGTCAAGGTCACCCAAACCTTATCATTTACGAACACTGACCCAGTGCTGATTCAATGCTAGTCCGGAGATATGGTGCAGACAAGCCAGTTTTCTACATTATTTGACCTAATATCTTGGAAAAGTCAAAGTCACCAAAATCTAACCAGTTCTTTTCCATTTCCCAAAAACATATCTGTGCAAGTTTTGTTTAAGTTCATCCTTCCCTAAAGGACAATTAGCGCAGGCAAGCCATATTTAACATTTTAAGACCGCCTGTGACCTTGAAAATAAGGTCAAGGTGACCAAAATCTAGTCAGCTTTTTCTCACCACCCGATAATACATCTATATATTTCCATTTTCGGTGCAAAGCTCTCTGTAAACCCATTTAAATAATGCGGGAGTCAATGTTGTGTACAAGTCAATAATTACATAGTGCCACGTGGTTAAAACGTTCGGCAAAATTCTAAATTGGGAAGTGATCTCAAAGTGTGAGATTCAGCTCACCTCAATAGCTAGCACGTGGAATCAACAATATGCCGTGTACTTGACTGGCGAACAAACACTGAGTGAAGCTCGCTATGCCTATTGCATGTGAAATCTACAGCAGAGTGGGTCGGGGGGAGTGGACTGTACTGGTAAGCAGTGACAATGCGACTGTTTCAAACTTTAGCAAAAATCGGCCGATACTGTTTCTAAAACGATTCATATATATATGCATTTCTTATTTTTGTTTATTTTTTTATTGATAAAAAGCATAATTTAATAATTTCATAATATAAACGTATACATGTATAAGGAATAAACGTAAACGTTTACTGAAGTATAAACTACATCAGCACTGTTTCAAATTAACAAATCAACGTTGGTTCAATGTTGTTTCAACGTTGATGTTGACTCGGCGGTGGTTTAAACTCGTTTCAACATTGATGTTGAAGCAATGCTGTTTCAACAATGATTTTAAATCATTGTTGATTCAATGGTTTTAAGACTGATCTTTAAGAAACGTTGTTTTAGTGCTGTTTCAACTTTGTATGCCTGAAATATAACCGTAACTAACCTGCTATCAAAAGAAGTCCAAACATAAAACTCGCAATCCAAGATAATCTCGCAAGCCCGCCTTTAAACTCATCATGCCATTCCACGAGCATAATCCCAAAAGAATACCTCACACCGTCTATAAGAAAGTTTATCATAAAAGCAGCAAATACAATAATCCACCCCCACCCACCATCCTTCCGTGTATATGAGATTTTCATCCTGCACGAACAAGTGTCTCCGCGGTTCTGAAATAATTCCTTAAATCGAAAGTGAAAGAATCCATTTGTTCCCATTTTTCTCTTATATCCTTGTGATTCTACATTCGGTTTCATTTTACGTGCGAAACGTATCTTCGTCATTCGAAAAAACGAAACCTACCTAGATTTAATTTACATTTTTTATGAAACGAAAATGGATATTCCTAATGAAATTACCATCCGAAAGCACATATAATATTGACCACGGCATACTTTTAACATGGGGTTACATGCTCTTATGCACTTTAATGACCTATTTTAAATTTTTAATATTTTAGCAAATTTAAGCAGGTCAGAAAACAGTGGTGACCCAAATCAGACTCCTAAAGCACTAAGTCTGAACCTGCAACTATGTTTTGACACATGACCGTTTGCCGGTTCAAATGTAATAGTACCAGTTGTGATATGCGGATGCCGGGGCTCATTTGAAATGCATTATAAATATGCAATTATTTTAACATCCTAAGTAAGGGTAAGAGAAAAGACTTTTCGCATGAGAACAGTTAAAATTCAGACCAGCCTGCACACCCGCGCGTTGTGAGATCAGAGTCTTTCTTGTGACAACGGAAAATCATTTAGTGAAAAAACTATGATGTGCATGCTGATTCGAGAACAATGAACATTTGAGCCGCGACACGAGAAAACCAACAATGTGGTTGTGCGCCCAGCGCAGACTCAGCTCAGCCTGGGCATCCGCCCAGTCTGATCAGACTAATCGCTAAGCGCTTAAAGGGTTGTTAAGAGTCTAAGCTACCACAATGCGGATAGCGAATACTTAGGTCAGACTGGGCGGGTGCCCAGGCTGATCTGAGTCTCCGCTGGGCGCACAACCACTTTGTTGGTTTTCTTGTGTGGCGGCTCATTTAGTTAAAAATAATTTATTACCATACACGCATGATAAAATATCTTAAGAGTCATAAAGAAAGTAAAAGTACATGTATTAATGCATCTGACCAAGACTACATACTTGTACACTAGTGCAGCGAAATCGCAAATACCGATGCAGTTATTTTTCGCAAATACCAACGCATTGTCTTCAGAAATCACAAACACATGTAACAATATTCATTTCACAGACCAAAAACACAAATGATAATGCTCATTTCTCAGACCAAAATCACAAAAAACAAGGAAAATCTTCTCTCTTTTTTAAAGATAATCGGCGCATATTAATGGAAGTGTGTTTTGTAATATGTCTCTGCTCTCTAGATGAAGAGATTGAGCTGTCCAATTTTGAATTCCAAAATGGACCGCGGTCAGTCTTGAGGTTGACCTGATTCCAAAACAGTTATCAACATGATGCAATGTTTGTTGTGTGTATTGAACCAAAAGTACAATCTACACTAAAAAAAAGAAGAAAGTTTTGAATATCTGCATCTGTTTTCGATAAAATTTCCAATGTAAATTTACAAACAAGAGAAACATTTTGAATTAACATCTGACAAAGTGCTAGTGTGCACGCAGTGCAGTACAACGGGAAAAACAAAGATGAAATATTCATTGACCTTTGATATTATTGGCTAAAGAACACGCGTTATTCGACCAATGAAATCTTGTGCAGTGTGTAACAGAAGCGAAATTATACTCGGCTGCGCCGAGAAAAATGCTCGTTTCTCAAATACATGTAATAATGCTCATTTCTCACTGAGACCAAAATCACAAACAATAAAGGTCATTTCTCTGAAAAAAAAATACAAATCAATTACACCTTTCTCGGAAGGAACTCCGAATAACCACTACCCCTTTGTCAAAACAGAACCCAAACAAAATTTCAGGCTAGAGTAGGCTGTTCCACAGAGGAAGGTAGACGGCGAAGACAATTGTAGGATAAATAAAAGTGAGGAAAAGAAATTCGTCCATCCTGCACCTACTTCAAGCTACGCATGGTTTTGCTCTACCAGCATCTTCGAAATACCCAGTCACGACTGACAAATCTTTCTCAACACAAAACACAAAATACCAGTACTCGTTTCTCTAAAACAGATTTTCTGCATTTTTCGAAAAACAGAAAAATGAAAGTACAAGTACCGATCAATACACCCAGCTCAGCAAAAAAGGCATTGCTATACTAATGTATCTTTCTCAGAATAAATGTAGAACACAATTTTCGGAAAAAACAACAACTAAGTACTAATACACTGGCCGTAAGTGGGCACAAAAATGGAATTACCACTCAGACCAATGCAGATAAGAACAAAAGGCCAAGTGAGCCTAAGTGTCTCCTCTGAGTTTATAACTACAGGAACAAATATACCCTTTAATCGCAATGAACCCGTGAGAAATTTGCTGCACACTGCAAAAATAAACAGTAGATTTTACGGTAAAATAACTGGCAACCAGCTGCCAGTCCTTTTACCGTTATTTTTACGGGCGCCCGTAAAAATTGCAGGAATCATCAAGCAGAGTGGGACAGAATAGAGCAAATGTCGTGTTGGTTAGATAGCCCTTCAACAATACAAAGTTATTTTCGAGTGCGCCAAGTTAACATAAAACTTCCATTTCGTGACTTCCAACAATGTCTTACAGGTAAAAGCCCGTAAAAATAACGGGAAAAGGACTGGCAGGCGGTTTCCAGTTATTCTACCGTAAAATCTACAGATTTATGTTTTACAGTGCATGCACTGGCCATCTCAGTAATGCTTATAAGTTCCAGGCAAATCCATCACCAGAAAAAATAGCCTCTAGCAAGCGGGCAAGATTTTCCCATTATGAGCAATTGGAGGCTTTACATTTCCAAAGCAAATAGTTTAAAACTGATCTGCCCCAAAAACAATTGCAGCTATCCCCAACCCTATAAAGGATTCAACAAATGAAACCTGGTTTGGTAAAGCGGCTTCAGGGATATTCTGTTTGAAATTGTGGGCAAGAGATGGCAACGTCTTAGAGGCTGCTACATGTACATGAGCCGCAACACAAGAGAACCAACAAAGTGGCTGTGCGCCAAATGCAGACTCAGATCAGCCCGGGCATCCGCCCAGTCTGATCAGACTCTTCGCTTAAAGAGTAGCTAAGGGTCTAAGCTACCTCCACGCGGACAGCCAAGACTCTGATCAGACTGGGCGGAATCTGCGTCTACGCTGGGCGCACAACCACTTTGTTGGTTCTCTCGTCTCGCGGCTCAATTATCTATAAAAGTTGTCATGATTTTCCTATAACGTTTATAATTGTTTTTGAGTTGTATGGGTACACTCTCAGGGGGAAGCAACACTGCTATTTCCATTTTGTGCCCCCCCCCCTTTTCAGTAGGGGCCGGGTTGGGGAGCAAGGGGGGGGGGAGCGAGGGGGGGGGGTCAATTCTTAATTGGCAGCAAATTGTTTCCTTTGTGAGAAAACCTCTCTAAACAAGTGCTTGACTCTGAATGGAGTTCAAATGCACAGTGAATTTGAACTAAGCTGCTAAATATATATGATAATTGTATGACAATATATAATTGTAAGACAATATATTAAAGTGTATGGATACACTCCATGTTTTCCGCCAGTTTTACAAAGAACAACAACTTTTGTAACTAGCTGTTTGCTTAACCGGATGAAGAAAACCATGAAATGGTGTTTACTACTAAAAGAAAAAATTGGCTCCAAAAGTGCTTGTAAAAGGTGTTGTGAGACACCTTAAGTTAACAATGTATCAATGTTAATAGTATAATTTAGATTTAACAGCCAGCCCTTAAAAGTTACAAATTGATTTACCCTGAAGTTATAAACCAACTCTCCTTAAGGTGTATAGTTCTATCTACATATGAGCCGCGACACGACAAAACCAACAATGTGGTTGTGCGCCCAGCGCAGATTCAGATCAACCTAGGTATTCGCCCAGTATGCCTAGACTCTTGGTTAAGTGCTCAAAGAATTGCTAAGGGTCTAAGCTACCTCCATGCCGACAGCGAAGACTCTGATCAGACTGGGCGGATGCCCAGGCTGATCTGAGTCTGCGCTGGGCGCATAACCACATTGTTGGGTTTGTCCTGTCATGGCTCATGTTTCTCTGTATTGTTTTCAAAGAAACAACTTTTGTGACTTCCTGTTTGTCATATTTCAAGCTAATGAAGTCCTTCAACATAGGAATTTACTCTTAAAGGCATGGGATGGGTGGTTAACAGTATTTCAGTCATATCAAAACGATGATAGGATGGTATTATTAAGGCTGTGTGCAATGGAATCCCGTTAACGGTTAGAAAGATTTCTGCCTTCAGCGTGTCTCGACCTCGGGACCGCTAAATCAGCCGGCCAGTGCTCAACCTACTGATCTACCGAGGCTCTTCTTAAAGGAAGGTACAATTACCTTTTCCGATTTCTTGTTGAGCGATGGAATATATAAAAAGCGGGACAATGAATAGGGTTCAACGCATTTAATTTTACCATTTCATTCAAGTTAGTATCGAAAGTAGGGCGTTGGAGCGGCCAACTTAAATGACCCATTTTTGTTGTGAAACTTAAGGATTTCTTAATTGTTTAAAGTTCGCTAATCACGGTGCTTTACAATGGCGAAACTATCGTAAGAAGCTTGCAGCGATACCTAACGATAAACCTTTTTCCTCTGATAGAGCAATGATGCCTGATAAAATATTTCATGCTGATACAGCAAATGGGACTTTTGAATGTCCCTTTGCTCTATCAGTGGAAAATATGTTATCGTGAGGTATCGCTGCAAGCTTCGCGCTACAGTTTCGTCATTGTAAATCACCGTGATTAGCCACTTTTAAACAAATAAAACGTTCTTGAGTTCCACGTACAAAAGTGTTGAAAATTTATTTGGGTCATTTTAGTTGGTAACTAAAATGTCCTACATTCGATATAAATAACTTGTATAAAATAATAAAAATACAATGTATAGGCCTGGGGCCTGATTCATTGTCCCGCTTTTGCTAGTAATGCATTGCTTGACTGCTTGACAGGGAACCGGAAAAGGAAATGGTATTTTGTGAAGCGATTGGTCATTTTTCAAAACCTCGCTCCCCACACTTTTTACCAGTAGTATGGTTCAGGGGCCGTATTCATAAAGCCACTTAAGTGGTTGCTATGCGGTTGCTAAGGCTAAATATCTATAAAGGAGATTCCCTACAACTATGAAATTTGCTCTGGAGGAACACTGGTCATCCAGACCAGTGTTCCTCCAGACCAAATTTCATAGTTGTAGGGAATCTCCTTTAAAGAAATCTAGCCTTAGCAACAGCATAGCAACCACTTAAGTCGTTTTATGAATACCGGCGGCCCCTGTATATGCACATCAACCCATGTTTTATCATCATACGTGAAGGTTGAAGCACTTTTTATAATGAGGTGTTTAGACGCTTTTATCACTGATCTTTGATATATATAGGAGCGGGCGGTACTGATTATAACTTCCAGTGCCGGGGCGTCCTATTTATTTTGATTAAGGTAGGGCAAGGGCCTGCTGTGCTTGCAGTAGGTCCGGGCGGGGTTGTTTGGATATTTGTTCTCTAACCTATCATTTCTCTTTTCTTTCTCTGGGAAACGGCCCGAAAAGGACTGAAATACTTCTCAAAGGGCCGTTTAACCAAGAACAACCAACCAGATAGGATAGATGAGAACAACCCCTGTCCCGCACCTGCTGCAAGCACAGCTCGGCCCTTGTCCCCTTAGCGGGGACTATATAAGTCAAATTATACAACTAAAATGACTAAATATGCCAAAATTGAACCAAAATATACAATTTGCAATTTTCGCCGTTTAAATACATGTAATAGCCCAAACGTAATTGATATAAACAGATTTCAAATTTCTTGAAAAATCGAAGAAGAAACACAACGCTACAACAATCAAGGTCCTAAACATGGATATGTACAAGATTTTGGCCTCGCTGTATTGCAGGAAGTAAAATTGCTTACGTTTGGTAGGTTGTTGGTTGTATTGGGATTTAGTCCTTACTAGGGAGGGTAAGAAAAATTGAAAAAAAATATTCTGGGCCTGCTGCAATTACATGTATAGTAGGCCCTTGTCTATCTTTAGCAATATCGGTAGGACGTCCCAGACTAGTACTAAACGTGGCACCTTCATCTAATACAGCAGAGGCAAATTTTAAGAATTGTTCGATTAACCTCCCCTGCTGATCGATATTCGTAAATATACGTGTTAATATACTTGATTGAATTTCAATACCACTGTACTACAATATTGACAGACTAACGTTTAAATACCACCTGTTGACTCGTAAGTTAGCCAGAAGTTCACGTACTCGTTGATAAAGGAAGACTTTTATTGAAAAAAGGAAAATTTGGAATATTGTTTTTTGCTTTCAAGGTAATTCGTAAACTAGAAATCAAAACTAAGTGTTTTGACTGTTGTAAATTTTTTGCTCCGTTTTTTTTTCATTGATTTGTTGTTTAATGTCCACGGTAAACAGCTATGGCCATGTCGGGACGGTCAGTTAACCTAACCACACTATTCCTGGGCAGGCTTAGATCTCCTAAGCGGTTAACCAGTACTAAGTGCACATACTTTCGCCAGTAACTGACAACTGCCCTTTTTGAATCAGCGGAAGGAGAGGCCAGACCGGGTTTCGAACCCAGGACCTCTGACTTATGAGTCAGGTGCCCTACCGATTGCGCTACGCGGCCCGGCTTTTTGCTCCATAGCGAACTAGGTACTTCTAATCTTAACATTCGCCAGAGCTTGACCTTTGCTCATAACTGTAAGTTTTTGTAATAAAATCTGATGACTATTTAAATTGACATTCCGGGAAAACATTTATCCATTTTCATTATTTTGCCTCCCTTCCAAATGGGAGTCTACTCTCAACGGAAAGAATTTGCTCCTCTAGAAGCAAATTATTTCCGTCAAGAGTAGACTCTGTCTTAGGAAAGTTTCGTCGCCCAGGGAACAAGCGGGAAATGACAAATGTTGTCTCCATGGCGAAAAACCGTGGACGAAAATCCACTGAACTTGAAATGATCCAAAGACCGAGTTTGTTTGGTCAACACAACACGACACGACACACCGCCACACAACATAAAACATGTTAGGCCCGATATACCATAACATGAAGTTGGTTTTAATCTCCCATCGGAAATCCAGCGTGTTGTTTCTTTTGGGTGGAATAATTCAAATTCGCATAGATCACATTAAAATCTTCCTTCGTTTAACCTTAAAGTGGTTAAATACTACGGTTCTATCTAACACCAAATCACGTTTTTTCATCAATCTGTGATTTTGAACCAAAATCGTGTTTTTGGTCTTTTGTAGAATAGCCCACTTTGATTTTAAGGGTGGTTGGATTCAAAATACTTGTTAAATTAAGGCAGCATAAACCTTCTACTTTGGTACCAGCAGGCAGCATGAAAAGGATGACAAATTGATTATTTGAGTTGAAATTGTATATACTCGCCCCCCAGCCTGTCTTGCCTACTATATGTTTGTGGTTAGTGCTTTAATTGTGCAGTGTCTTGGGAACTTAATTTTGTTATTATCTTTTTGAGATGTTGTTGTTCAGATGATTGACATGGATAGCGGGTTGAAGTCATTGTGACTGCAAGTAAATGAACTTGTGCTTGAGTAATTATACAAGGCATTATAACATTATACAAGGCATTATTTTCCCCGCAATGATTTTGTTCTGTTTCTAACCTTGCCTTTCCAATCACAGGCTTTGTTAACCCATTGATGCCTAGTTTCCCGTAAATGGGATATATGCAAATAGTGCAGAACAAGATCAGACGCCTCAAAACGCGGCGTCTGATCAGGGTCTTCACTATTTGTATAAGACAAATGGGTACTTTTTCCTTGAAATAAAATAAAAATGATACAATAATAACTAAACCAGACACCCTTAATTGACAAATGGGCACATCCATATGATTAGAATAGAAATGTCCACTGGGCATAAATGGGTTAAAAATCTATCATTTAACTTAAGGTGTAAGGGTACACTTTCAGAGAAAGCGACTACAGTCCAGCCTGTATTAAGCAAGCACCTACGGGATAATCAAAATCTGCTTGCTTAAGACAGGTGCTTGCTTAATACAGGTACATTTCAATGTATTTGCCTGTTTTGGGAACTGAAGATATGCTTGCTTAATACAGGTTGCTTGCTTTATAGAGGTGGCCACTAAGACAGGTTTTACTGTATGTCATATTTTCAATGCTGGGAGTATAAGGAGTACCGTTTGGAATTGGGATAATAGTAGGGTAAGGGCCTACTGTGCTTGCAGTAGGTGCGGGTGGGGGTTGTTTGGATGCTTTTTCTCGCTTTTCTTTCTCCCGCTGTCTGGGAAACGGCTCGGTTTTGACTGAAATACTGTCTCAAAGGTCCGTTAAATCCAAAACAACCAACCATCCTTATTCTCCAAGCTTGGATAGTCCAAATGTTAGATCAAAACTACTGACACACAGTGCACAAACTTATCATACACCCTCATTTCGAGCAGGGTAATCTAGGTATATGTTGTTCGTTAGTATATATGCAGCTTGTCAAAAAAACTTGGATAAATAATATTTGACAACCTAAACCCTTAAAACCGTGGAATTTTCAATGCATTGTTATTGCCAGCGACCATTCTTTTTATTGAAATATAAATCTGTGTATCGGACCAGGTACAGGTAGTACTGGCACACGAAAAACTAAATTCATAAGAGATTATGTGATTATATTTGTGTTATTGTTGTGATTTAACCATTGTCACAGATTATTTTTGTAATGTAATGTGTATATCTCCAAATCAGCTAAATTTATGGGACTGAAAATTGATTTTGTTTCTTATTTCGGCACAAAACATGGGTCGGAGTAATACAAAATTGCTTACATGTGCTGTCGATTGGTAAGCGGCGGTCGTCCGAGATATCGGTCGTAAGCAATACCAATAACGTCGACAGTCACATTTGCATTTACAGTAATTGACTGACTTGGTCGACAGCGCAGTCGACAGATGGATGGATGACTTGCGATTTTACGTCGTTATCAACAGCATTTCAGTCATATCAGGACGATGGGAGGATGATGATGAAAGGCTGTGTGCAATGGAACCCCGATTACGATAGGAAAGCTTCTCGCCTCAAGCGGGGCTCGAACTCGGTCCGATAGACCAGTAGGCCAGCGCTTAACCCACTGTGATACCGGGGCTCCTCACAGTCGACGGAACGGGTAGGGGAGAGTCGGGTAACTTCGGACAGGCGGGTAAATTCGGACATACCATTGCAAACAGTGAAAATCCAGATGAGACGGCTCATCATGAGCCGTCTCATCAGGATTTTCACTGTTTGCCCGGTTAATTTTGTTTTAATTCCAAAGAACTAACATATAAAAGAAACAATGTTAGTGTCCGAATTTCCCCCCATGTCCGAAATTATCCGACTCTCCCCTAGTGAAAAGCATCGTGCGTTTTATTGCTGAAATATGAACCAAAATGATTGCAGATGTATTGAACAAGAACCGGTTACTGCGGCTGAACAGTTAGAAACAATATGTTGAATGTTCACATAAACATATAAGTTCAACATGGTGGATTTCTGTGCGTGCGTAGAAGCTGTCCTAGGTATTTGCAACTATGTCTTTAGATATATGAATCGTGAAACTTTCAGGGAATGCATTCTGCCACTTTCATTTTTTTTCTTCCCTTTTAAATGGGGAGCAGCTCTTAAAAGAAAGAAGTGCTTGTCTAGCCCCTTTTTTGAAAGGGCTTTTTCACCCAGGAAAGCAAACTGGATGTCACAAATATTGTTTCCCTTGAAACAATGGCGGAAAATATGGCATGGAAGTAAACACATACACAGGACATTTCATTACATATAAGCCGCGACACGAGAAAACCAACAATGTGGTTGTGCGCCCAGCGCAGACTCAGATTAGCCTGGGCATCCGCCCAGTCTGATCAGAGTCTTCGCTGTCCGCATGGAGGTAGCTCAGACCAATAGATACCCTTTGAACACTTTACAAAGAGTCTGGTCAAACTGAGCAGATGTCCAGGCTGATCTGAGTCTGCACTGGGAGTACGACCACATTGTTGGTTTTCTCGTGTCGCGGCTCATATATAAAGTATGGTCATTATCTCATTTTTCAGTGTGCTTGGACTAACATGAAGAATATAGGCCATATTGGAGAACTGAATAATATACAAGGACATATACCAGTTGTTATCGAAAATTAGTGACTTATTTGACCTGTACAACAAAGGAGTGGTATTACACTATAGAAATATTTCCAAATTAGTGAAGTAATTTTAAGTTAAAATTAGTGAAGTAATTTCAAGTTTTGTTAAGGCGACACTCCAAATACAGAGAATTACTTAGTCAAATTTTAATGACAAAAATTATGGTCTGATATTTAGATATTTTAGTTGTGAATATTGATCATGTGATCACGGATACATTATTTCAAGTGTGGTACATATAGTCAAAGGTGATTAGTATCTAGGTCAGTATTATGAGGGATTTTGGGTAGTTTTGGTGGAAAATATTTCAAGGAATAGTAAGAAAGGAATCTGGATTAAAGGTGATATGGTGCCAGTATGAATCACAATGGGATGCGGCGCCTCTGTTCACCCTAGCATTTACAGTAAGTATAAGTTTTGATAAATTAGAATAAATAAGGAAAGTTATCTGGCAATAGCGATTTTACGGTAAAACCACTTTAATCAGTCGACTGGCAATAGCGATTTTCAACGTCAAATGGCTATTACCAGTCAACTGTCAATAGTGATTTTAAGGTAAAATCGCTATTGCGAATTACGTTAAAACCACTTTTACATGAACCAGTCGCCTGGCAATAGGGATTTCAGCGTAAAATGATTATTACCAGTCAGCTGTCATTAGCGATTTTAACATAAAATCGCTAATGACAGTTGACTGGTAATAGGCACTCTAAATAAATATACAAATCATACTGATTTAGTAATAGTTATATCATAAGTTGTCAGCCTGTGCAAGGAGATAATCCGCGAGCTTTAGCTAGTGGATTATCTCCTTCACAGGTGGACAAAATATGGTAGAACTATTTCATAGTTAATGGTAACTTTTTTTTATTGTTAATGGTATAACTGTTGTCGTCAAACATGATCAGTTTTGGAATATGTGAGGTATTTGGCATTGTTTACTTCCCAAAGCCCATGACTCAAACTGTTGATGTCATACCATTACTTTCAGCCTATCTGTTTAAAATTGTTCATTGTATGTCAAATAAAGTTAAAATCTATACAGACGGAAGTAAAGACCCCACAGCTAAAACAGCAGGGGCAGCCTTTGTTGTCCCCGAGATGGACCATGTCCACAAAATCAGACTTAATCCCGTCCTTGCAGTTTTTACCACTGAGCTGATAGCCATTGAACATGCCATCATCTGGATCCTGGAGAACAGGATCCCAAATTCAGTTATCCTTACTGACTCCCTTAGCTCCATACAGGCCCTGTTATCGGGCAAATCAAAATCAAGACCCGACAAGGTATACAAAATCCTATTCCTACTCAACCTAGCCACCATTGTAAATTTCAACATTTCCATAGAATGGATCCCTGCCCATGTAGGAATTGACGGCAACGAAATGGCTGATGGGGCGGCAAAGGCAGCTATGACTACTGGTAGTTATGACCATACCAAACCCTCAAAAATGGAAGTTTACCCCCTAATAAATGAGGCAATATTTGAAAAATGGCAATCCCACTGGACCAGTAGCAGCAAGGGCCGCACCTACCATTTCATCCAACCAATGGTAAAACTGCAATGTGACGTATATAGTCCCATTAGACGTTTTGATATCACCTACTCCCGATTAAGGTTAGGACACTGCGGCCTGGGCTGCCACCACTACGGCAACCAGACCGGCCTATGTCCCCACTGCAATGAAGCCGATGATCTCGATCACATCTTCTTTGACTGTGTAGCTCACAGCAATCAAAGGCGAGACCTTGAATCCATCATATTTAAATTAGGATTTCACACAATAGACCTGAGACTCCTCCTGTCCCCCCCAAAGAAACATGCAAGGGTAATACAGAAGGCAGTCTTCGAATACCTGGACAAAACTAATATCATTGCCAGGATATAAGTAGAACCAAACACATAAAGGAAAATTCACCCCCAAAATTTCTTTATATTGGGCCCTTGCTGCTGAGGTGTATCCAAGCCCCTTAAGCCCATAAACAAGCCTGGTCACCTGGAAAATAACTGAACCATTAAAAGGCTCAAAACACTAGAACCCTAGTCGTACAAATTACCTCTGTATGACAAAATTACCAAAATTAAGGTGTATCCAATCACCTTAATCCCATAACCAAGCCTGGTCACCAGAAAAATAAGAGAATCACTACAACAGTCAACATATTTGCTCCCTAGAAACAACAGAAAGCAACATCTCCCCCAACCCAACAACTCACAATAAGAAATAAGCTACAGTCCTGTTGTTCATCAATAATCCTCCTCACCTTAGCCCCAAAATAAAGTGTTCCACAACCCCCATTAAATTTACAAACAGGCTTGGTATCCCGGAAAAGGACTGAACCATTATAAGGTTCGACACATTTTCACCCTAGAAATATCCAAAAGAAGCCCCCCTCCCCCCACAGCAACTACCAGTGAAGATATAGCTACTGCTACTGTACATCTGTTGCCCCAGTAAAATTTACACCTCACTTTAGCCGAAAAATAATATGCTCCACAACCCCCCTTAAATTTACAAACAGGCTTGGTTTCCTGGAAATGGACTGAACCATTATAAGGTTCGACACATTTTCACCCTAGAAATATCCAAAAGAAACCCCCCTTCCACCACAATAACTACCAGTGAGGAAATAGCTACTGTGCATCTGTTGCCCCAGTACAATTTCCCCCTCACTTTAGCCGAAAAATAATGTGTTCCACAACCCCCCATAAATTTACAAACAGGCTAGGTATCCTGGAAATGGACTGAACCATTATAAGGTTCGACACATTTTCACCCTAGAAAAATCCAAAAGAAACCCCCCTCCCCCAACAACAACTACCACCGAGGTAATAGCTACTGTGCATCTGCTGCCGCAGTAAAATCTTCAGCTTACTAAAAGTGGAACTCTACCAAAAACTCCCAGGACCAGAAAAATCCCTAAAATTCTAAATATGCAATATTCCTTGGAAACTACTAAACCAAAATAAGGTTTAGACCAAATTCCAATGATTTAAGCCCTAAATGGGATCCTGACTTCACTTACATTCCCAGAAACAAAATTTAGCTACTGTCACCCCGGTGACCAACAGGCACAGACAGCCCCTTGAAACCTAGATAAACTCAGTTACAGGTTATGGCCGCAAGGACGGAGACGGTTATAACCCAGATCAACACCAACACCATGCTCCCCCAAACCCACGGTATTAGCACAGAAGGGAATTTGCTCCCTACCCAAGAATTTGCTCCCGACTTCTACCTTTTTTTTTTTTTCTCTCTTTCTCATACCTGCCCTGGACCCAGCCAAAGGCAGGGGGCTTGGTCCATCAGACCTAGCAAAGCGAAGTCTGATGGAGGCTTACAGCTTGGGGAAGATAGAAAGCATGCTGACATCGGCCCAGAGAGAGCCCCTCATGCCATGCTCTTCTAAAAGCCCCAGGCTGTATTGCTAAAGCCAGCAGTGGGACGCGAGGGCTGTGCGCATGGGAAGTGATTTATACAGAACTGCGCACAGGCCCACTTGGGTGCGATCCCACTGCAACACGATTTAACTCTGGGATTCACCTTTTTCTACTCCTCCTAGAACTAGTATCCTGCAAATTGCATGCGGTAACAATGGAATTTGCTCGCACCAAAGAATTTGCCCCCCCCCCATTCAAGAATTCCTCCCAACCAAGGAATTTGCTCCCCCTCTTTACTTTTTATTCTTTCATCTACTCCCCATGGGTACCGTCATGGGGGCACACAATCCCATAGCATATCCTATATCCGAACTCCCATTACGAATTTGTCCCCCCCATACTTATTCAAGCGAATACTTGATGCACAAAGGCGGAAGGGCAAATTAACATAACCATAAAAGCAGCATGCCAGTCGAACAGGGATGGACAATAATACAAAATGTTGAAATATGAACATTGGAATGTTTGGGGGCGCCAAAAGAAAAGAAACCATTAAATGACCTAATTAAAGAATTTAGAGCGCGGCCCCAAGAGAAAGCACCAAAACAAAAATAACTCCATACGCGGAGAACTAGTGTCCAAATATTCAGTCCTTATGCATATTAAGGCTGCTAGATACGGATGAATTTTTTCCATATTGTCTGTATAGGAAGATTATGGCAGGACCGTAGTAGAATTCTGAATAGAAGCTAATAGGTGGGGAGAGAGATCGGTTTTGTGATTAGTATTTTGAAAATTATTGCGGTACAGCTAGTGTCCAAATATTTCTTATTCATGACTAAGGTTGCTAGATACACTAGATAAATTTTACCCTATTGTCCTTTTAGGGAGAATTATAGCAGTGCCATAGTAGATTTCTGATTAGAAGCTTACAGACAGAGAGAGACTGGTTTTGTGTCTAGTTTAGTGATACATGTTCTGAAGGTTATTATGGTGCAGCTAGTGTCCAAATATTTCAGTCCTTATACATGATTAAGGTTGCTTGATACAGATGAAATTTTACCCTATTGTCTGTATAGGGAGAAACTAATAGACAGGGAAAGAGATTGGTTTTATGAAAGTATAGTGATACATGTTCTGAACCTAATTATTGTGCAGCTAGTGTTCAAATATTTCAGTCATTATGCATGGTTAAGGTTGCTAGATACAAAAGAATTTTACCCTATTGTCTGTATAGGGAGAATAATGGCAGGACCATAGTAGAACTTTGATTAAAAGCTAATAGTTGGAGGGAGAGATACTCTTTGGGTCTCAAATTGTGGTAAATGTTCTGACTCTTGCTATGGTTTAGTTGGTGTACATGTATTTCAGGCCTTACGCATGATTAAGGATGCTTGATATAGATAAAGTTTTACCCTATTGTCTGTAGAAGAGGAAATATTACAGGACTCTAGTGGCATATTGATCAGGAGCTGATGTAGTTGGGGAAAGTGATTCTTTTTTAGTACAGAGTTTTTGTTTATGTTCTGAACCTTACTATGGTTTGGTTTGTGCCCATGTAATTGGACCTAATGTTGGATTTAGGTTAGACTTTATCTAATGTCGATGAGAAAGGGTAGTAATACAATGGCATGACTGCAGTAGAATTCTTATTGTAAACAAATGGTTGAAGGAAGCGATACTTTTTGGCTGGCTCTGGAATGTAGTATGGGTATCAAAGCTTACTCTAGTGTGGTTAATGTCCAAGTATTTTGGCCCTTAAATAAGATTAAGGTGTCTGGATATATACATAATTTTTCCATGTTGTCAGTTAAAAGAGATAATAATGCATGACTGTAGGAGAATTCTATTTAAAGGCTAATAGATAGAGCGGGTGATTATTGTTGGGTCCAGCATTTTAGTATGGGGTCTTGAGATCGATCCCCGTTCAGGGCCCTTGACAAAATTTTCTTTACAGATTTTTCTCCTCCCACTACAGTGGTGCCTGGTGCCAGGATGATTACTGTTGGAGCCCAAGTGCAAAGCAATGGCAGCGGAGTCAAAAATAACCTGGATATGATTATTTCATTTTGTAAACATTTGATACAAATGTTCTTTGGTAGGATGGAGGAGTGTAGTAGTTCGGCAGGGGTGGATCCAGGAATTTTTGAAAGGGGGTTCAAATTAGCTGAGGGGGTTCGATTTATGCAGTTTGACCATTTTTTCCTGAAATTCCCCATGAAACTAAGTTAATTTGGGCTGAGAAGGGGGTTCGTTTGAACCCCCGAACCCCCTCTATTCTAAGTTTGCTGCCGATCATTTTTGGATTATGTGAGATATTTGGCATTAAATAGTTTCCACTGCTCCATGATGTGTACAGCCTCTTAGAGAAAAATAACCTAAAATTTATGCCTAACTGATAATCAGACCAGATGTTTTTGCCATCCTCTAATTATCTGGACACTGCAGGTATCAGCTAAACATGCTCTGTGAACTACTTTTGCCATTTCTCTGGTTACCGGTTAATAATACAGGTAAATCAGGCATATAGTATTTTATCAGTGGTGCTACTGAAACCTGATTCACGGTATTAGTGCGCTTATTAAAGAACGCTCTCATAAAATACTCTAGAAAATGGCATATTAAATGATAAAGTTTTGTCTACTTTTATTCTAAATACAGTCAGTGTGTTTGAAGACATATTTTTGAAGTATCACACGAAAATAAGTTTGCAATACAACTGGAACTATTTTTTATAAAGGCTGTAAAACAGGGAATACTGTTTCGCTGGTTCTCGTGCCATTACAAAATTGTTATATTACAAAACGCTTAAATTTTAACGTAGAAATCCGTTCAAAACGCCTAAACAACATAACTTTTAACGAGGATTTCGATTTTCTAGTTTATATCAAGATTAGGATGCGAGATATTTATGTTTTACTTTTAACTAGAGAAAATCGGTTAACAGAGTTATCTTCACCACCTGGGGCACTGCTGCGAAGTTGCATAATTCTGTATCATTTATTGATATACCGGAGGATTATACGACCAGTTTCATTAGAAACACATGTGAAATCGATACCCCGAGTAACCCGAGTTTATATAGCAGTAAATCGGGTCGGTCGGGGTCAATTCTCTAAGAGCATGTACACGGCATGTTAACTTGTATCAACAATGTCATGCTGTTAATTGCAGCATATTTGTTAATTACTTTACCTCATATGTCAAATGTCAACAAATTTAAGAGAATATTCCAAGTTTGCTCGTGATCAATTTTGGGATATGCGAGATATTTGGCATTCCATAGTTTCCAATGCTCATAACTTGTATGACAATGTCATGCAGTTGATTCTGGCCTATTTGTTAATAATTTTACACTTTATATCAAATGCTGACAAAATTTAACAGAATATTCCAAGTTTGCTCGCGATCAATTTTGGAATATGCGAGATATTTAAGATTCTGTACATTCGAAAGCTCTTTTACTTGTATTTACAATGGCATGCAGTTAATTGCAGCATATTTGTTAATGAGTTTACCTCATATGTCCAATGTCAGCAAAATTTAACAGTATATTCCAAGTTTGCTCGCGATCAATTTTGGAATATGTGAGATATTTGCCATTCTGTACATTCTGAAAACCCATGACTCAAATCAATGGTGTCATACCATTTATTCCAGCATGTTTGTTCAATATTTGTTTGATGTTTGACTATATCAACAAAATTTGATAGAATATTCCAAGTTTGCTTACGATCAATTTTGGAATATGTGAGATATTTGGCATTAAATAGTTTCCACTGCTCTTAACTTGTATCAACAATGTCATGCCACTGGTTCTGGCCTATTTGTTAATAATTTTACATTATTTGTCCAAAGTTGACAAAATTTAACAGAATATTCCAAGTTTGCTCGCGATCAATTTTGGAATATGTGATATATTTGAGATTCAATGCATTTAAAAGCTCTTTAATTTGTATCAACAATGTCATGCTGTTAATTGCAGCATATTTGTTAATTACTTTACCTCATATGTCAAATGTCAACAAATTTAAGAGAATATTCCAAGTTTGCTCGTGATCAATTTTGGAATATGCGAGATATTTGGCATTCCATAGTTTCCAATGCTCATAACTTGTATGACAATGTCATGCAATTGATTCTGGCCTATTTGTTAATAATTTTACACTTTATGTCAAATGTTGACAAAATTTAACAGAATATTCCAAGTTTGCTCGCGATCAATTTTGGAATATGTGAGATATTTAAGATTCTGTACATTCAACAGCTCTTTTACTAGTATTTACAATGGCATGCAGTTAATTGCAGCATATTTGTTAATGAGTTTACCTCATATGTCAAATGTCAGCAAAATTTAACAGTATATTCCAAGTTTGCTCGCGATCAATTTTGGAATATGTGAGATATTTGCCATTCCGTACTTCCAAGAGCCCATGATTCAAATTAATGGTGCCATACCATTTATTTCAGCATGTTTGTTCAATATTTGTTTGATGTTTGGCCATATCAACAAAATTTGATAGAATATTCCAAGTTTGCTTACGATCAATTTTGGAATATGTGAGATATTTGGCATTAAATAGTTTCCACTGCTCTTAACTTGTATCAACAATGTCATGCCAATAGTTCTGGCCTATTTGTTAATAATTTACATTATGTGTCCAAAGTTGACAAAATTTAACAGAATATTCCAAGTTTGCTCGCGATCAATTTTGGAATATGTGAGATATTTGAGATTCAGTGCATTCAAAAGCTGTTTAATTTGTATCAACTATGTCATGTTGTTAATTGCAGCATATTTGTTAACTACTTTACCTCATATGTCAAATGTCAACAAATCTAAGAGAATATCCCAAGTTTGCTTGTGATCAATTTTGGAATATGTGAGATATTTGGCATTCCATAGTTTCCACAGCTCATAACTTGTATGACAATGTCATGCAATAGATTCTGGCCTATTTGTTAATAATTTTACACTTTATGTCAAATGTTGACAAAATTTAACAGAATATTCCAAGTTTGCTCGCAATCAATTTTGGAATATGTGAGATATTTAAGATTCTGTACATTCAAGAGCTCTTTTACTTGTATTTACAATGGCATGCAGTTAATTGCAGCATATTTGTTAATTAGTTTACCTCATATGTCAAATGTCAGCAAAATTTAACAGTATATTCCAAGTTTGCTCACGATCAATTTTGGAATATGTGAGATATTTGCCATTCTGTACTTCCAAAAGCCCATGATTCAAATTAATGGTGCCATACCATTTATTTCAGCATGTTTGTTCAATATTTGTTTGATGTTTGGCCATATCAACAAAATTTGATAGAATATTCCAAGTTTGCTTACGATCAATTTTGGAATATGTGAGATATTTGGCATTAAATAGTTTCCACTGCTCTTGACTTGTATCAACAATGTCATGCCAATAGTTCTGGCCTATTTGTTAATAATTTTACATTATTTGTCCAAAGTTGACAAAATTTAACAGAATATTCCAAGTTTGCTCGTGATCAATTTTGGAATATGTGAGATATTTGAGATTCAGTGCATTCAAAAGCTCTTTAATTTATATCAACTATGTCATGCTGTTAATTGCAGCATATTTGTTAACTTCTTTACCTCATATGTCAAATGTCAACAAATTTAAGAGAATATTCCAAGTTTGCTCGCGATCAATTTTGGAATACGTGAGATATTTGGCATTCCATAGTTTCCACAGCTCATAACTTGTATGACAATGTCATGCAATAGGTTCTGGCCTATTTGTTAATAATTTTACACTTTATGTCAAATGTTGACAAAATTTAACAGAATATTCCAAGTTTGCTCGCGATCAATTTTGGAATATGTGAGATATTTAAGATTCTGTACATTCAACAGCTCGTTTACTAGTATTTACAATGGCATGCAGTTAATTGCAGCATATTTGTTAATGAGTTTACCTCATATGTCAAATGTCAGCAAAATTTAACAGTATATTCCAAGTTTGCTCGCGATCAATTTTGGAATATGTGAGATATTATAATTTTACATTATATGTTAAATGTCGACAAAATGTACCGGTAACAGAATATTCGAAGTTTGATTGCAATAGCCCAGCACACAGTGGCCTAGTCTTAAACAGGAATAGACTATATCGAAATGTCTATTAGGGCTTTAAATGTCACATTGGATTTTACTGGTGGTTGAAAAAAGTTAAACTTAATTGCAGCCTTTTACTATTAGTCCATTGTGTTTGCAATTTTTGTTTATTGCCTCATTTATTAGGGGATAAATTTCCATCTTTGAGGGTTTGGTATGGTCGTGTGTACCATGGTCATAGCTGCCTGCCTTTGCTACCATCAGTTCCTATATGGGCGGGAATCCATTTCACTGAAATATTGATATTTGCTGTAGCAGCTAGATTGAGTAAGGTTCAGGATTCTGTTTACTTAATTGGGACAAGTTTTTGATTTGCCTGACTTCAAGGCCTGTATTGAGCTAAGGGAGTCAGTAAGGATAACTGAGTTTGGGATCCTATTTTCAAGGATTCAAATTATAGCATGTTTAATAGCAATCATTTCAATTCATGCAAATACAATACAGAAGGCAGTCCTCGAATACCTGGACAAAATCAATTTCATTGCCAGGATATACGTGTAGATAGATTCTAATACAATAAGGAAAAAATCCCCCAAATTTTCTCTAATTCAAGCCCTTGTTGCTAACCACCTACCCAACCCATGTCCCAAAATCCCTGGATCCACATTAGACACCTACTAAGTACAATGCTCATGACAAAACTCCCAATCCAGTAAAAGCCAAGAACCCATCTGTATGACCACAATCCAACTTTCCCTACTGTCTTATAAATAACATTTGTCTATTGACAATAAGGCTACAAGACATGTCAGCGGGACAGGATAGCTCGCCTGACAGCGCCTTGCCCATCAACTAAAAAACTTAAACATAAAACTTCAACATTTTGCTAATGCTGCTGCCGCCGCTGACGCTGACACCGGGGGTAGTGCAATAGCATTCGTACAGATGAGCTAGAAATTAATGTGTATCCAACCTCCTTAATCTCACACCCAGGCTTAGTTACCTGGAAACTAACTGAACCATTATAAGGTTCAACACATTTGCTCCCTAGAAACAGCCAAAAGAAACCATCCTCCCCTCCCAATAATTTGCAATAAGAAATAAGCTACAGACTTCTTGTCCATTAATAATATTATCCATTTCCCAAAAAATTATTGTGTATCCAACCTCCTTAATCTCAGACCCAGGCTAAGTTACCTAGAAACTAACTAACCATTATAAGGTTAAACACATTTGCTCCCTAGAAACAGCCAAAAGAAACCGCCCTTGCCTCCCAACAATCCGCAATAAGAAATTAGCTACAGTCCACCTGACCACAAATAATATTCTCCATTTCCCAAAATATTGGAACACTAACAAAATTCACATGAACATAAAGACCCTTAAAGCTTTAATTATGCAATATATTATGGAACCAACTAAACCAAGATAAGGTTTAGAACAAATGCTACAGTTCTAGACCCCAAAAGGAATTTTTACCCCGCCTACCTCCCTCCCAACAGAATTAAGCTACGGTCCTCTGAGACCATAAGGCGCAATTCTATGTAACCCAGGCAACCTCAATTACACATGAGGGCCACAAAAACATGGGACAATCGCATTCCAGATCACCCTCAATCTCTTATCCCCCACTGCTCACTCCATTAGTTAATAAGGGAATTTGCTCCCCACCCAAGCATTTGCTCCCCCTTTTTTTCCTCTAGACCTGGGCTCGAAGTGTGCCACAAATTGCCATGCATCTCCAGAAGCCCTGAATTGTATTGCTAAGGCCAACCTACAGTTGGTCGTGCGGAATGTGCACATGGGATGTGATTTATGCTGAACTGTGTACAGATGCATTTGGGTGTGGGAATTTTTTTTTTCCTTTTTTTTTTTCAAGAATTTGCTCCCCCCATTTCCCCCTGAGACCTGCACTGGACCCAGCACAGGTCCACTTGGGCGCAATCACACCGTCACATGAACCTGGACAGTTTCTTTGCTCGCAACCAAAGAATTAGCACCCAAAAATTTGCCCCCCCCCCCCCCCCATTTTCTCCCCCCACTTTGTATAGTACAGACTTGGTCGAAAGCACAGGTAGCCAAGTTGGTATTACCCCCCCCCCCCCCCCCCCCCCCCCCCACATGGTTAGTGACAAAGCTAGGCTGAATGGTGTTGAGGGGTCAACTGGAAAGTGAACAGAATATCAGGAAGTGAGAAGTCAGGTATCAAAGGGGAGTTATTAAGATATCAATAATTAGGCTAAATGTTTCCTGGAGATGGTGAACTTGTCTGGGTTGGGTGAAATAAGAAAGAGAAAAATGTTGGAATAAGGAAGAGGTTTGATTAGAGATGCATCCCTGAAAAGAGATAGCAAAGAAGAACCATGGTATGCTAGTGGAAGTTTACCCTTTTTTCCTGTGGAAAGGGTAATAGAAAAAAGGACCATAGTGAAAATCTGAGAAATGGCTGCTATGTAGGAAGAGATATGATTTTTGTGTCTAGAACACTGTTTTATCCCCTGTACTTTATCATGGTTTAGGTAGTGTCCAAGTATTGTAGTTCTCATGTATAATTAAGATTGCCTGACACAGGTAAAATTTTACCTAAAAAACTGTTAGAAGAATTATAGGGTGACAGTAGCTAAATTCTGACTGGAAGAAAATAGTTGGAGAAAGAGATTCTTTTAGGGCCTGGAATTGTAGTATCTGTTCTAAACCTTGTTATGGTTTAGTACTTTCAAAACATATTGGTCGAAATGTGATATTAAGGTGTCTGGATACACATTCAATTTATCCCTATTGTCAGCAAAGAGAAAATATTATGGGACGGTAGGAAAATTCTAATTGTAATCAGGCAGATCGAGCTGGTAGCTTTTATAAGGTTCATGATCTTAGTACAAGTGTTGTTATTGTTATTAACAGAAAGTGCTGTTATTAACAGACAATTGGTTGATGTCCAAATATTTTGGTAAAAGAGAGATAGTTATTCGAGAATAGCATGACCATAGCAGAATTCTTATTGTGGGCTAGCGGTTGGAGAAAATATTTTTTTTTTGGTTATGGTAATGTAGTAAGAGTATTGAACCTTATTACGGTTTAGTTAGTTTTAGAGAAATTATTCTAGGTCTGTATTTAAGGTGGCCAGATACACATTGATTTTTCCCCCCTACTGTCAATAGAGAGAGGTATTATGACAAGACATAGGAAAAGTCTGGTTATAGTCTGACAGATGGAACTGGTGGTTTTTATTGGGCTGAAAATCTTAGCATGAATGTTATACTTAACAGAGATTTGATTCGTGTCCAAATATTTTGGGAGAAGAGGCATAGTTATGAGTATTTGAGAATGTTTGTTAGTGTTACTTTGTATGGAGAAGATATGGTGACAGAAAGCTTAGAAGGCTAAGATATAGATTTTGGAATATATACTGTCCTACTGCTGGTGGTAAATATGGTAAATAGGGCTTGAAGTTGTTTTTGGGGAGTTGGGATGAATTGTTGAAGAGGAGACCCGGTAGCTAAGTAGGCTAAGTGCTGGCCTGCTGATCAAGCAGGTATGGTCATGTATGCCGTGGTTGTAGCTGCCTGCCTTTGCTGCATTATCTGCCATAATCTGCCATTTCATTACCATCAGTTCCTGCATGGGCTGGGGTCCATTTCAAAGAAATATTGAAATTTACTGTAGCAGCTAGGCTGAGTAAAGTTTAGGATTCTGTTTACTTTATCCAGACTAGTTTTTGATTTGCCTGACTGCAAGGCCTGTATTGAGCTGAGGGAGTCAATAAGGATGACTGAGTTTTGGAATCTATTTTCAAGGATCTAAATTATAGCATGTTCAATAGAAATCAATTCAGTGGTGAAGACAGATAGGACAGGATTGGACAGGACCTGTAAAATTCATGTGTGGACTGCTAATTTATAGGTCCACCTACATTTTATTGGTCCACCGATACTTAGAATTTATCGGTTGACCAATAAAATTACATTGCATGGACAAAAATGCAGATGCAATTTGAATCTATAAAAATACTGTGCATCTATAAGATTTATTGATGGATGGATATTATCCCTGGTTGTATATATTTTATAAGAGCTGCGATAATAGCCCTCTGTATAGTTAGACCAGTCAGACATTAATATCAGCTGGAGTAGACAACTAATTGGAGCTGTCACCTGACAACATAGCTTTCCTGAATTGGTACTTGCCTATCTCACAGGCATTTGTCACTATGGTTTGCACTAAAGAAACAAAAGCTTAAAGACAAAATTCTATATCAATGACCTTGACTTCAGGGTCACCTAGTGCTATGGTGTGGGGTAGTATTTTGTAAAAGCCAGTATCTAACATCAGTTCAAGTAAAGTGACTGTGACCTAATTTTTGACCCTATGCCCCACCCCAAGGCCTCACCCAGGGGTATGATGATACAGAATAGAAGGATATGCTGTGAGATGATTATATTCCAAATATAAAAGGGTTATGGCCAGTGGCTAATTGTTTAGATTTAAGATCACTGCCAAAAGGGGTCATGAAAAATTTATACCTGGATCAATAATTTTATCGTTGGACATGTAAAATTTACCAGTGGACCCATAGAATTTATCAGTGGACCAATAAAATTTATCGGTCCACCCATACTTTTATGGGTGCACCTATAATTTATTGATCTGCACCTGTAAATTTTATCAGTCCACCTTCAAATGCCAAATATCGATGGATCGATAAAATATTGGTGGAGCTGTAATTTAGCAGCATTGTATGAAGTTTATCGGTCCATTGAATAAAATTAATTTTAGTGGTGCACCTATGTTTTTATACATGGACTGGTCAGTTGATTAGAGCCACTTGATTATGGAGAAACAGGTTGTGGGTTTGAGTCAGGGGTGGGCTAGACTGGAAAACTCTGTTAACCAAGCAGAAAACAGGAATATTTTTTTGGAATCAGGAAATGTTGTTGTTTTGTTGCTTTATGTCCACAGTAAACAGTTATGGTCATGTCGGGATGGTCATTTAACCTTACCACACTATTCCTGGGCAGGCTTAGACCTCCTAAGCAGTTAACGTGTACTTTTACCTTTAACGTTTTGCCCATTAAACTGACAACAGCCTTTCTTGAATCATGGGGAGGAGAAATGAAATTATGTGGCCAGACTAGGTATCGAACCTGGGACCTCAGGCTCTTGAGTCGGACGTGCTACCAACTGTGCTATGCCGTACGGCTAAACAGAGAAGGACTAGGCAGTGGAAGGAGGGGAATGGGCTTCACCTTGCATATGCTGTGCCCAAGATACATTGGACCTTTAATCCCCACTGTCCTACAGCCACTGCACTATGGGACCCCACTTAATTGTTTTGTATTGTAGCGTTAGTTGGGTTGTCCACCAAATCAAGCAACCGTTCACCCATCCAGGTACTAGCCGCGATCTCCGTTGCTTAACTTCTTGAAAGAGCCTTCCACTCTACCCATGTCGCCATAAAAGCGGGCTTCTACAGCAAGGCTGTAGAAGTGTTTATATACCTAAACCTGTTACATTTCTCCCCCTCTTCTCTTGACTTCATCCCCAAGTCGCCAACTGCTTACGTAGCAGACCCGAGGACGGAGCCTATGCAATGCAACCAGGGATGCCTTTTCCTGCACACCTGGGTCCGGAGATGATGGTCCTGTCATCTCCCATCCCACCGCTGCCACAAAATGTAGCATTAGCCAGGTCGTCCACCAAGTCAAGCAACCAGTCACCCATCCAGGTACTAGCCGCGATCTCCGTTGCTTAACTTCGTGAAAGAGCCTTCCACTCTACCCGCGTCGCCATAAAAGCCGGCTTCTACAGCAAGGCTGTAGAAGTGTTTATATACCTAAACCTGTTACATTATTACTCTATCTCTCAACTTGAATGAAAATAGTGGTGTAATAAATCTGCCAATTAACTAATTAAAAAGTTAAAGGTTTCCCATCTAACTTATTTAGCAGCATATTAAAACATCGGTGTCATAACTGTGTCAAAGAACAATAACAAAAACTGTTTATTTTGCCATTTAGTGCCATAACTAACCACAGATCAAGTATACCAGCTCTGCTATTACATGAAAATGATTTAATTAACGGAAATATATGGGCATAATATTAATATATTCCCATATGCTTAATATATGCAGTCTATAGCTATTTGAAACAATACAAACACGATTGTATTATGTTATCTACGCCAGCGGACAATCTCGAGATTACTCGATCAATTTTGGGATACCTCGATATTCCAAGTTTGCTCGTTATCCCAAAAAAGTTCACATCATAACTATTTTATACCACCCTTGCCGGTGTAGATCTTGCTCATTGTGAAATATTTCCTGCTAAAGTTGAGTTTTCTGGTAAGGGTGGTATAAATGATACTATCGTACTTATCTCGCTTCCAACTCTTTAAAACTTGTGCCTCCTTATCGTTGGGGTGGGGAAACTGGGTGGGAATGGGGGCTATCCATTTAATGTATGTGAGAGCTGGAAAATAAGGCATACCGGAACTTCGTCTTCTTATGAGCGGGCAAATCTAATCAGAAACCGAGTGTGTGATACGGTACCACAGTACTGCAAAGAAATAATTTCCCCAAGAGAAGGCATTGTACTGAACTGTTTACTGTTTCGTTATTTTGGACATTGACGAGTATTACAATACATGTCCATTGAAATGTGAATTTTTCAGTTTTAAAATTTAATAATGTATTTCAGAAGGATTTCAGAATATTTAACTACACGTAGGTTTCACTGGAACAATTCTGTTGTTGAAACTGTAAAGTTGTTCTTATTTGCTTAGTTTAATTCTCTATTAGGTGAGGTGGAGGGAATGTGGATATGGTTTGGGGTGGGAGTGGGGTGGGAGTGTGGAGTCCAAGCATGTTAACTGTACAGAATGAAAATGCTTGTATCTAATGTCTGTATAGATCTTTAAACTAATATATGTAGTGAAGTGGTTGACTACATTATACAGCATTGAGACAATTCAAATATATAAGAATTGGTCTGAAAAACAGAGAAACAAACAACCAAAACGACGCGCTGTTTCGAAATGAAGATTTTCACTTTTGAGGCTTTAAGGTGGTGATAATCACTGATTTGGGACAAAGACAAAACTCTGCATAAAATACTCAAAATAACACTGATCTTTCCAAAACTTAGCAGATGCCTTCTTTATGTTGTTTCTCATAATTTAGAATCCCAAAATGCAGCATTTGTTAATAGTAAAAAGTGTTTTTATAAGAGAAGATCAAAGGGTAATTTTCAGCGAATAAATCTGAAAAAATAATATCATTATTGAAAATATATTTAGTACTTAGAGTACCTTGTTGCATAATGGAGAGCGTCCTTGCAATTATTTTTTCAAACTCTTTCACACATTATCAGGCTGAGAAGATGAAAAAAGATGCAGTCTGTGTCCAATTTTTTTTGTCAAAACACACAGGTGAGACAGGTAAGACTATTTTAACAAGGTTGAACAATTTCATCTACACACCACTGATCATGTCAGTAATGTATTATTTTTATTGTAGGTGTTAACATAGGTATGCTTGCCTACCCTATATTTAATAAATGCGTCCAGTGTACATTTACTTTGTACATGGTTGAACATTTGAGAAAAAGCTACCATTTTCATCTGGTCTACATTACAATTTGAGAAAGAGTTGGAATAAATAATTGCTAGGACGCTCTTCATTATGCAATAATGCACCTTCAGCACTACGTAAATTTTCAATAACGATATTATTTTTTTCAGATTTATTCGCAGAAAATTACCCATTGATCTTTCCCTATAAAAAACACTTCTTTAAGCAGCATGTACGTCTATTTTGTATTCTAAACTTTAAAATACAACAAAAATAAGAAGTCTGGTAACTTTCAGGGAGATACGTTACTTTTTTATGGTTTTATGCAGATTTTTACATTTACAATAAATCACCACCTTAATGCGTTTATGATCAATGCTTTGTAATAATGGTATATTATTTCAAGTGTTTGTTGACACTTGCCTGATAATCATGATAATGAGGTATCAACGGACAGATTGAAGGGGAAAATGTGTCTCATAGAAGTGTGACAAGCAAAGCCCAGATCGACCGTTTCCTACACAATGGCTGCTGCAGCATGCAGATTGCTGTTCTACGAGCAGGAAAGCCTTGATCAGAAAGCAGAATCTGATAAGAGCCTTCCATTTTTGCATATCGTACAATGCAAGTTTTCGTTGTTGTTGTTTTATTGTTTCACGTCTATGGTTGTTACCCTAACCACACTATTCCTGTGCAGGCTTGGATCTCCTAAGCGGTTAACCATTACTAAGTGCACATACTTTCGCCTGTAACTGACAACTGCCCTTCTTGAATCAGCGGAAGGAGAAACGAAAGTATGTGGCTGGACCGGGTATCGAAACCATGACCTCTGGCTCACACGTTTTCGAGGCATATCGAAAATGCGCCTTGAGAGCTACAAGTCAACCAAAACTGCAAGAAGGTAAAAACAACCAAATGTGTTAATTTCAATATCAATCCAAAATACAAGCTTGTATTATTGCTTCGAAATGTAAAGTAGAATAACCGTAAAAAGTATAAAGCTTGTTTTTGTATTTTGAACATTGAAGCAAATTTAAAGTTCCGAGAGAGACAATAGAATATTCAACAGCAGTAAGTAAATTATTTGATCTACAGATATAGTTCTGACAGATATTCTGTACTCCCATATGAATTATGTAAAGCATGAATCAAGATAAGACAAGCCTGCTTTATGTAACTCCAGGATCAGTTTTCCTATTATTCTGTTTAAAGCAAATGTTGCAATTCAAAGGGTCGTAACGTATGTTTTAACTCTTTAAGCCCCAGTGACGAAATTAGCAAAATTTGCAAACAGCGTAGATCCTAGTGAGGCGGCTGTTTGCCCTCTAGTCTTTGAATTCGTAAAAAGAAATGTCTTGGGCAAGGCATTTTTCGAATAATTGCAGACGTAAATTTTGTCGTCTGCTTTTTGGTGCTTAAAGAGTTAATAAAGCCAAATTATACACAATTATCATGATACAGGTTTATGGGTATGCCTTTATCCACGACTTCCGGTTTGCTTCCCAGGAGTATGAAACCTTCCAAAATGGGCGAGGGGGGGGGGAGGGGGGGGGGGAGGTTTACTCTTAAAGCAAATAATTTGCTTTTACTCTGAAAACAAAGAAGAGCAAATTCTTCCCTATATATAGAGTTGACCCCCTTAGTAGGGAGGCAAAACAGAAGATGGCAGAATTGCCTCCACTGAAGCTTTACCTTTTCGCCATTAATTCTTGCATTATGTTGAGCTCTGGTAAGACAGCTTTATTCCATGTGCATTATTAAAAGGTTCTTGACGTTTATTATCAATTTTTATGTCTCTATTTTTAGATGAAACAAATAAGCTAAACGGCGTCAAGCCAGGGGAACCTGTTAAAATGCGTGTCTTTGAGGATTCCAGGCACCTTAGGGGAGACTACACACAGTTACAGTACTCCCGACACACCAGGAACTTGCATAATAAAGAAAGAAAAATCAGGCTGTTCGTAGCCGCTGATGTAAGTATGAAACATTCAGCTCACGCCTGTTTTCTGCCTTATAAAGTCTCAAGATTAGCATCTGAACTCATGGAACAGAGGTTGACTTCATCGAAAAACTGAACTTATCTTTTACAATGGTGCAGGTCACAGGGGCTTGTATCTTACTCTTTTTAAGGCTAGAAAAATAGTTTAGTACATGCATATATTCACATGTTTCTAGCCTGAAAAAAAGTGGTGCCGGTATTCCTTTACAGAACTGTGTCCTAGGCATATTTCTCTACCTAGCATGTGTTTTAATACATATTGTTCTTTCATAAGGTATTAGATAGAACTGTTTTTATTCTTAGAGACTATATTTTAAGCTCGACTATCCTTCCTCCCTTGGAGACTATATTGACTGAAATACTTTCTCAAAGTGTCATAATTGGTTTACCGTAATCAATCACTCACTCACTCACTCACTCACTCAATCAATCAATCAGTCAGTCAGTGGGTCAGTGAGTGTCAGTCAACATTTTCAGCCCATTTGACTCTAACATGTACAGTCAAAACTGTGGTACGCAAGCACCCCAGGGAAAGGCAAAACTGCTAGCAAGTGCTTGCCTGTTAAAAATGCTGCTTGGGGATAAGAGATTGGCCTTTTAAAACATGTTTTTGCTTAATAGAGGTGACCTTAAAGACAAGTTTTAAACTCTACTTTTTGTTTTGTCAGGAAATGTCTGGAAGGATCATTGAAGAACGTGAAATGTTGTCCCTAGGGGAACGATCTCGCGGAACATCCAGAAACACCTCGAGAGCTACCTCACCAACACAGACTAAAAGTACGTACAATTTCCCACTGGGCACACAAGCTTGAATCAGTCTTGAATCAACCTTGATTCAACATCATGACGTTGAATCAAGGTTGATTCAAGATTGATTCAACCTTGTATGCCTGCTGGGTTTATCTCATGAATACCTGTGACCAGTTTACTTGATTTGTTTTCTTTTCAATGAGTTAAACCTGGGACCCCGTAATTGGAAATGAAATGTCTAAAGCCTGGTAGTCAGTCCACTTAGCATTTTGTTGGAGTAAGATGGTATTGAAGAAGTGGTGGCGATATGAGTGGCCCAAACGGGCTGAGCCGCTACAGATGGCTCCTAACGAGTGTGAGACGAGCAAAGAGGATTTACTGTGTTTTGTTATGTTCTGTTAAAAAATTCTCCTCACGACGTTCCCCAAGTGGCTCAGCGGTACGTAACCATAGTCGCACATCTGGCGCCGAGTGTCCGTCCAAATTTATTGTGTTTCCTCCATGGATCCATTTATATTGAGGATTTCTGAAATATTTTCAATTGCAGTAGAGCTTGTGATAAGAAATAATTTACCGCAATACGTGTTTGTGTATGATTATTTAGATAAGAGCGACCAAAATATTTACACTGGTAATATCATCGTACAATGGACTAGAAATCAGCTTAATTTTGTCCTTTCATAGTATCAGTAATAGCCTTTTTCTACACCTACAAGTTGAAAATTGTCCTTGACTTGTATATTTATGTTTGCCTAGTTTCCAAGTGAAGACCTCGGACCTTTCAGGCCAAATTAGGCCAATTTGTTCATATTTTAACATTCTTTCATTTTTACACAAAGTCTTCACTCTTTACAGTATATTTTTCAGTTGTGTTCGGCGTTTTGTTTAAGTTTATGACTGGTCGGGATTAATGATTCGATGATATTTTTTTCTACGCCCCCCGCCTACCCTCTCCCTACACCCAAAATATTGTTGTAATCCCTTTTGCAAGGTGATTCTAAGGGAGGGTGACAAGGGAAGGTTTTATTAACTATTAAGGTCAGCTATAGTTCGGCAACTAAACACGATCTTCAGCTGAAAAGCTAAATGTTTGCTAATAACAAGTTTACGGAACTTTTGGTATATTCGTACCGACAAATTGTATAATTATGCAGTTCTCTGAGTTCGTGTGCGCTAGATGCAATCTGTCAACCATTTCCTCTTCCTGTCTCAATTTTGTTAGATTAGATCAGAGACCCGAGTAAGATGATCGTAAGGCATTTCCTGCTATGGAGGGGTCAGAACATATGCTAACATTTTTATGGAGAACTAAAATACAAAATATGAAAGAATGATCGTCAGAAACTTTACCTGGGTCGTCTACAATGTGTCTCAAGTAACGCCTGATCCCCAGGTGGCTGGAGAACAGTTCAGATACATGTTTTAAAGTGTTGCCCAATTTACGAAACCTCATTAAGTTTACAATGGCTAAATTTTCAGTATAGGGATTTTAAATTTCTCATTGCCAGGTCCCTAGGGAAGGCCGAGCCTAGGCAAATGTTTATGCAATGAAATGTGATTGATAGCTATTATTGCATAAATTCACCCGCAGTGCTATGACAACTTTCAAGGAAATGTTTAGGCACCGTTTTTCGGCATTTTCTAAAAGTAAAAAGTATGCAAAGACCAGGAACTGAAACAATCAAAATCCAAATCAAGCCCTCAAACCATAGTTGGAAACAACTAAGATTACAAATAATCAAGATACAGAGAACATATGGCCAACCGAGTGAGCAGCTTGTTCCCAAAAGGTGGCCACTCAGCAACCCAAACCGAACCAAAAATAATAAGAACATACATAAGGTAAAACATCACAGAAACTCTGACACCAAAACAGGCAACAGAGAACCACAACAGAACTACCGCCTTGGAACGGTCAGTAATGAATTACTGGGGGGGCTTAAATCGGTTTTACAGGCCCAACCTCACCCTCAGTTTCTGATGTGGTACAAAACATTTAGTTGGTTGTTCGGTTCGCATGATAACCCTCTAACTCGTCAATGAATCATCACGGTAAACACATAAATCAAATTTCAACACCATGAAGAAGCAAAGACGAGGACTCAACAGATACAACGGGCTGTCTGACAGGTGGAGATCCCTGGCCTGCCAAACAACCCCATTGGAAATCTGAAGCAAAAGAAGGTCACCAGTTAAGCCCCGGTGGACCAAGCAACAGACAAAAAGGCTCCGGTCCCAACCAACTAAAATATATAGCTTTAGGTCGGGGCCATCATAGAGTCTGACGCCCGATCCCCCGGTGTGCAATTAAAGAGTAAATGCGTTTCTACAAATATTCTCGTTTCAGGCCACAGTCAGCAATCGTGAATTTTTGTCAGACCTCTCGCATCAGTTCTCAAGTCAAAATTTTGTTCACCAAAATTTCACTACGATGACCACTGCTTTTAAATCATAAGAATATTCGAATCAGTATAACTCTGGCATACAAGTCTTTTGTCGATAACTGCAACTGCAAACTATCTGCTTGTTCGTGATTAATCGGATATTGCCCTGAATCTTGCATTCGCGAAAACTGCAAATAAGGTCATTATCAGCATGTGAATAGCTTGTATCGTTGATATTCGTTAAAACAACCCTGTAAATAGCGCATGACACCAGTATTTATGCAATAATGCACATCACATAAACAAATACATTTCATTTAGTAACCTCGCATCCTTTCAAAGCGCGTATCGGTCTTCACACGGAGTCTCACTTTACATGTATTTACTATATTTTAGACAATCCCCGTAATTTAGCCTCATCAGACATCTCGGTATAAGATTTGCCTCATACAAGTCTCTGTAAATTATTGTTTTGACCGTACTAGCGACCATGATTGACTTCTGCAAGCTTCTTAATAGGCACACGTGCTGGTCTGCATACGTCATGTTTTGCTTTTTCTTGTGTTGCATATGCAAAATTGACATAACACGTTCAAATACAAGACTAGGTTTAGTCCCGTTGGGGCAACTAGAAATACTAGACATAAATGCCATTAATTATATATAGAATGTCTGTACGCTAATCACCACGTTAAAGATGTGAACTTCTCACCCGCACTATTGATTACTTACATATTTTCATTACATTGAATATGATGCTAATGGAACATTGATCCAATATCTCACATATCACACATCTTTTATTCATCCGAAAAAAGAATAAAACCTGAAATTAAAATTGAAATTACAAACTATGAAACAGAAAGAAACGAACAAAATTAGGTTCAACTAATGATAGAAAAAGTTGTTTAAACAACAAACAAATTGTTTTAGTTTCTTTCCTCTTTCTTGTTTTAACTCCTTTTTCTGTTTTTCTTATTATTCTGTGCTGATTTTAGTTTGAATTTCCTTTCTGATCTTCTCGCTTATTTCATCTTGTCCAGAGCCGGATCTAGGCTCAGAGATGTTGGGGGGGGGGGGGGCACAAATTAGGCGAGAGGGCACCTAGGCCCCCTGTGGCTCCAGGGCAAAGCCCTGGTGGGGGGCGAAGGGGGTAATGACCCCCGCTGGAAAATGATTTTCAGTACCGTATTTGTAGATGTCTTTGAAGGGCTCTGATGAACATTATTTTGTGAAATTCATATTCTGCTATTGCATCTATATTTGTCATAAACATCAATATTGTAACACAATATAGTAGTCATTTGACCAGACTTGGCCTTTAGTATATGAAGTAGTTACATCTATCTACAGCCCTGCCAGTGGAGGACCAGGAACCAAGTAAAAACATTCCCTGCAACTCTCACTTGGCCCTTTTATGTTTTTCTGTGTTTTAAAAATCTTAGGTGTGCCCACTCCCCATAACACACACACACACAATATTGTTATGTGCCCATGCACCCCCACCCCCACACCCCTCGTTCTGAAAAACACCTTAAACAGGGCGCCTACACCATCCACCTTAGAGGAATGAAAAAATAAAATAATGAAAACTAGAAAATTTTGTCTGTAAGACACTAATGATGCCCCCGTGCAGCGCCTGTCACAGGATGTGTACATCCCTAAAGCACCTTTAAAGGCTCCATAGTCCATATCAGTGGGTAGATTCGTCAAAATACTAATCATTATGAAACCTGAACAGCCTTCAGAATTAATGAAAATATGTCGGTTGATGTGCTTTTTTGTATCAGATAGCAGGCAAAAAAGAAGGAACAAGGTATTTTGGAAAAATGATGAGCCTCTCCATAAAAATACGCCTTTCGTCACTGGTTTCCCGTTGAGCAATGAAATAATGCAACCGCGGTATAATCAATGGGATCCTTGATTATAATAACATTTTTGTACATTGTATTTTCATCATTTGTTAAAACGCCTGTACCTTGTCTTTTTATCTCTTGTACCTTTTTTACCATGAAGTAAAGCTTGTGAAATCGAAAGTAAGTCATATTAGTTGCCAACAAAAATGACCTAGTTAGTTTTTCAAATCTATTTTAAGGTAAACTCAAGGACGTTTTGATTTTTCAAAGCTGGCCAATCACGATAATAATCAATGGCGAAACTGTAAAAGAGAAGTTTGCAGCGATACCTCACGATAAAATATTTCATGCTGATAGAGCAATGGGGTCTTTAAAGCACAAACACCATCTACAAAGAATCCACCAAAAGCATCATACAAACTCCATACCCTCTAGTGCAAAAATTCAGCCTAATAAAAAACTAAGTTTGAAAGGTCATAATTCTGTCAAAATTAGTATTTTTTTAATCAAAAACTATCATGCACATCTTCAGTATGTCTACAACAAGTATACAATGTCTGAGACAAAAAACAGCCACTGAAAATTGTGGAGTTTATAACACAAAGTACTTACCCTACATTGCGAAAATATGCCCAAAATGACTAAGTCTAAAAGGCTGTAATTCTGTCAAAATAAATTCTAGCCGCGACAAAAACCCACATGCACATCTACAACATGTCCACAGCATTTTTACAAGGTTTGGAAAAGATCCATTGAAAACTGTGAGAGGAGTTGATTACACAAACTCCATACCCTACAATGCCAAAATTTGCCTAAAATGACTACGTTTAAAAGGCCGTAATTCTGTCAAAAATAACTCTAGCTCCATCAAAAACCCACATGCACATCTACTATATGTTCACAGCATGTATGCAAGCTTTGAAAAAGATTCATTGAAAACTGCGAGAGAAGTTGATTACACAAACTTCATACCGTACAATGCAACAATTTACCTAAAATGACTAAGTTCAAAAGGCCGTAATTTTGTAAAAGTCAATTCTAGCTTAATCAAAAGTACATATGCACTTCTTCAATATGTCTACAACATGCACCCACAGTCGGAAAAAGAGCCATTGAAAACTGTGGGAGGAGTTGATTACACAAACTCTATACCCTAAAGTGTGACGAACGGACGGACGGACGGACAGACAGGAGCAAATCTTAATGCCCCCTGACTATCGCACGGAGCATAAAAAGTTTGTTTCAACAGAGAAAAGAACGACGTGATCACAGCACCACGCTTCACTTTAAAGAAATGACATGTTATTACTTACCAGATACATTATCAGTTGATGGCATGTTGCTTTTACATCGGTTATTTATCATTTTCATAGTTTGGCCAAATATCAAACGTGCCGAGGGGCATACCATGTTCCTTTCTCTCCAACCTTTCGATTGGTCAAATTGGCAGATACTCCCCGTCCAATGAAATTAATCGTTGTAACTTCCATTGAGCGCAGTCAAGTGTTTCGATCGATACGCGACTTGAGCAATGTAAAAGATTAAAGATATCACTGCCGGGGGACACAGAACAGTAATGCAGACACTGAAGGTACAACTTCTTAATTTGGGGCCCGCAAAAGCTTAATTCTCGAAAAAAAAAGTGACTTGCAGGCTAGCTGGGGTTGGTTGGGGGGGGGGGGGGAGTGTCCCCTCTAAATCGGGCCTGTTGTCTATTAAAATAAAGGAAATACATATCCTATTGATACAAAAAGACTGAACTTGGTCTGCTCTGTTTGCCATTCAGCTGACATTTAGTTAACTCTTGATATACCAAAGTAACCTCTTAATTAAATGAATATGGTTTGGAGACATTTTATATTTTCTTTACATTTCGTCACCAATTTTCTCAAACTTCTGATATCTCCAGTACTTGTCATGTAATTTTTTTGAAACAGGAAATTACTTTGAGACATTGTTATCAGTATATCAGTAGTTAAAGATGAACTTCGACTTCGAAATATCGAGAGTTGTCTGTATAATGTAGGTTGTACTGATAGGGTAAGTTCCTTATAAGTGGTGAAATTCGTGGTTCAGCCGGCAAGTTTGGTGATAGAGTGTGCATAAACTGAGTCATATAACTGGCAAAATGTCTCCTTAAAATACGATATCCTTTGTTGGTTCCCTGTTGAGCGATGAAAATATAAACAAAAGCGGGACATTGAATGTGGCCCCAAGACTGAATATTGTACTTTTACCATTTTTACCAAGCTACTGATATCGGAGGTAGGTCAGTTTAGCTACCAACGAAAAAAGTCCAAAATAACTTTTAAACCCCTTATGTGAAACCTAGGTTTTTTTTCTTATTTGTTTAAAGCTTGGAAATTAATCACGGTCATTTACAGTGAGAAATTTGCAGGGACAACGCATGGTAAAATATTTCATGTATTTGTACCACTGATAGAGCGATAAGGCCTTTTCTTCCGGTATTGATCTACCATCGATTTGTGTGTCTGTGTGTGAAAAAAAGCACCCGTTCTAGGTTCAGATCATTTAATTAGTAAATGTGCATTTTATTTTTTTTCCGATAATGATTTTTGTTTTCGTGTCCAATAATAAACTGTGTAAAGGTGAAGTGAATGATGACATGTTCATAGTTATGTTTGACAATTTTTTTTGTCGGCTTATCCGAGATATCGTAGAGAAGGGCATAGGGAACTTAATGCTTCAATATGGCGGAAACTACCGATAGCGACTTACGGGTTTATCCGAGAGCTTACCTGTTCAAATAATGTCGAGTGTTATATGCAATTACATAGAAATATAATATAAAATGTGAAATTAAATACATATATGATACTACGACAATTTTTTATAAGTTATGATCATAAACTTCAGTCTTTGTCCGTTAATATGGTATAAAAATATACAAATTAACTTCATGTTTTGATACTTCCATCGGCTTTTGAAGTTTGAAGCTTCAGTCACATGAAATTATGTAAGAATAATGTCGAAAATGCCTAAGAAGCTATGTTCAGCCTAAAATTTGAAAATGATCGGATTTTCTATAAAACTTTTATAAGTTATCACCACTGAGAGATTTTTATAAGGTTTACATTGATGTAATTCATTATAAAATAAGTATAGTATAAGTTTCTGCAATCGATCTCTAAACATACAGAAAATCGCGTTTCGAAACAACCTCGCTCATAATAGTTTCAAATAGTTAAAGTCCAAATCCGCCTATATTGCTCAAAGGCTTAACACTTCATTTCTTGGTATTCGTGTTTTGTTTATGTATTTATATATGTGCTTTCATGATCTAACTAAGAAAGGAAGAATATTCATATTGTCTTATTAAGAAAGAAAGAAGGAAAGAAAGAATAAACGAATGAACACAAGAAAGGAAAAAAGAGAAAGAAGTCACGTTACTTCTACACGTGACCATCAAAAATGAACAGACAGTTAATCGACTACTTGTAGTTTTAAAATCCCTTTATAAGCTAACAAAAAACAAAACAACTTTGCAAACCAATTACATATTTTTTGGTAATGTTCGATCAGTCTATTAATTATTATCATAATTGCTAATGTTTGTTCTAACATTTTTGATTGAAATTTATTTGAGTGTGGTGGGGCGTTTTTATCAAAGAAACCGAAATATGTTTTGTGTATCCCAGGGTAGAATCTTAGAATCCATAGAATTATATTTTTGACTGGCAGATTTGCTCATTCATAATCAGGAGACACGAAGATACATACACTGTATTGCTCTCTTAAGATATTACTGTCGAAAACTAAATCATGGTGAAGATTTTCGCGTTACCGTGGTAGTGTAAGGATTAATCGCTATGGGAAAATATGCTATGAAACATTTTTCTTGCAAGGCTATAAATTAACTTTATTAGTAATATTTCTGTTCATAATGCAAGTTTGTCACTTTAATTTTATGACTGTTTTAGTGAAGCTAGCAAGGAATATTGAAAGACATTTTTGTGATTTTTTTTGTATTTTTGCTATAATATGAGTACTTACGATAATAAACCTGTGCACCTGCGGACACTTATCAGCCTCTGATATGTGCAAACTGATAAGACTGAACAATGTCGGATCAGTCTGCCCAAGCTGATCGGAATTTGTTGACAATATACAGTACAATTAACATACTTATAATTACACGAGGATTAATCGATTATCGATCATAAAATCCGATATTACCTCTAAACTGTTTTCGTAATTGTCAAACCGTTAAAGTTTTTTAAAGTCATCATGACTTGAACAAAAATAAATGCAAAAAATGTAAAGCTGCAATAGTCAATTTATGGAATTAATTATGTATGCAAACTGACTCAGACCAACCTATGCACTTGTAAAACACTGGTCTTAGTTTATGATCAGTTAATAATTTGTCAGTTTTAGTTGAATATGAGTTTGTACATAACCTTACCCGTGTTTCTGCACAAACCAAGCTGATCCGAATTTCTGTTCAAAATATTTTGAACATTTGTTATCAAATCAGGCTGTGACTGTGCGAAAACCATTTAAAATTATCATGTGGAAATTAAATTGAGATAGAATTAAATGCAGTAAGAAATACGGAAAGAACAGTTGCAAGCTGCAAGGCACTGGTCAGCGTTCCGCCCATGGACAGGTCACTTTCTTTTCTGCTCAATGTTCAAAAGTTTCCTCATATGAGCCGCAATACGATAAGACGAACAAATTGGAATGTGCGCCCAGCGAAGACGCAGATCAGCCTGGACAGCCACCCGGTCTGAGCAGAGTCTGAACTTGCGTTTAAAGGGTAGCTAAGACTCTAAGCTACCTCCATGCCGATAGCGAAAGTAAAAAGTATGCAAAGACCAGGAACTGAAACAATCAAAATCCAAATCAAGCCCTCAAACCATAGTTGGAAACAACTAAGATTACAAATAATCAAGATACAGAGAACATATGGCCAACCGAGTGAGCAGCTTGTTCCCAAAAGGTGGCCACTCAGCAACCCAAACTGAACCAAAAATAATAAGAATAGAAGCCTGTGATCGGATCAGGCGGATGCCCAGGCTGATCTAAGACTTCGCTGGGCGTACGTGCACCTTTGTCGCGGCTCATTTAATTGTTTGCTAAAGACATCAACTGAGTAGTCGCTGTCGGTCGGAAGGTGTGAAAATACAGTTGGTCACACGTCTTGTCAAAACAATGCAACTTCAAAATTAACACCTGCTAACGGCAATGAAGGTCAGAAATGGATATTTAATCCGAACGTCATTCTTGTGATTATTTTTGTATGAAACAGTAATTTCAGTCGCGTCGCAACAAAATCAACGCAGTGCCATAGCGCCCTGCCAAGACGCAGATCAGCCTTGGCAGCCGCCCAGACTAGTCAGAATCTTCGCTGTGCGCTTACATGACAGGCAATGGTCTAAGCTACCTCTATGCGGACAGCGAAGGCCCAGATCAGATGGGCGAACGCACACGCTATTCTGAGTGTTCGCAGGGCGCACATGCCAATTTGTTTTTGTCGTGGTATAGCTCATTAGTTTATTTACTTTTGTTCGCAGAAAAAAGAGAAAGTCAGACTAATCTTAAATTTTTATCTTATTGTTTTAAGTAGCGCAGCTTAGTTACATGCCGAAAGACACAGTTTACATAAAACTTTTAAACAGTTTTGTCAAAACAGAAAATCAAGAGAAAACGTTGTCGTTCCTGTTGAGTAGTGTCTTAACGTCCCAGTAAAAAAATTTAGTCGTCGAGATGTTGCCTCTGAATTTGTGGGACTGCAAGTTTTGCTCGGCCTGCGATAAATGACACCCAGGACTAGCAGCTCTGTCGCAGAAGCACAAGGCAGCCAGTCTATTTCGCGAGCCCCGATGGGCGGGGTAAAAGGAAAAATAAAAGAAATGAGAAAAACTATGTGGGTGGATGGGTATCTGTATCAGGCTTAATCTTTCCATGAAGATGAGACCGTCAAAGGGATAGAAATATCATAATTTCATTATTATAAGTAATTTTATGTTTTTGTTGTCAGAAACTAAAACAAACCGCTGTCAAAAACTGACCAATAATCAGATTTATTTTCTCGCCAATTCTTACGAAATTTGACCTAAATATCAGAGAGAGGGGAAAAACGAGACTTATTAAAACGAGAAGGAGCAACTGAAAAAGTAAATTGATTTGATCTGAGAAAAAGAAAATGAAAATCCACACTGTTAAAAGTGTTTCCATCCAGCGCATTCGTATTGTTAACACAGCGATGAAACTGGCTTCAGAGAAGTTCAACACCTGTCCTGGGATATGGACATCGATATGGCATTCCAAATATCGATTAATGCCTATCGCTCCCCGGATCTAAGGGAAATAACTGCATTCACATTAATACTCTCTCCAGGTAACAGGTAACCGATTACACTACTCAGCCCGAATTGAAGACATAAGCTCCAGCTGGGGCCATCTGCATGTTGTGAAATATGTAAATAGTAAATAAAGTACGAGATAGTACATGTAACAGGACTTAGGATTTTTAAATTCCCATTCCAATAGTTGGCATTTGGACACCGATTTATTTAAATTTGTACAGAACAATTTTGAAAAACGAATAAGTCCTTTCGGTCATAGCTGTCTTTAGCTAAAGTAGCACACATTGCTCTGTCAGTTGTACAAATACATGGAGTATTTACTGAAAAATCATTCCTAGCTTCTCAGTATAGTTTCGTGATTAATCAGCTTTAAGCAAATAAAACATCCCAGAGTTTCACATAAAAAGGTTTGAAAAATTATTTAGGCCATTATTTTGGCAACTAAAATGACCCTCTTTCGATATCATAAGCTTGAATAAAATGGTAAACGTTGGATACCATTCATTGTCCCTCTTTACCGTTAACATTCTTAGTACTGTCCCAGTACTCTTGCGCTGTATGCCTTTTCGTTACATTTTAGTGAATATTTTGGGTTAATGTTTAATAATTACTAGGAGCCCCGGTAGCTACGTAAGTAGGGTAAACGCTGGCCTGCTGATTTAGCGGTCACGGTTTCAAGGCCGGCTGTAGGCGGGAATCTTTCACTCTGTAACTGGGTTTCATTGCACACAGCCTTTCATTATCAACCACTCATTGTCCTGATATGAATGAAATACTGTTAAAAAGGACGTAAAATCGCAAGTCATCCATCCATTCACTTTTAATTATTATTATTGACCATTTTACCAACGCGCCGTGATACTTAATATTTCTACTTTTGTAGGCCTTCTTGAAAATAAAGTATTACTATTTATCCGCAACTATAGACCCGTGATAAAGTATTAATTTCCATATACAATAGAAGAATGCGTCTTTAATTAGATTTGCTTAAAATGAATACATCACGATATAGTATTTTCACACTAAAGTGAAAGTTAGCACTAGTGAGATAAGGTCAACAGCTCTCGATGCATTTTAGTGAAAATTTTACAACCAGCCAAACTGCAGCATTTTCAACATGCATGAATACATTAAAGACGTTTCTATATGCCTTTCTCCAAATTTGTGACAATGCCATAGAAATGAGACTGTACGAAACAACCAGCAAAGTCATTGAAAAAGATTTTTTTTCGTAATAGTCAGAAAACAGGATCAGGTAATCACATCTTTGTCATGTTTGCATTATTTTTATTGGCAAATAAATTGCATGTCACAAAAGGCCGTTTCGTCAGAGCAATGCTTATTGTAAAATACCATTGTTTATTTTATGAGCTTTTATAAAGCACGGGATCAATAACATTTAAATATCAGTTATATTGGTTGTACATATATTCTTAATTATTGACGTATTCAACATCATTTGCTTTGATTTTATTTACTAGTGTAAACAAGGTCACATGATATATGATAATTAAACGCATATCTACAGGATATGGCAACAAGGGCTTGGTTTCTCAAAAGTGATGAGGTCGTTAGTTGACGAGACGTTACATTTTAACCCTTAATGCGTCAAAAAGCAGACGACAAAATTTACGTCTGCAGAATTTAAAATAATGTTTCGTCCAAGCGATATCATATTGAGAATTCGAACACTAGGGGGCAAACAGTGTAGATTCAGATGAGGTGGCTCATTATGAGCCACCTCATCTGGATCTACACTGTTTGCAAATTTAACTATTTTAATTTTTGGCGCTTTAAGGTTAAATGTATTGTGTGTACAAACACTGTCATTTTTTTGCATTGCTTGTTTAGGCTTTCCGTAGTAGTCCTTGAAGTTGTCAAAGCTTCCAAACCTAGAATCCTTGTTGAAACAAACAGTTTAAAATTACAGTCTGTTGAAGCGCTTCATTGTTAAATTCCTTCAAGTTGATGAACATTTACATAGCGAGAATCCTTATAGAAGCCGCCCGTAGAGTTAAGAATTTGGAAATGCTTTTATTGCAGAAATCCATGTTCAAACTGCTCAATGGCTTGAGTCCTTTTAGAAACTGTTCAGTGTTAAGAGTCCTTGTTGAAGCTGTTCTGTTCTAGGGGTCTTGTGGAAGCTGTTCATTGCTTGGGGTCGTGCTGAAGCTGGTCATTGACTGAGTTCATGTTGAATTGGTTGGTTGATTGTATTGTGTTTAACGGCTCTTTCAGAAAGTATTTCAGTGCAGTATTTCAGTCTATATCGGGCCGTCTCCCGGAGAGAGGAAGAAAGAAAAGAGAACTGATAGGCGAGAGAAAAAATATCCAACCGCACCTACTGCAAACACAGAAGGCCCTATCCCTATTTTTTTCCAAATCAATAGGACGACCCGGCACTAAATCTTAAAGAGTTCATTCAAGAGCAGAGAACACATTCAAAAGAACGAACATGGGCTATACTTCGAAGTTTTGGTCACTCACGCCACATCAATGACCCTGACAATACATATCTTCCGACGAAAGCCAGAGAAATGCATACTGTAATTTCTTAATGTTAATCAGGTAGTCCATTCAAAGACTGGTTAGTATAAAAACAACAACAAAGATCTAAATGATTGATAAGGACGATCTAGAATAAGCATCTAAACCAATCAAAAGTTCTTATATCTCAGATAATATATCCTCTGATCGTAAATGACAAAAAATAAAATTTACAATAATCTGTACTATGCATAATGTACTGGGATGCGTTTTACGGCCGTCACACGACAGAACACCAACTGCAGTGAAGTGAAATTTAAGTTACCCGGCACCATCGTCCGACCGCAACCACCCCCTGCTTATTGTTAGATACCTTGCTGAATCTGTTAATTGCTTGAGTCAGTTGCATCATGTACGGTGAAAGCTCGTCTAAGTCGGGTACATCCTCCAGAAACACATAAAGTCGATTGCATCCATACGATGGGACCCCAAGTGTGTTTGACAAGGAATGGTTATGCTATGTACAGAATTATGTAAAGATATCGGCGGTTGTAGACGAGTTTTGTGTTTCTCATGCAATGTTTCCCGGGTAAATGTATTTTTTTCTCTGGAATTGGGAGTGGCTATCCAATAGAATGAGGACGGTGAAAATAGCAGTCGAGTATGCTTTGCTTCTTCCAAAACTTTAAGCTCACGGTTCTTTTTCTAAATAGAAACAAAATGAAAAAAAAATCGTTCTCTTTTCTGTCGCGAATTCGGTAGTATAGATGATACAGGGGGTGGTAAAGGAACAGTCTAGTCTAATCCGGGTCTGAACTGGTTAATCAGACCTACTGTATACGCGGTTATTTTCGCGGATTCAAATTTTCGCGGTTTAGGGGCAAAAACATAAATATAAATTTTCGCGAATTTTAATTTTGGCGGTAAGCAACATGCGCAAAAAGCAAAATTGCTTCATTTTCATTTGAGCTATTTCTTTCATTAACCTGCGGCCGCAGGTTAATGAAAGAAGTGGCTCAAATGAAAAGTACCAGACTTTTCCGAAGCAAACAGAAAAAAAATATATGGACGCTCTGTCTACTGATAATACTTTGTAAGAAACAGGAAATTATATCGCGATTTTAATGTTCGCGGTTTCTAAGTGACCGCGAAATACCGCGAAAAATGGAACACCGCGAAAACTATCGCGTCTACGGTATCTGTCCTAGTACGTAGAATGTTAACGATAACAACCATTCTTACGCAGTATGCCTTGCCGAACATTTGAATTAATATTTTGGGTTGTATGTTTAATAATTACTATTGACCATTCTACCAACGTACCGCGATATTCAATATTTCTACTATCATAGTAGGCCTTCTTGAAAATCAATTATAACAATTCATCCGCAACTATAGACTCGTGATGGAGTATTAATTTCCATAATACAATATATGAATGCGTGTTTAATTACATTTGCTTAAAATGAATACATTACGCTGTAGTATTTTCACACTAAGATTGAATGGTTAGGTCAACAGTTCTTGGTGCATTTTGGTGAAAATTTAAAACCCAGCCAAACTGCAAAATATGTTATCTGCAGGAATACATAAAATACGTTTCTGTTTGTCATTCCTTAAATTTGTGACAGTGCCATAGCAATGGGACTCTACCAAACAACCAACAAAGGCCTAGAAAAGAATATTTGTGTTTTTTCCGTTATATTCAGAAAACAGGATCAGATAACCGCAAGTTTCTAATGTTTGCATTATTTTTATTGGCAAATAACTCGCATGTCACAAAAGGCCGTTTTGTCAGAGCAAAGTTTATTGTAAAAAGCCATTGTTTATTTTTATGAGCTTTTATAAATCACGGGATCTGTTGTTCATTTCTTGAGCCCTTGTTGAAGCTGTTTATTTATTGAGCCTTTGTTGAGGATGTTCATTTCTTTAGCCCTTGTTGAAGCTGTTCATTTCTTGAGCCCTTGTTGAAGCTTTTAATTTGCTGCAGCGTTTTTTGAAGCTGTTCGTTTCTTGAGCCCTTGCTGAAGCTGTTCATTTCTTGAGTTCTTTTTGAAGCTATTTATTTCTTGAACCTTTGTTGAAGCTGTTCGTTTCTTGAGCCCTTCTTGAAGCTGTTCATTTCTTGAGCCCTTCTTGAAGCTGTTCAGTGCTTGAGCCCTTACTGAAGCTGTTCTTTTCTTTAGCCCTTGTTGAAGCTGTTCATTTCTTGAGCCATTGTTGAAGCTGTTCATTTATTGAGCCCTTCTTGAAGCTGTTCATTTCTTGACTTTTTGTTGAAGCTGTTCATTTCTTGAGCCCTTGGTGGCACTGTTCATTTCTTGATCCCTTGAGTCCTTTTTGCAGTTGTTAAATGCTTGAGTCCTTGTGGAAGCTGTTTAGTTCTAAAGTCCAAATTGATACTGTTCATTGCTTGAGCCCTTATTGACGCCTTTCATTGCCTGAATCCTTCTTGAAGCTGTTCAATGCCAGGATCCTTGTTGAGACTGTTGATTGCGTGTGTACTTCTTCCAGCTGTTCAGCGCTTGAGTCTTTGCTGATAATGTTCTTTACTTGAGTCCTTGTTGAAACTATTTAGTGCTCCAGTCATTTCTGAAGATGTTCATTGCTAGAGTCCTTGTTGATGATGTTCATAGCTAGAGTCCTTGTTGAAGATGCTCATAGCTAAAGTCATCTTTGAAGATGCTCATAGCTAGAGTCCTTGTTGAAGATAATCATAGCTTGAATCCTTGTTGAAGATGTCCATACCTAGAGATCTTGTCGACGATTTTCATAGCTTTAGTTCTTAAGTTTGTTGAAGATGTTCATAGCTAAGTCATAGTTTGAGTCTTTGATGAAGATGCCCATAGCTAGAGTCCTTAAGCTTGTTGGACATGTTCATAGCTAGAGTCCTTTCTGAAGATGTTCATAGCTAGCTAATTGCTAGAATCCTTGTTGAAGATGGTCATAGCAAGAATCCTTTTTGAATATGTTTTTAGTTTCAGTTCTTGTTCAAGATATTCATAGCTAGAGTCCTAATTGAAGCTGATCTTGCTAGCTAGAGTCCACGAAGAAGCTTTCTTGGGTAGAGTCAATTTTGATGCTGTCTATGGCTAGAATCCTAGAATCCTTGTTGAATCTAGTCATAGCTCGAGTCCTTGAAGTAGCTTTTATTACTAGAGACCTTTTAGAAGCTGTTCAAAGCTAATGTTCTTGTTAAAAATGTTCACACCTTTGTCTTTGTTGAAGTTGTTCAAAGCTAGAGCCCTTGAAGAAGCAGGGCATAGCTAGAGTTCTTGAATAAACTTTTAATGCTAGAGTTCTTCTTGAAGCTTTCTATGACTGGAGTCCTTGTAGGGGCTGATCACAGCAAAAGTAATGTCTTTGTTGACGCTGTTCACAGCTGGAGTCCTTGTTGAAGCTATTTATAGCTAGAGTCCTTGTTGAAGCTGCCTATGGCTAGAGTCCTTGTAGTGGCTGATAATTGCAAAATTAATGTCCTTATTGGAGCAGTTCAAAGCTAAGGTCCTTCTGTTGAAGCTGATCATAGCTTGAATCCTTGTTAAAGCTGTTCATAGCTAGATTCAGTTCAGAAGTTTGTATGACTAGAGTCCTTCAGAAGCTGATCATACCAAGTGTCCTTGTTGGAGCTATTCATACATGTAGCTTGAGTCATTGTTGAAGCTGATCATAGCAAGTGTCCTTTTCAAAGCTGTTCATAGCTTAAGTCGTTGTCGGATCCTTTTATACTTGAAGCTTTAGTCCTTGAAGTTGTTCATGTCTGTAGTCCTGCAATGCAACCAAAACATTGCTGAATGCTTTACGAGGATAAATATATTTATCCTCGTAAAAGTCATTCAGCAGTTTTTTTCAGGCTATTGTTGTAGTTAAAAACCATTTAGAAAGAAATGCTCTTTCATAAAGTTCTTATACGGTCAACCCTGTCTGAAAGGTCACCTCTTTTCTTAAGGAAAGCCTGTCTTAAGTGGCAGACTTTTCATATTCTTAAGAAGCAGCGGTTTCGGTATTATTTCAGCATACGCAATTATTTTTCAGTACACTTCTGTTTTGGTCCTTCTTGCTTATTTCATGTGTTGTTTGTTACTGTGTCTGTTATTGATATATTGTTTTTGATGTTAAAGCTAACCAGGTAACCACCTTCATGGGAAATGGCTGTTCAAATGGCTTCCGCTGATGATGTCTTTAGTTGTGACTAGTTTTGTTGTCTTTTTCCCACATGGTGTCTAGGGTGAGATCTGAGCTTGAATTGTGTCAGTTCCTGAAAAATTTCCTTTTTTTTTACTTTTGGTCTGTTCTAAATTAGTACCTATCTTCAGGAAGCAGTGTGTGTCTTTCCCATGGGTGCTCGTTTCTGGACAGGTTTGGCTGTAGTACTATTCGTTTAAAGCTGTTTATGTTAGCGTCCTTGGAGGAGTATTCAGTGACAACTATTAATGGCTATTTTGCTTTTCTTGCAGAAACTCTACAAAACTCAGAAGAGAAGAAAATGTCAATGACTCCAGTCGCTGAGAGCCGAGCCACTAGTAACATATCTAACAGAAGGTAAATTCTACTACTCATCAAGTCCGACAACAAAATTGTTTGACGATTTTCAGCATGAGTTTCCGCTTTATGCAAACTGGCACAAGCAAACATCTTATGCAGCCCGATTAATGCATTTACCCATTAATGCCTAGCTTCCCAAAAATGGGACATAGACAAACAGTATAGAGCCAGATGAGACGCCGCAAAACGCGGCGTCTGATCAGGGGCTACACTTTTTTGCATACAGAAAGTAAGGGTAGTGTCCCCCTTTTTAAATATGCTGGAAAAATTTGGAAGTACTTGGTACCCATACATCTTAAATAACTTATTTACAAAAAATATTTTTATTTTACCGTTTCACTGTAAGCTTTGGTCTTTAAGGACATACATTGTGTGCCCCTGGAGATATAGGTGATGTCATACCTTCATCACCATGACAACTAGGGGGTTTAGGCGTGGTGTTTCTTTGGCACCTTCAAAGGGTTTGTCAAGTTGGCACTCCTGAACCTCCTTCATAGCTATGATCTTGTTAGGGTAAAGTCGGGTACATTCGGACAGCGGGTAAATTCGGACAGTGATATTGTTTCCATTATATGTCAGTTGTTTGGGATTAAAACAAAATTAAATGGCCAAACAGTGAAAATCCTGATGAGACGGCGCATTATGAGCCGTCTCATCTGGATTTTCACTGTTTGCAAAGGTATGTCCGAATTTACCCGCTGTCCGAAGTTACCCGACTCGACCCTACCATTGATTTCAGACTGCAAGGCCATACAGTGTTCTTGCATGATCGGAATCGATTGTGAAATGGTAGGGTCGAGTCGGGTAACTTCGGACAGAGGGTAAATTCGGACATACCATTGCAAACAGTAAAAATCCAGCTGAGACGGCTCACAACGAGTCAGGATTTTCACTGTTTGCCCAATTAATTTTGATTGAAATCCAAGAGACTGGTATATTTAGGAAACACTGTCACTGTCCGAATTTACCCGCTGTCCGAATTTTTGCCTGACTCGACCCTAAAAGAAAAAAACCCTGATATATTCCTCCGCTGACAAATCGTGTTTTCTCAAATATATAAGGTTAATTATTTGAATAACTCAAAAGTATGGGCATAATTTCCGTTGAAAATGCCTGTATTATCAGTATATTCCAACCTCTTATTCAGAGCTACGGATTCACAACGTTTATTTATGATGAAATACAATGATTATTTCATAAAATATCAATTTGACTCTCCAAATGTTAGAAACCAGAATTGTGTTGATATAGGATATTGGATATCCGCTGGAATTTCAAACGTCAAACTATCAAACTAAATTCCGGTTGCTCGCTCGAATATCAGACTAAACAGCTAAATTCTGGTTGTTTTTTAACAGACCAGAACACCGTTCAATACCCAATTCTGTATAGAAAAATAAACGGCGAAAAATATCTTTTGAATAATTGTTATTTCTTTACAGTGTTTTATGACAGTAGATGTATCAAAGGTACATGAGATAGCTATAGAACACAACTTTCTGTAGTACATTCTGATATTAGCTACTGAAACTAGCTAACCTTAAAGATTAAAGAGTCTTTTAAATATTACCAGATACATATGCCTATATCGCCCGCTGCTCTTTATATAGCTGGCCTTTATATCACTAATAAAGCTAGCTAACATTATATACTTTAATAACAGAGATTGAAAAATCATTTAAATATTACTAGAAACGTATGCCTATATCGAAAGCACCTCTTTATATAGCTGGCCTTTAGATCACTAATAAAAAAGCATAGGTAGACTTACCATCAATATTAAAATATCCGTTACTCTGTCATAAACGTTTTATTTTGGAAACAAAATCATTTCCTGCTGTTCTAATTTTCAACTGTTCATTAGTTAATGGAACAAGCATCCTGTTCCCTCGAACGTCAACCTTGGGAAGGCTTTTTCTTATTATCTAAACACTTCTCCAAGCACATGCTACATTTCTGCATCATCATGATCATATAGACTAACAAACCTTTCTGAACTTACATGGAGCTGTCGTAGTGATTGTATAGAAATAAATAATAATTAAAACTGTCTTTGTAAGGCTAAATTACATGACCGAAACTAAGACGAATATGGACCTTTCATTGCACAAACTGATGCTTTATCTCATTATTTTATGATTGAATATTACCTTTGCAAATAAACATGATAGGTGCCTTAATTAAAGCGGCCATAGCCCTCACCTCAGTATAATCATTGTAAACAGCGGCTGTAAGATGGTCTATTGTTGACATTTATCGGCGGAGGTAACTGGCAAAAAGAGGATGGAATATGCAAAACAAGGATGGAATGGCGATGAAACATGATCCCCAAGCTAAATAAGAATCCAAATCTGTGCCATATTTATTCCATGACTTCTAAATTGCGAGTCCCGAGCAATAATTCCTAACACGAATGGATTTGTACAGGCAACAATATCTACAAGAACGTCTTACAGAAAAGATCTAAGAAGAAGGGTCGTTTGATTCGAGGAATTTTAAAACTACTGAAATGTATGGGCTTATGACTCGGATCGCGACTCACCGCATGTATCATGAAGTCCTAAACCCGGACACATGTTTGATTACATGACATCTTCCACCCCCTCCCCTAATAATTGGTTATTGGAATATGGGGATTTGAGAGAACCTTTTCTTTCATACAGGAGAGACCACAGTGAAGGTATTTTTATTACACTTATTACCACATAGACTATGAGAATCCTTTGATTTAAGGAATTGGGAATGGGCATGTTTACTGGAGGTGATAATGAGGGGCCACCCTTTGCATAACCTGTATTAAGCAAGCACCTAAGGGATAATTAAAATGTGCTTGCTTAAGACGGGTGCTTGCTTAATACAGGTGCAATTCAATGTATTTGCCTTTTTCAGGAAATGAATACATGCTTGCTTAATACAGGTTGCTTGCTTAATACAGGTGGCCACTAAGACAGGTTTTACTGTAGGCAGAAAAATGTATATTAAAGACCAAATTTCTACCAGGAAATGGTACTACATCGCGCAACATTTTATCAAATGACCGAAAAACCATTCATTTTTGGGCTCCGAGAAGAGAGCTATAAATGTGAGAAATGATTCTTATATAAACATCCTGATTCTCCGCTCAATAGGAAATATAAGTAAATATTACTATTATAACACTTACATTTGGTAAGGTGTCGTTACCAAAGAGACTTAATAACATGGGTTACATGTAAAAGCAAAGGCTCACATTGGTGTGTTTATCCGCGAAGTCTGATGATTCGTGTTAACTATCTATGCATTGCAGGAATTCATGCAACAAACAGCGCAAATTCTGCTCTAAGTGGAAAAAGGGCTGATCTGAGTATTTACTGTTCGCAAACTAATACAAGCAATAACGCTAATAGTCTCATTCTCATTATCTCTCATTATTTACGATGTTACATTTATGGCAGGTTTCTGCAATATTTTAGACAATTAAATGAAGGGTCGTGAAACTATTTGAATAGAAATGTTTACTTGTTTCAATCACATTAGTTCAAACAAAGACTGCGTGCAATATCAAGACTCAATGAGTCCTATTAATATGCTAAATCACTTTCCTGTAATCGCGTTGACTTTAAAATATACAGCTGTGCAAACGTTAAGCACCGTTTCTATTTACATAATGTAGACCTAAATTTTCATATCTTCTCGTGATTCGGTGCAAGCGTAGGAAAAATCACCGAAATAAAAATAACTGGAAATCAAATTAGAACTATGACAGAAACATTCTAGATATTACAGCTGACATTTTTTTCACATGCCATTTTAGCAAACGGCGGGTAACTTTTGTACATTCGTCTATTTATATATATTGATGCAAAACGTAGCACACTAAACTTTTGAAATTAAGGATTATCAATTTTATACCGTCAATTAAATATGTGTATACATATCTTCACGGAATCCAAGAGCTGCACACAAGAGCCCTGTAGGTCGGTAAAGTAAGCGCTGGTTTGCTGGTCTAGCGGTCCCGGGTTCGAATCCGGCTGGAGGTAGAATTCTTTCCAACAGTAAACAGGATTCCATTGCACACAGCCTGTCATTATCTCCCCACTCCCCCATCGTCCTGATATGACTGGGATATACCTTTAAAAAATCAGAAGGATGTAAGACTAACAGGAGAATATACCAATATTTGATAGGGTCGAGTCGGGTAGCTTCGGACAGCGGGTAAATTCGGACATACCATTGCAAACAGTGAAAATCCTGATGAGACGGCTGATAATCAGGATTTTCACTGTCCAGTTAATTTTGTTTTAATACATAAAGGAAACAATGTCAATGTCCAAATATACATGCTGTCCGAATTTACCAGACTTTACCCCAAAACACTACTGACCTTCCAGTGTAAATTCATATAATCTATCACTTAGAGCCATTCACTACACCCAAGTCCTCATAGTATGTGACCATGAATCTATACTACTCTATTCTATTATATTCTATAACCTGGGAGGTCCTTGGGGCACCGCAGGTGACCTCGAAACAATCCCTTTCCACTTGTCCTGTTTTCATCTGCCCTAGTTGAGCTGGCAAAGTCCATTCCAGTCCACTCTTTAATATTGTGTTCCCACCTCTTCTGTCTACCTCTTCTTCTATTTCCATTTACTGTGCCATGCAGAATTGTCTATGCTAAACCAGAAGACCTTGAAACGTGGCCAAATCATCTTACTTTCCGTTTCTTGACTAGGGTCAGGAGTTCATCATTTTCTCCACTTGCTGCTTGGATCATTCTACGAACCTCCTCGTTGGTTATATGGTCATTGTACCACGATTGACCAGCTTTAAACAAATAAAACACATAGAAAGTACTTGAAAATTATAATTGGGTCAGTTTGGTTGGAAACCTAAATGATCTCCTCTTGTTTTATTGCTCTTGAGGGAACTCACTTACGATTATGTCTCGAAACTAGAAACTTAAATAAAGGGTAAAATGCAATGGGATAGAATAGAATAGAAAAATGCAATCAGAGTAACAGCGTTTTTATACAAAGCATTGGTTGCCCATCAGATCGCTGTAATTGAACTACTGTTAAAATGATTGTAAAACCATTAAATCTCATCCCTTTACTGTGTTTAATTTATAAGGCAAATCCTAACAAAACAGTTCCGTTCTGATCCATCGTTAGCTTAATGAAGTTTTTAGTCGAGGATTCGTTAAGTATTTTATTGCACTGCCAAAGCTCCTCACATTTTTCAGTAAAATGGTAGTGTTTTATGTGTTTAAAAATGTCGTCTCGTTAACTAACGACATGACAGGTTTCAATTCTTTCTTCTATTTAGAATAGTCACACGAATCTATATAAATGTAACCCAACTAATCATACTAAATACAGGCGTGTTTCACATACCTTGTAATCTACATATAATACGTAGGCAATTTACATATTGTACCTAGACAAAGACTTATTCAATTATCTATCCACTTGAAATAATCCCGCTTCATAATAATATATGGGGTCATGCCCGAGGCCATACCCAGTATAAATTAAGATCTAATAAGATTGGGGGAACAATATTTGTTGTTAACTCGAAACATAATGGTATATATCACTAAATAATGGGCATAAATTTACCAACCTTCTACTAACTTTTGACTAATTCTACTGACATCATTCCTATACATGTATTTGCTATTTATATATCTACGGTACAAACATACTTAACGGTTAGGGTAGAACCACCAGAGCAGTGAAGACCCTTTTCAGACTTTTCCAACGATAAAGGTGAATGGGAGCACTGTCAGGGACAGCAGCTGCAATTTCAATATTTCAAGTTTGTCTCCCATTTCAATAGGGGTCAGTTCTGAAGGGAAAGAATTTGCTCCTCCTGACGCATTGTTTAAAGAAAAGAGCCCATTGTAGAAGGGGTTCATTATCCATGGGAGCTAATTGGAATTCATAGAAAATGTTTTCCTTTGTGAAAATGGCGGACATGACCCGGCGGTGTACCAATACAGTTTATTCGATTGTGCGATTCATGCGTCACGATTCTCAGCGTGAAACACTTTATTTTTATAGAAAAAGTGCTTCGCGTTAAGAATGTGAAGCACGAATAGAAAAAGTGTCTCACGCTTAGAATCGTGAAGCACGAAACACCCAGTTCTTCATGATTCGTAACGTGAAGCACTTTTTCTAGAGAAAAAAGTGCTTCACGCTACGAATCGTGAAACACGAAATCGCCAAGTCGAATACGGCCAAAGTATCTGATAGAACAAGTAGTGCCATCACTGTGTAGGCTACGTTTGTAACATGTTCAAATAAATACAGCTTCATCCAATAATGCCAAAAAAGAATACAATCATTTATGTTTTGAAATCTGTTGAGAGATTAGAATTTTGTCTTCAGAAAACTAAAAAGACACAGTCAGTTATTTTGCTTCGATGTTGGCTTAATGCTAAACACGCGTGAAAATTCAAATAGAGCGATCTTTTGAATACATATTGCAACAATAGGCTTTATTTATCTTTTCCGTATTCTTATTGTAATTGGGCGAGTCTAGATTGTGTCAAAGTAACTTTGCCAAGTTCACGTTTGCTAATTTCAGTGGAGACCCTAGAAAAAGGTGCTTGGTGCAAATGCGAACAGCTGGTATTTAGACCAGCCTTGCATCCGTGCAGTCTGGTTAGAGCCTTTCCAACTGTGAAACCTGACGCATCTCAGTGCGAAAAATGAGAGCTACAGCTGAACTATGTGGATGTGCTGACTGATTTTAATCTGGTCGTAGGCGAGGCCTAGTAGTTCGTGCTCTTTACTTTGAATCACGGAGTTGCGGGTTCGAGCTTAATGACCCTGCATATTTATGCACAAACCTACCTAGTGAGAGATACTAAATTCTTTTTGCTCGTGGAATTGGCGAATAGAGGAAATAACGAAAGTATCAAAGCAAAACTATCGTGTGACCAACTAGCAACACTAGGTTATTATTCGACATCATCCATAAGGATTCCCTCACTAGCAAAACACGTTTGCAAAAGCAAAAGTGTATATAAAACAGTGCTTAAACTGTGAACAATTTCCACAATGTCCCATTTTACCCAAGGTGCTAAATACTGACACAAAATGCATTCATTACGTTACTGTACAAGGGGGATATCAAAACGTTTTGAGCCTCACACATTTTTTTTTCAATTTGGATAGTATACAATGCATCGGGTCTGCTGTAGATCAATGTCATAGCTTCTTATTCCAAGTAGGATCATACTGCTGAACGCAATTGTTTACTTAAACAACTTTTGGAAGAGACATACCCCAAGTGAGTTAAAATGGACAAACCTGAGTATGGAACCGTCATAAAGTCGCTAGTCCTGGAGGGCTAGTTTGCCAAATAGGTTGAAGAGCGATTGACTGCCGTTTATGGGGAGTCTTGTAACACAATGAAGATTCGAATTGTGTTACAGTCTTCCCCTCCCTCTGTAACTGTCAAACGCTGGGTGAAGGAATTCAAGCGTGGCTTGGTGAAGAAATTCCAGAGTTTAGAGGATGAACCCGTTCAGGACGGCCATCAACCAGTATCAGCCAGGAAAACATTGCACTGTGCACAAACTAGTGACGGAAATCTCTATGACTTAGGAGAATCAACTGCCCTTTCATATGGCTCCAAACACCCCTGCATGACAAACTCCACATGATCAAAGTATTTGTAAGATGGGTCTCGAGAATGATTTCGGATGACATATAACTACCAAAGGTAACATCAGTGGAGCCTTGCTTATTCGTTACAATGCCAACCCAGATGATTATCATTTTAGGGTTGTAACCTCTGATGAAACCTGGCTTTATCTTTGTAATCCGTAGAGCAAACAAGAATTGATAAAATGGAAACGCACCACCTCACCAAAGACAAAGACGTTCAAAGCCACCAAGTCCACCAAGAAGGTTATGTCGACAATTTTCTCGGACAGCAAAGAAGTCCACATCGACTATCTGCCCCATGGAACCACAACGAATGGAGACTATTACGCTGATCTAAAAGCAGATGCACAAATCCATCAAGGAGAAACGCTCTGGAAATCCGTCATGGGATTCTGCTTCACCAGGACAACGCACCGGTCTAGACCAGCCGAGGTTCGATCGAAAATGTGGGCAAGTGTGGCTACCAACTCCACCCTCCCTCATCCTGTTATTCAGTCCTATACCCAGCATCATCCACTTCTTTCCCAGGCTGACTATCAATGACTGAAAAACTAGCTGGAACAAGTTTGTGGAGTTGAGAGGGGACTATGTTGAAAAATAAAGCAAAGTAAAATCCAAGTAGCTTGCCCTCGAAACTTTTGATATCCCTCGTATATTTCCCTTAACTGAACAACATGAAAGAAATGAGACCACATGAGGTCACCGCTGTTGCTGCACATATCCTGACATCTCCCTGGCTTCGTTACATAACTTTTATGCAGAATTTTGTGATTGTAAGACTGGGGTGTTTTCCCTTCCAAAATAAATAAAAAATCTAGATCCGTCTTATGAGATGGATCTAGAATTTTGGGATTGTTTTCGAAGGGAAAACCTGTCGCATAGCTGAATTATAAAAGACTAATTTACATATCTGCGGTACCTTTGGAGGGGTATACCCGGTCTTATAATCGAATAAATACTGTATTGCTCTAACTTTTATTTTGCGCATGTGCATTGTGTAAAGTCAATTATAGTCAACATACTCATACATTGTCTAACTCTATCTTTTCAGGTCAGACGATATGAAGGAAATGGATGGTGTTTTGATTCGAGATGCGAAAAATACAGACAAAAAGGTTTCCAAAACTAAATCTAAGAAAAAGCATAAGAAATCAAATGTTAAAACGCCAAAGGAGTCAAACCAAAACGCAGCAAATCTTGATGAAAATGAGCAACTAGAGAATGACTCTAAAGCTGCTAATGTAACTGATGCGAAAACAAAACCAAAGAAAACTAGTGGCAAACAAAAAGCAAAACATAGAAAACATAAGAAACATAAAAAAGCAAAAACAAATATGGTTGAAGAATTAACTGACACAGAAATGAGAGATAATGATGAGAGCGATAGTGATGATGATCGGACTGAAACGGATTTAAATGAAACTAAAGTTAGAGATCAGACTAACACTAAAGGGCATTCCAATGAAACGGGTAATACTGCTCAACTGAATGGGAATCCTGTTATACTTCATGATATTACAAACAATGATTTAAACGTGCCTTCTGATGTTAATGTTCCTGGTAGTACTAATCATGTGCATTTTACTGACGAAATAACACCACATAGTAGAAGTAGTTCGGTTTCCGAGTTAGATTCAAAGAGAGGATAAATATTCTCATTCTATTTATGCCATCATTGATTATTATTATCATTATTATTATTATAATTTTGGAGTGATTGTTATATGGTTGTTGGAGGTATACGAGGTATATTGGTTCGTTATATCAGGCGGGGTTTTGACGACATTTCTGGGATCGTCTCTCTGAGGCATTTATATTTAGGGACCGACATGTTCACTTTCAGGGAAAGGAAAAGGTCATTTTAGCATTATTATCAGACCCTCAGATCCATTTATCTGCAACGTAGGTCATATAGTCCTGAAAAATACTTGTAAAAAAAAAAAAAAAAAAAGAAAAAGCCAATAGAAAAGTAAAAACAGTTACTTACTGTACCAGCCGTTCCGGATATACATGTCATGAATACATGGCTAAAATCATTTTTACATCTTATAATCATTTTTTTATTTATTAATCTTCAGCATACGAACAACTTTTCTTGGACAAGCTTCTTGCACATGCTGGTCTGAGCCTTTGTTCTTTGCATATGCGTTTAGTATTGATCTTTCTTGCGCGCGGCTTGTGTAAGTTTGAAGTATGCATGTTTTTTTCCATAGCAAACCACCTTTATATGAATGGTGATCATAAGTGCTAGGAAACACGTGAAGTTGCTTTCATTCGTAAGAAACGCGTTTCTTTTCCATTTTCATAGAATATAATCCCTGTTGTGACGGTAGAAGGTCACAGATATAAATAGATATGCAAATTACAAACTCGGTAGTTTGTGGTCGAGTAAATGTTGGGGTATATAAGCAAATAAACCGCCCTTGGTGGGTGAGCATGCTTTTCCACTGACGGGGTTTGTTTGCAGGTCGGCCCATGTTACATTTGGTGTCAGAAGTGGGATAATGACAACTGCCAGACCGGAGTTGCCTTACCCATGTAATTCCCAGGCCAAGTTTCGGGACGAGACTTCTCGGAGGGGAAAGTAATGTGACGGTAGAAGGTCACAGATATAAATAGATATGCAAATTACAAACTCGGTAGTTTGTGGTCGAGTAAATGTTGGGGTATATAAGCAAATAAACCGCTTTTGGTGGATGAGCATGCTTTTCCACTGACGGGGTTTGTTTGCAGGTCGGCCCACGTTACACTATTATTCCTGCAAAATACAGAAAAATATGGGTAAAGACAGTGACCAAATGCAACATCTAGATAGGCAAAGTACCGATTGTTTGCGGCAATGCCAAATCGCAATTGTGCCTTACACAAGCCATCTTCTCAAGCCAAGGGTACAAAGTTCACTTCCTTCGGAACAATGTGTACTTAGTACTCTTGGCTTGCGAAGATGTACACAGTTAAGCGTATCCTGTGATATAACTTTGTCGAGAAACATAACTGAGCCGCGGCACGACAAAACCAACACAGTTGCATGTGCGCCCAGCAAAGCTCAGTCTTCACTGTCGGCATAGAGGCAGCTTAGACCCTAAGCATCCCTTAAAGCCCAAGCGAAGATTCGGACCACACTGAGCGGATGCAGGGAGCACATGCCACTTTGTTGGTTTTGTCATGTCGCGGCTCAATATTAGTTTTGCAGTCATCACAGACTCTGGTCCTGACTTGACTTGACTTGCCTTGGTTTAAGATGTATGAGTAAAATTTCAGGAGAAGCAACTCTGCCATTTTCATTTGCTTCTCTTCTCAGTTGGGGTGAGCGAGACAGTGAAAGCGGTTTTAACGTTCCACCAACATATAGGTCGTGGGGGGGGGGACGGGATCTCGGTTTAAAGTCTCATCCAAAAGACCTTAGGAGCCGGAGATCGAACATGCAAACCCTGGATTGGTGGCAGAGCTCTAGATAAGAGGGGTATTTGATGATAATTAAGGGATATTTTTTTTAATTCTCATTGAAACCATATGTTGTGACCCCTCATCTGAACCGTCTCGATGAGACGGTTCAGATGAGGGGTCACAACATATGTTTTTATTCAGAATTAACAAAAATTATCCTTAATTATCATTAAATATTCTCTCTTATCTAGTGCTCTGATTGGTGGTCAAGCTACTAATCCACTGCTGACGCCGCTTCTCTGATTGGCGGTCAACTCTTAAAGGAAAGAGTTCGCTGCCTTAGGAGTGTATTCTTTCCTTTAAGGGTGGACCCTATTTTGAAAGGGCTTCGTCATCCAGGGAAGCAAACAGAAAAGTTGTTCCCTTGGTAAAAATGGCTAAAAAGATTGAGATGAACCCATTAAGTTTATTGTCTGTTCATTCTTGGACGAGTCCTAATTGACTTAAGGTACATTTTTAGCGACTTGGCTCGAAAATGACACACTGTCTTTCTATATTTATCAGCAAGAGTCCCAGTCAATATCATTCTTGTAAATATCTTTTATTTAATATTCATAGGTTATGCCAATAATCATCATCGAAAGAAATTGTGATTGTATAATATTGATATTTTGATCATGATATCACGAGAAAACACGTACTGTATACGGGCATTATAAACTGTGCATACGCCGGTACACATAGTCCCGCCTGTGCGCATGCGCTGTCGGACTGGCGCAAGCGCAGGTCGCCCTGACTATCAACCAAGTAAAAATCGAAAAAAAGCACATGATCACATCGCGCAAGCGCGCATATTTTTCTGGGCTTGTGCAGTTTGCACATTCCTATATGACGTGGTTTATTTTCTATGGACGACTCGGCGTACGTGAGCGTCATCATGACAAAACCTGGCTTTAGGCATGGTGCGAACATGAGCCCGAGTTTTAAGTGTGCAGGTTTATACCATCTTCGCAGTTCATGAGCACTAAGTTTGCTTCGTTCCTTGTGTAAGGAACTAGGTGAACTTAGTACCCTTTGCTGCGAAGATGGGTATATATATGTATTTACATGCATAGTTTTACGTGACAATTTTTGGTTTGATTGTCTTGGGTTAAACAGCCGTTTGAGACAGTATTTGAGTCTGTATCGATTTGAATATTGTCAAATCACAAGCATGTAAATTCTAAAACTTAACTGCATATGCCATGAATAGACTGCGCATATTAAGCACTTGTTAATGATTGTTATTGACTTGCGCGAAATCTACGTGTCTTACCTCGACACGGCACGCATGATTATGTGATACATTGTTCTGATCAATTTAGCTGTAGAATATATTTTTGAACGAACTAGATATCTGAGTGGTTTATTTGTTCTCCCTAGTGACGTGAGGTGAATGGTTTCCCGCCATTTTTACAAAGAGGAACACCTTTCCCCGACTTCATATAGGCTAAGAGGTATATTCTTGAAGGAAAAAAGCTCTAATTGGGGTAAATTCTTTCCTTTAAGAGTTGACCCTATTTTGAAGGGAGGCAATATTGAAAATGGTAGAGTTGCTTCCCCTGTAAGTGTGCCCATTCGTCTTTTCAAGTTCACTTACCGAGGCATAAAAGGCTGTCTCATAGGCTGTTACAGAAATTGAGTTCGCTGACAGTTACTAATAATAGAATTCGCAATTAATAAAGCCAGGCACCATCAAGAGGTAAACAGCCCAGCTGGCACATCGAAATAATGTCGAACGGACGTCATTGCGACGTCATTAAGTCGCATAGACGTCGGTACGACGTCATTGCGACGTCTTATGCAATGGAGGTGCATTGACCTCCATACCACGTCATTTCGACGTCATGTGCCTGCTGGGAATTGCTCCCATATTTGGCGCATGGACTTATGGCTATTGTTCAGATTTAAATAAAAGATGTCGGACAAAGCTTGAACGAATATATCTGCCAAACTAATCCGAATGAAATTTTCCAGCTTTTACCCGCGAGAAATGCAACAGATTGATGGGCCAAGAACCCAAGATATAGAGGATCGTACACGAGTGGTCATTTCATATGAAATTTATGAAACGAGCCTTCGGCGACTTTCATAAATTTCATGTGAAATGACCACGAGTGTAAGATTCTGTTTATCATATGGCCCTTTAAAATGGGATTTTAACGCCTTCAAGGTGAACATGATTTTGGTAAGAAAACGCATTGTTGATTTGGACGTTGCCAATCACGTTACGTGTACGCGCCAAGGTGTGTTATTGCATGTGTGGTCATACGATTTTTATGACACGACGTAATCTACTGAAAAACACCAACGTCAGATGATAAAAGTATATTCAGACCTGACAGACAGGATGGCTTGAAACTAAGGTTTATATTCATGGGATTCGATAATCAATGAGTACCATGTTGACTATCTCCTGGTTGCCGTTTGCATAAAAGTTCTTTTGAAATGTAATTTAAAACTACGGATAAGTACAAATAAAGTATTCAAAGTTTCATTTTACGAATAAATCTAATATAAAATAACAATAGAAAATACGGCGGTTTGCGGTTGCATGCCGTTAAATTTTCTACAATAGTCGGGAGCCAAAAAAGTAACGTTATTGCAAAATACACAAAGAAGAATGCATGTAAAAATAGATAAATAGATAAAAACGATGTAAATATAAAAATTAAGACATAAAATGGCTTTTATTTCGACATCATCTGCCGGCTGGGAGGCTTTTAAGGTAAACGAGCACCCTTTAATGGGAAGCAATCCTACCATTATCCCTTTTGCCTCCATTCGTTATAGGGGCCAATACTATTCTGAGAGCACATTATCTTCTTTAAGAATTTACTACATTGTTGAAAGGCATTTATGTCCAGGAAAGCAAACAAGGATTTGAAAATTGTTATTTCCCTCGTAAGAAATGGCAGAAAAAAATGGAGGCGTACCCAGACAACTGTATTTCACTCAAATGTAAGAAGACATATTGTGAAAAGAAAGTTAAAACGGTTATAGCATTTATGACATTGTGTACAGAAGTTGGTTCCCTTGTATTGCTATGTTACTGATAAAGGCTGTGCAATGTGAACCAATATGAATGAATCAGTAGATGATGGACACACTGCACCCGTTTGAATGAGGCAACGAAGCAAATATCCGCCCTGTAACTGTATCATTAAATTCCTGCTAAAATATTCTAGCATTCTGGATAACTTTTGGCCATTAGAATGCAAAAGTAAACTGTACCTTATATTTTTCTTGATCTCTAGATTTGAATTTCCATTTATACCCACGTTTCCGACTAAAACGATTTGGCCTGCAAGCCGCTTTTAGTTGAATTAGCAGACATGGTAGACCTAGATGAGGCAGCTCATAATGAGCCGCCTCATCTGTATCTACATTGTTTGCCAGAGTATGGGATCGGACGTTAGGTTTTGTAACTAGGGCATACCAGGATAGGGGAAGTAAAAGAAGACATATGTTTTATATTTCATTTTATTTTCATTTGTTAACAAAGGACGGGGAACTCCAAACAACTTTCATTATCACCAAAAACATGCTGCCCCTTACAAATGCACTTTCACACATATGTAACAAGGGTACAGGTATCTTACTATTGTAACCATGGTGTCCGTGAGTTTTTAACACAAAGCGAAATTGCGTAGAGCTGTAAAACAATAATAATACTTGATTTTTTGTCTTAAATCTCCAAAACAACAGGGCCATGACACGCTCATCTGAGAAAAAGATGAACAGGCCTGACGCATACGAGTCACAAATGCTTTATATCAAATGTGATGTTATGGGCCATCTGGATCTGGAGAAGAATATTTACCATTCAAACATCACTCTCATTTTCCTCATGCCATGGAGTAAAAATGTGTCCTTATTTAAACAAACTGGATTGTACGCGAGCACCCGATTCTATAAGTCGAGTTGCAAGGCCATTCGGCCTTTTGCAATTCAAGGGCTTGGTGTTCATGTTGGTCATGTGACCATGACCATGTGAACAAACTTTTGCTGCTCGACCTATGAAAACTCCATATGAAATTCGCTTCCAATCAGCAAAGTGGCTTTGAAGGAGAAGATGCTTGAAACGCTTTAAATATGATTATTTTATGCAGTGTAGACTCTCATCATTCTGCGGCGTCTCATAAGAGTTTGCACTGTAGACATATGAGCCGCGACACGACAAAACCAACAATGTGGTTGTGCGCCCAGCGCAGACTCAGATCAGCCTGGGCATCCGCCCAGTCTGATCAGAGTCTTCACTGTCCGCATGGAGATAGCTTAGATCCTTAGCTACCTTTTGAGCACTTAACGAAGAGTCTGGTCAAACTGAGCGGATGTCCAGGCTGATCTGAGTCTGCGCTGGGCGCACAACCACATTGTTGGTATTGTCGTGTCGTGGCTCATATGTCCTTTTCATGGAATGGTAAGCATTAATGAGTTAACATTATGTTAATTTGGAGACATGAAGAAATAAACAATTTGGTCATTTCCAGTATATTGTGCGTATTATTAACAGACTAGCTGTATTGCTTCTCGAAGAGCATTTTTCCGTTAGGAGTTGACTCCCATTCAGAAGGGATGCAAAATGAAAAAGACATGGTTTCTTCCATTGAAAGTGTAAACATTCTTCTCACCCACTGAACAAGAAAATCCCTTTTTGAAGCTGTCTGAGATTTTTCTGTCCCGGCCTGGTGTCTCAGCCTAGGCATAGAAAGCTGTCTCAAAATGTCAATCATTGCTTAACATATCCCAATCTTGTTGATTTCATCAACTCATTTACTTTACTTGTCATGTAAATTGCATGTAAAGTATGGCATTGACAGCCAGTGATGTACTGGAGATGTCACTGTAGATTTCTGTTCAGCTGTCAGTCATGAAAATTTTACATGCACAAGGTGAAAATAACACAAATGTGAGAACTATTTATAGAATATGAGCTTGAAGTTTACAGTAATGGCCTCAAGAAGTTAAGAACTCAATGACGTCCTGTGTGAGAAAAGTAATCATTGGCGGGGTTGCGGCATCGATAAGGAAATCTCAGGCTCGTCAGTTTCAGATTATTTAAGTCTTATGCTCGGCAAGCCTCGCATAAGACTGAATAATCTGCAAACTAGACTGAGATTTGCTTGTCTCCACCTCAACCCCAGCATAGAGTCTATTCATCTTAAAGTTGTCGCCTTTATAATACTGTTGCACAAACATGGCAGTCTATTCATGTAAATGCTAATGCTGGGAAAACAAACAAATGTAAATAGTTTACCTCAAAACATTTGGCATACTTCTAAGACACTATGCGTATCTTTAATGAACAAGGGGTGGTGTTAAATAAATTTGATAACAACATACGATGCAATAAAAACTGTTCTGAAGCATTTGTAGGTCTTATAGACAAGTAAAATATCTAAATAATCTTATCTTTCAACATATGAGCCGCGACACGAGAAAACCAACAACGTGGTTGTGCCCCCAGGGCAGACTCAGATCAGCCTGGGCATCCGCCAAGTCTGATCAGAGTCTTCGCTGTCCGTATGAAGGTAGCTTAGACCCTTAGCTACCCTTTAAGCACTTAGCGAAGACTCTGATAAGACTAGGCGGGTGCCAAAGTTGATCTGAGTCTGCGCTGGGCGCACAACCACTTTGTTGGTTTTCTCACGTCGCGGCTCATATACATGTAACAAGAATACAATTGCGCCGCGATACAATGAGTACCTCAGAATTAAAGGTAAGACAGCCGTTTGTATGCAGATTAACCCTTTTAGCGCAAAAATAGCAGACGACAAAATTTACGTCTACTTAAGGGCGAACAGTGTAGATCTAAATGAGGCGGCTCATCATGAGCCACACGGTCAGGATCTACACTTTTTGCAAATTCAGATGTTTTCTTCTCTGGCGCTTAAAGTGTTAAGAAGGTTGATTTCACATCTAAAATACGTATATCGCATATTTCTACACAGTGTCTATACCCTAAAAGGTCCGTTTATACCCTCACAGCAATTATCATGGGATACGTTGAAGAAAAGACATTTAAGAAAAAAAAATGAGTGAAAATGTTTTGGGTCTTTGGTTCTAAAGGGTCAGATTTGAAATTCGAAAATCGGATGTCATTACTTGCAACGGCAGACTCATTTCAATTACTTCTGAAATGCCCATTGTACTTTTAACCCTTATTACTAAGATACTTTTTCCTCACGGCGGCTTCAAGCGACATATCTTTTCCCAACTAATATCAAATGAGATCAAAATATTGACTAATGCTAAAATGAACTTTTCAAGGAATGATATTCATGTGGAATGCTAAGTTTTTATTTACATGTTCATAAACTTTGATAAACTATATTAACAACATACCATTAGATGGAAACAGTGATTGTCCATATATACATTTAGAGTAAAATCGAAATTCAATCATAATCTACAAACACATATAATAGCATATGTATAATCTACCCGACTCACAGAAAAGCATACCGCACTCAGAACGAAGCTTACTGCATTAGCGCGAGCTACATGTAGCAACCAATCATCAGTTAGAATACTTAGGCCAGTTGTCAAAATGACCGTTATTCAGGTCTTAAAAATGGTGATTTTATGATGTTTTACATTTACACCTAGAATAAGTGATTTTTATGGTTTTTTTTGCCTTTTACATGTAAATGCAAAAACCCATAAAAATCACATTTTCAATTTTGAAATGTGAAACCAAATGTTGTTTATGGCTTTAAATAGAGAAAACCATTAGAATGGCCACTGTATTTGTGACATGGGTTTTAACAGTTATACATACATCTGTAAATATATACATATGTCCGATAGTATGAGCAATGTTTTAAGATGGTACATTGATAATATTTCGCCTTCTGTGTCATTGAGATCACATTGCTGTGACATAAACATATACAATGTTCATGTACCACGTACAGAGGGTAAACAAAAGTGTGCCTTGAATTGTTACAAGCAAATCTACCATCATGAAAATTACACTAATATGAAGCTAAATGATATATGTAATATACAAAATATTTTCGTATGTTTGTGATCTCCAGTTGCAGAGTTGTGTTTAAAATCGTGTAATGTTTTTTGGAAAACCCTGTTTCCTTGACGTCAATGATGAGGTTAACAAAAGTTACCACATGTTTATACCCGAATGAGGTTTAATTAGTGCCAAATAGTAACTATAGATATCTGGAAAGCAAGAAATTTATTAATACTGCTCAAACAACCTAGCTAGATAATGGTGCAACTCTTATGCAAATCTCTCTGATACTTTTGTCAAAATAAACTTTGTGGTAATAGAATAAATGCATTTAAGTTAATAACAACGTCACCATTTAACGAACACTTTTGTCCACCCTCTGTAGTACCCTTAGAGTAGTCAGATACCACGAATTGACCAGATAATATTAATTGTACAGACAACGGGGCGGATATTAGCATGGACTCAAATAATGAAATTATTTAATAATAATAGTACACACATTGATTCGGACATTAAGACATTGATAACAAATAAAACTTAGCTTAGCTCTCAAAACATGGCCAAACAAATCATATAGACCAACCTGCAACCATTTCCAAACGGTAAGACTTATGGCAAAAGGTGCCCTTTATTCAAAACGTCAAAAATTCACGCCGTCCATAAATTTTTAAACAGTTGTTAAAAAAAATCAATGGGCACTGTTATTTTTGTGGACAAAATCGTCGCCATGATATTAAGCCTTAAAACGCCAAACAGAAGGCAAACAGTATAAGGTCAGAAGAGGCGGCTAATTATAAGCCGCCTCATCTGGATATACACTGTTTGCAATTCAGCTAATTTTGTTTCTGGCTCTTTTTAGAGTTAGAAATCCAAAACAGGCTAAAAGAAATCGTGTGCTTATAACAACGAGGCACCGTTGGATCTTGTTAGATGAACAATTAGAGCTCGTTTTCCGAGCATGCTGTATCAAAATGAAAAGAAATCAGACAAATTTTACCTACAATCGTTCATTGTTTCTTATAGGCTATTTTTGAATGACTAAAATTGTTTGGTTTTCCCGTTCACCCCTAAATGTTGAAAAGAGTGACTCTATCATATCTATAATTGCTCCACATTTTAGGACAAAAAAGTCAAAATCAAAGCATCCGTCGCAACAAAACCAATCATATACAAAACTAAGTAAGCACTTCTCAACATTAAATTCAATGGTGCTAACAACACAAAATATCATTTTGGAAAATATTTTCGCAGAAAATGTAGGTTGGGTTTGGCAGCCCTTTGAGACAATATTTCAGTCTGTATTCAGCGGTCTCCCAGAGAAAAGAGACACTAGGACAAATGACAGTAAACCTATCTCGCATCTACTGCAGGTACAACAGTTCCTTGCCCTCCATTAACGTTCTTACAGCGCCAGCTGACTGCAGAGTATGTAATATGAGTACTACTACATTTGTATTTGCACTGCAAGATGTGTTAGTCATGTTGTATCATGTAAATAGCCAAAGGCAATGTATCTGCATGCCGATTTGCTAATAAAGTTATACTTATACTTATTAACGCAAATACCAGGAGGACGCCCCAATGTCCAACTTTTCACGGCAGTTTCATAACAGGAAAAGGAAAGCGATAGTTAGGAAACATGAAAGAACGACCGGAACCTAACGAAAATAGACTCTGTCAATAGTTATCTCCATAAACAGGGACATATAAACATCTTCTTGATGATTTAGGCCATCAGCTCTCTTCTCTGTAAGCAGCTCAATGACTAATTATCATAAAGCCAAAGAAAACGAATCCGCAACAAAATCTGCTTAGAGCGACACACCGGGTAGGCGGCAATCGAAAACGCTCGTGCAATCGACAAACGCGGATCAAAAACCGTTAGAAACAGCGTTTTCGATTGCAAATTGGCGACAATTTGCAATCGAAAACGCTGTTTCTAACGTTTTTTGATCCGCGTTAATCGATTGTTAGCAGCGTTTTCGATTGCCTCCTACCCGGTTTGAGCGAGGGCATCTATAGCTGGTGCTACTTGCACAGATTAACGCATTCAGCTATTCACATATCTTTACAACTCCTAAATCCTTTGGAATAGCTGTGACTGTTTGTCAATCTTCAGTCACACCTCACTAACACCCTCAGGTACCTGTCACTTTGATGATTTAACAATTGAAGGCTAGAGTACAAATAAAATTAAGCTTACATCGCCTTTAATTTGTTGTCCATGTCATGCTTTCCAACACAGCATTATGACGTAGGCTTCAGTTTCCTTCACTTACATGTATTTCTAGTTAGTAGCATATCGCTTCTCATGTTTTAATATAATTGGTTTGACTCAACTCCGTTCCTTCCATTTGCACTCCTGATGAACATTTAAACGGATTGGAATACAATGCACTAAAAATGCTCATCTTATTGAAATGAGATTGCAAACCGTATGCGTCAATATATAAGAGAATATTGCCATTTTCATGTATTTTGGGTTTGTTTGTCATGTTTGCCACTTTTCATGTAAAACACGCAATAAGAGTGTCTATGAGTTATTCGGATCAGTCTTTTTGGACCTAGTGAGGCGAAAATAGTTGTCACATTTTTTTTCTTTTTCCGCGAATACTCTTCCCGACACAGGTGACATTTCTTTCAGTTAGTTCTAGTTAGTAGCGTGAGGTTTATCATTTTTTATTCATCTGACGCCACAACATTCTTTTCATGAACACATAAACAGATTGCACAAACCAATAAATATCCATGTGTTAGGAATGAGGTTACAAACCGTATGCGTCCATACTTGAGTGAGTATTGCCATTTTTAGATATTTTGGCTTTGTATGCCATTTTTGGCTAATTTCATACGAAATACGCAATAGCAATGTCTGTGAGCTATTTAAATCAGTCTTTCTGGAACTATTGAGGCGGAAAGTAGTTGTCACATTATTTCTGTCTCTGCGAATACTGCTCCCGACACAGATGGTGATTCAGGGGGAGAGAACTCATTCGGTCTCATAATCGTAATACCGGAATCAGAACTGGAGGAATCGTGTCTGTCCGGTTCATTTTCCTGAAAATATAATGTACAATGCACAGACATGTTACAAGATGGTATTCTTTCAATTCAATGTATCGCAACAACAGTTTGAAAACAAAACCATATAATTTATCTCAAGAATTTTATAGGAATAATAAAAAGTGTCAGCTTTTGCGTGGCCGAGTGATTAGTGCTCCTGACTTTAATTCTGGGTTCGCTGGTTCGAGCCCTCGCTTGAGATGAGATTTAACCCAAACTTAACAGTGCTTGGTGCCTTTCATAACCACTCTCAAATCGTAATGATATGACTGAAATACTGTTGAAAAGGGCATATATTCATTAGATCATTCATCATATGGAGAGCAACACTTAGGAATGTTGTGAGATGGTGACAGGAAATAAACAAACTTGCCAATTTCCAAAATATCTGAGTCCACAAAGAATATCTATTAAGGTTTCACACCCATAATAACATATCGGTAAATACTGTCAAATACCGAAAAACATCGCTGCCGTTGTTAACTTCGTGTACATGCAACAGCAGCAATAGCGTTGCCAACTTCTTTTTATCTACCACCGGCTTCTCCGTTCATCGGCCCTTCCGATACCAACTTCGTTTAACACCACCAGGCCCGGATCCAGACCACCCGTGTTGGTGGGGCTCTGTATAACTGATGAGACCGGGAGGTGCCGAGATTTATGTGTATATGTGGGTTGGGGGGACTTGAAAATATGACATAATTAGGGATAAATTTGATGACAATTTTTGCCTTGAAATATATGTTGAGATATCTCATAAGAATCGCCTCGCCGAGGCGATCCTAATGAGATGTCAATTCATGTATTTTTATCCAACTACATGGAAAACTTACACTCAAACTGTCATCAAATCTGCTTATTATCTGGATGTCTATATATTATATATAACACAGATACCTAGGTGGTGGGCCTGAAACCCCAAAGCCCACCCCTGGATCCAGGGCTGTAAACGAAGTTGATAACGGCAAAAAACGACATTTGTCGATGACTGACGGTGCATGACAGTTATCACCAATTTGCGAATATTTTGCCAGTATGGGCTTAAAACCTTGGTTTTAACTGTATTTTATTTTTTATATAAACATGTACAATAAAGTTTTACAGCAATCATATGCAATGGTTCGATAACAATCTAAATAGCTTATAAACATCGTCTCCGAAATAATCATCGTCTCCTAATACCTTAAAATACGATAATGTACCTTTTCTGGAGTGACAACCTGTAGCCGTTTAGTCCGCAGCAAAGGGCTTCTTCTGAGGAGACTGGGAGACGTGCTGTTACCGCTCATTACGGGGGCTAGCAACAGGGATGGATTGTTCGGCGTGTGTGAGGTTACGGTCTTTTCGGGAGCCATGTGTCCGGTGAGACAAGAGATCGGTATCCTGTAGATATTCTTGCTTTGCAAGTTGCACTTTGCTGTAAAGTAGGGAAGTTGGAAAAGGTTGAATCCTTTGAAAACAAGGAATAAACCAAAGAAACGAATATAGTGGACTCAGTTTGAGGCAGTAATAAAATGTGCAACACAGGCCATACTCTCATTCCTTGATACACTAGACTTCAGAGCGTGATTTACTTTGTTAGCGGTTGATGCCCTATTCTTACGTTGTCAGAAACCAAGAACCATCTTTTAAAAAATACATAAATTCGCGCAGATATTTATTTCATTAGGGCAAACCGAAAGCGATCCAAAAAATTGTATAATAGGGAAAATGAGGAAATAAGGTTTAATGGGGAACATGGTCCACCTTCCAAACTATAGTAAAATTGCAGAAGATGTGAAACATTTTCAAATGGAAATATTCATTTCCCATCATTTTCATGGATCAAGAATAAGCTTTTTTAATCTAGAAGAGAAGCCACCCTCTTTCTTTCCGTTAAATGACATAGTTTTAGACCAAATGCCTTGATCAGGGTCTTTTTGCAATTATCAGGATTGTTTCAGCAGAGTTGATCTTTTACACGCCTATGGCGTTTTTTTACTTTGCCAAATTTTAAAACGAAAATACGCATTTGCATATTAAAATTGTCAACTTAACAAAAATCAATTACGCAGCTGCGTATTTGCGTACAGGCAGCTACATGTATGCAAGTATTTAACTTACAGCATGGGGATTGTGGAACTTTACAGTTTGGCGATGGAGGAGGTGAGTAGCTGTATTCAGAGTCTGTCATCGAACTTCTGTCCTTCGGGGAAGGTGGTGGTAAGGCAGATGAGGAAAAATATATGTCATACTGAAATATACACCAAAAACATGTAATTTGAAATGTACATTATTAATACAGATAACACTCATGTACGAACACCTCAAACATCTCTGTACAACTTCAGCAAAATTATGGCTTCAGGAAAACATTTGTAATAACAGGATTTTTTTTCTAAAACTGTTGACAAACAGTGGCAGCATTGATCAGACTTCCACTATGGAGCAGTCTGATCTGACTTTTTACTGTTGTCTCAAACATGGCCCAGTTGTTCAAACCCTTGGGCGTCGTTAGTTATTGAGACCTTATATTTTAAAACGTATTGGACCCCAACACACTGAAAATTTTGCCGCAAAAATGAGAGAAGCTTTTTACAATTCAAAAGCTACATTTTCTTCAGCAAAAATATTAGTACTCTTGAGCTTATGTGTGCTAGAAAACTTAACGAACCTTGATAAGCAGACGAAACACGGCACCTTTTCTTGCGAATCGAAAAAGAAACATGTAAGTGCATGAGTTTTAGAAAAAAAAGTTGACTCAGTTTTGGCACGGCGTTTTACTTCATTTTGAGGTGAACGGGTACACTTTCAAGGGAAGCAACTACATGTATGTTATTTTCAGTTTAACGCCTTTTCTAAAAAGGGGGCAACTATGGAAGGAAAGTACTTGATCTGATAGGAGCAAATTCTTCCCTTTAGAAGTAGATCACCTTTAAAAAAGGCCTTGTCATCCAGAGAGGCAAACAGGAAGTCACGAAGTTGCTCCCCTTGGTGAAGCTGGCGGAAAATTATGGAGGTATACCAATATGCCTTAATACAGAACATATAACGAAATATGAGCCGCGACACGAGAAAACCAACAATGTGGTAGTGCACCCAGCGCAGACTCAGATCAACCTGGGCATCCGCCCAGTCTGATCAGAGTCTTCGCTGTCCGCATGGAGATAGCTTAGATCCTTAGCTACCCTTTGGACACTTAACGAAGGGCCTGATCAAAATAAGCGGACGCCCAGGCTGATCTGAATCTAAGCAGGGTGCACAACCACTTTGTTGGTTTTCACGTGTCGTGGCTCATTATGATACTCGTAATCAAGATAGTCACCTTGGCGGATATGAGCGTCAGATCAGGCATGGTCATGGTGTGGACAAGGTTTCCATTCACTATTAGACGTATCTCTATACTGTCAGGGGTGAAGGCCATTACATACGGGAAGGCACAAACTAAAAATAAAGAAACACATTATATCAAGCCTTTTTTTACACAAGATGCGTACACATCTATTTTTGAAATTAGATCAGGTATGTTAAATATTTCAATGTGTTTCGGCTCAGTTCTGATGCACGTTCGGATGCAGTGTGACAAAATTTGCGACTGTATAGCCTGTGAAATCCGACGCCATAATGAAACGTCTCTTCCAATGGCTGACAGATGGTTTTACGATGCTCGTGTTCATAGAAGTATTCTTCAAAACTTAAAATGCCAGAGACCGTATTAGTATGGGGCTAATTGTATTGAACATTGTTATTTGGAGATGTAAATATTGCTCTATAACTGCAAATTACGTGTTACCGCTTCGCTAACGCGTCGATGTAAACTTTAATTTTCGACTATTAAACCAACAATTCGCCTCCCCAAATGACAATTTGATATATAGTTTTTACTTTATTATTTTTGCCCTGCAGTTTAATAATACCAATTAAAATTTAACCGAAGGAAAAAAATCTGTCAATGTTTATATTAGACCCTTGCACAACACCGGTCTGTAATTTTCGTGCATTAATTCATTGCAAAAATGGCACTCAGACAATACAGAAACAAAATTATGTGAATCACAGAAACTATTTTTGGTCTCCTCAATTTATATTTCACTGCCAGTTGCAGGAAGACCTCTTCATTCGATGTATTCATTGTGGTTTGCATGTACTTATGCTGAACCATTCATTCGCGTTTAATATAATCTTTGATATTTAGACTTGTGAACTTCAATGTAGGTCTACAGATACATAAGTTAAGCTGGATCAAATGTTTAATAAAAGCTCCCTATAATAAGGGAGACTATTTTCACAATTCTTATACACCTTGAGTGTACTGCTGCTCATTCCTTTGAAGGAATATCACTCACATACCTATTGCATTTGGTTCCGAGTTCCAATGTATATCAAAATCAAACGACATCTCTTCTTTCAACTTTTGAAAATGGCTCACGTCTGTAAGAAAAATAAATACCATAAAAAACAGAGAAAGATTTTTAATATATTCTCATGACAATAAAATCACAATAATAACAATTAAGCCTGCTTTTAAATCAAACTGACTGGCTGAATAAGACAGATCATTTTTGATTTTTGGAAAGGTGGTTAGTGGATAGTTTGTTAAGATTATACAAGAGCAGAGCTGGCAGCACTTGTATCAGCAACCCACGTCTTTCTATTTTTACTATAAAGTATGAACAGTGCATATACTATCCACTGAAAAAAAGCAAAAAAAAAAAAAAAAAAAAAAAGCTTTGAAGTCAATGTACTGTACATGATAGTGCTTTAAGTATAAAATTTCACGACTTCCACAATTCAATATTGAGATGATAGATATAAGGCAGTCTAATATTATAGAGAAAACTCTTTTCATATTATTTTCCAAAAAAATATGACAAGAAATAAAATAACCTGAAACTGATCGCCATATCCATACATAGTACAACTGTAAAACCAGTAAATTAAGATGTAGGACAATTACTTACAAGTTAAGGGGGTTGTTATATTTAGAGGAACCAAAGTACTTACGATTATATGACAACAACAACTCAGCTTCTTCATCTTCATAAATGTCCAGAGCTGACACAAGTTTGAGATTCTGGAAGTAAGAGAAAAGTATTCAATCATACAACATAGAATTACTGAACCCTGAAAAAGAAAATAACTGCTGAATGTAAGAAAAGCCTATGTATAGTTTCTTTGTCATTCTGCAACTGGGAACTGTTTTTCTCTAGTAGGTTAATTTCGCGTTTCAGTTGATTAAATTTCATTGGCATTTCTGAGAAAAACAATCAACGGTCATAAACGCTGATACAAGGTTTTATAAGTGTCGATGTTCGTGAACATGTTGACTCAGCGTTATGTGCCTGATCGGCAGCAAATTTGGCATATGCTCACAGCATAAATAGAGGATCTTGCATGAGTGCTCATGTATTATTGAATTTATTAAACGAGTTGGGGAAAATGATAAGATGCGAGGCTCTGCCGAGCATCTTATCGTTTTCACGAACGAGTTTAATAAATTCAATAATACAGGAAGAGCCTCGCATCTTATCTTTTTCCCCAACTCGTTTAATAAATTCAATAACACAGGAGCACGAATGCAAGATTCTATTTATCATGTGACACTAAAATCGCATTTTGTTAGCAAATTTTGCACTAAAACGTCACGATTTCGCCATTAGAAAACGCGACGTTTTATGGACGTCAGTGCATAACGTTACTTTGCATATTTAATCCACTAGTGGATTATCGTTTTTAATGCATGGCTTTATTACACTCTCAGATGCGACGTCATATGATAAAAGCTTTTTATCCAGAATATCAATTCTCACTTTTCGTTTGTACTGTAATTACATAAGTTGTTGCATGTTCACCTGCATTATATCATATCTCCAGAGTCCCCAAATCAACTTAAGACGAAGTCGTAACAACCGGTAAAAGAAGCTCACTGAATATCTAACAACAGTAAATTACTGGAACACAATTGAACAGAGGTTAAAATAAAGGCTAACAAATTTTTGTACCAACAACATGTACATTCGACAGGGTTTGTTGCGACAAGAGTGAAAGGCGCAAATATTAAAGTAAAACTGATCCGTTCGGACATCCAAAGTGTCTAAGTACTATCCCTTTCCGATCTGCAGAGCACAGCAATTTACATTGAATATAACAAAAACGGTGTTAAAATTTTGATGTGGTACATAGAATGATGTTTTTTTTTTATTTGATTTCCCTTATTTTTACCAACTGCTCCATACCTTTGTCGTATCTGTTTGGAATAACTGTAATGTGTCTCCATTTTTCTCGTTGATGAGATCAAACTGATTCTTGTAGCCCACACAGATCTGATTGTCAGCCCTGACACTGTCAGCTTCACCCCTGGTGCCATCAATCAATGACAGTATTTGAGGAGTGTCATAACAATCTAGTTCCTAAATGTAGAAGAGTATAAACTCAAAATGACGTACAGACAAGATTAACAAACCCGAAGGCATAATCAAGCCTAATGTATATCGAGAACATATATCTAATGGACTACGCAAACAGCAAAGATTCAGATCGGCCTCCCCATCCCATCTCACCTTGTTCAGAGTCTTCTCTGTTTGCACAAGCGATCCACGAATACTGATTGGTCCGCATATTTAAATAGGAGACACCAATAACGACATTGGGCGCATTTAAAATTCCATAAAACCGTGAATAGGTTTCAAAAAAACTTTACAGATAAAATTGTGTTAATCATTAATGTACAGTAAAGGTTGAAAACATAATTGAGCCACGTAACGACAAAGCCAAGAAAATAGCATGCAAGCCCAGCGAATATTCAGATTAGCCTGGGCATCCATCGAATCTTCGCTGTCCGCATGGAGCTAGCTTAGACCCTTAGCTACCTATAAACGCACAGCGAAGACTCTGACCAGACTGGGCGGCTGCCCAGGTTGATCTGAGTCTTCGCTGGGCATGTGCCACATTGTTGGTTTTGTCGTGCTCATATATTTTAGTTCTTATTGACTGACAGGTCAGATTACCGAGATTGTATCAAGAAAACCAGTGACGAATTTATTATTCTGTTGTATATCTAAACAGATGAGTAAACAAGTGTCTTTAAATCGAATCATTTGTTGGTATATCCACATTTTAGAGCATATTTTGTTTGACTTTGTACTGTATACCTACCCTGACGAGCGTGAATCCTTCTGCTGAGTCCTGTTCGAATGTGGGTGAGCACCAAGCTAGCCACTCGGCAGAATGTTTCCAGTTAAATATTAGTAATTTCTTGTTTACAGCCACAACCATGCGTAGAAGACTAGTCCCAGGTCGACTTATACCGTATATATTACAACCTGATAATACAAGAATAGAATAAAAAAAATCATACAATTTATTTTTGAGACAGCAAGTGTCAGAAGTAGTATGTAGGACAGCAACTATAAACTTAGCCAGAAACAACGATATTTTCAGTGAGTTGTATACTGAATTTCAGTTAGTCTGGTTAAAAGGTATTTGAGCCACGATACGAGAAAACAAACAAAGTGGTTGTGCGCCCAGCGCAGACTAAGACCAGCCTGGGCATCCGTCCAGTCTGATTAGACTCTTCGCTATGCGCTTAAAGGCTAGCTAAGTGTCTAAGCTACCGGCATGCGGACAGCGAAAACTCAGATCAGACAGCCTGATCTCAGTCATCGCTGGCCGCACAACCACTTTTTTAGTTTTGTAGTGTCGCCGCTCAGTATAAACTCTTGCTGTTACAGAAACTTGATTTAAAATATACAATATAAACGAGCGGAATGCAGAAAGGAGTTATTAGACTTATATACATGTAAATCTGTTTCCACAAAACATTGTAAATGTAAAATGCATGTAGATGTATACTGTCAATTGGTTTCATCTAATCTGCTACAGTATCTACGTATAAGATATGACTATTAATTTTGGTTTATCTAGCACGCATGCATCAGTTTATGGATGTTACTGTCGCTTTTTGTCTAACTTGCATGCGGATATGAGCATGTAAACTCGTATGTATTACTGACCTTTGCATTGGGGTGTTTCTGACGTGATAATATTGTTATTGTTTGTTGGCATTTTTTTTTGCCATTGGCGTTTCATATATTATTTAACTGGAAAAAGTTGTTGCTGTTGTTGCAGTTGTTATATTGCTTTACGTCCATGACAAACAGAAACGATCATGTCGGGACGGTCAGTTAAGCTTAGACCTCCTAAGCGGTTAACCAGTACTACTAAGTGCACCTACTTTCGCCAGTAACTGACAACTGTCCTACTTGAATCAGCGGAAGGGGAAACGAAAGTATGTGGCCGTATCGGGTATCGTGCAAACGACTGCGCTACGCGGCCCGGCGGCTGGGAAAACAGCTGACGGATTTTAGATAGTCTTGTTTTTGCTTTGTGTACCGTCTTTACTTTTTCTTTTTTCCCAATTGGTGTTAAGGGCAGGCTGTGGTAAACTGTTTTGTCGGTTCCTGATCATTGCCTTCTCCTAAACTGGTGTACACAGTAATATACACGCTTAGCGTTGCTGTTATCTGAAGATGGGTTAAGTCAGGTAAATCCGGACTGCAGTTAAAATCGGACAGTGACATTGTTTCCTTTAAATATGTCAGCTGTCTGGAATTAAAACAAAATTAACTGGGCAAACAGTGAAAATCCTGATAAGGCGGCTCATTTTGAGCCGTCTCATCTGGATTTTTACTGTTTGCAATGGTGTGTCCGAATTTACCCGCTGTCCGAAGTTACCAGACTCGACCCAAGAAGTGAAGTTGATACATTCGATTTTCACATCCTGCCCTAAATACCGAATTGGAAAGGAAAAAAACAAAGGTGACATACGAAGCAACACGACAAGGGAAACCCAAGACATCAGCATTTTCCCAGCAGATGGCCGCGAAGCTATCCTAAATGATGAACGAAAAGTCAAGTAGCAATAAACTGCACTAGAGCCATCGTCTTGGAACGGTTAGTGGTGAGTGAGTGAACTCGGGTTTAAAGTCCCACCAACAAATAGGTCATACGGAGAGTTGATCTCAGTTTAAATCCTCAAGACCGAAGAAACGGGGATCGAGGTACAGTCAGTTAATCGTTTGGTAGTAGTAATATATTGAAGTTACCTCTGGTTTTATCTAGTTTGTGCTCTTTACACTCGTTTTTAGTTCTGATAATACTTTCGTTGGCTTCACCTTCAAAGTCTGTTAGTCGGAAAACATGGACTTTACCATCTTTACCTGTAAATAGTTACTTATAATTAGCTGAAAAACATGCTAACTTATTCACAGCTAAATTGAATGAGCATACTTTCAGGGGAAGCACTTTTTCTCTTTCTCTCCTTTCAATGGGGGGGGGGGTCAACTCTAGAATGTAAAAACACTGCTTAAGAAGGGGCAATTTCTGTCAAAAATCAAACGGTCAGAGCTGGTATTTTCTAAATTAAGTCTATTAGTTATTGTGTTCTCTGTACGCACTTACATGTAATATATAAAAAACTAATTCATTTTACTACTATTTTTATTTATCATCCTCTTCTTCCGTTGAAGGTACCGAAATGTCATGCGATAGCATTTGTTTGAAATGTTTATTATGCTATCATTATAGTATTTTGATACTACTTCAAATAAGTCTATAAGATTTTCGTTTGAAAGTCTTTCAATTTTGTATAATATTTGGGTTTGTAATATGTGTGTACGACTGTGCTTTTTTACAAACGACACAGAGTTTAAAGCACCTGAGTATTAAGACAATTACCTCTATCTGTCCGCATTATCAATAAACCATGCGGTTCTACAACACTCAGCTGTTTAACTGCTACAGATTTATCGAATATGACTCTCGGTACAACGCCCTCTGAAAATATTAGGTTTGATTTTTGTTAAGTGAAAGACATCAGATTTTTTTAAAGAGTTAAATGGTGTAAACATCACACTTCCACCAACAGATAACTAGAATCTAAATACATGTATCCGAATTAATGAAATGACTAAGAGTAGAATAAAACTCAATCCATTTTCGTTATTTGACATTTTATTGAGCTGTTTTATAAAAAAGCATACTCCTTTGTTCTCCAAGAAAAAATTTTCTCTACACTTTTTCATAAAGAAAGACAATAACAACGGCACTACCACAAATGACATTAAACAAGCAAAATAGCGTAATACTATGTGTTTGGTTTAATATCCATCAAATGAAACTTCTGCATACTAAAACCCATTTTGTCTGTTTGCTTATATGAGCCATGTTTTGTTATAATCTTGAAACGCGCATTCACGCGTGTGTGTGGTTTCTCTTACCTTCAAGGATCATTGTACCCTGATCTGTAGCTATCACAACTTTGTCACCTATAATAATAAAAGACAAAATGGTCAATTTACCAAAATCACAAAATCGTATCAGCCCAAGTTAAGAAAAAAAGAGTTACATGCAGGTCATGGCAAATCCACTGATGATCATGAACTGCATTTAAAATGCAACTCATTTCAAACACTTGTTAACTCTAAATTATATGCAAGAGAGCTACGGTATATGAAATTCATTTAAAAAATACTTTGTTCATTTCATTTCGTTATTCATTTAAAAGATACAAAAGTGTAGTTACTCTTTAAATTTGCAGTACCGAATTGAATTATGATTATCTTCATATACTATTTTGCTTCTTTATTGATAGAAATGTTGATTACCTACCCCAAGAATCGCCGGTTAACAACTGATGGTTTAAATCACTGTAACACAGCTGTGGCTCCCAAGGCTGAAAACCAAATATATCATTATGTCAAGGTAAATGGACCAACCTTCACGTTTATTTGCCAGTTGCTTCAAAGCTTAACAACTTTTATGACTTCCTATTGCTACTCTGGACAATGAAGGCCTTCCAGACTGGGGGATACTCTTAAAGGACAGACTTTTACTCCATGAAGAAAGAATTTACTTCTCGAGGGAGTAACTTCTTTCCTTCAAAAGAGAAGCCCATAATGAAATGGGAGAAAAATGCGTGTTGGTAATTATTATCTCCCTTCGAGGTGTGCTGAATCACATTGACTTGTGTATTTGGTTCCTTGTTCTCAAGTATTCTGGTTGTGTTCTTTTGCACTGTTATAAATTTTTCTTTTGAATAAATTGTACAATACTACATGTAATTGTTCATTTCCGTGTTAATGAGCATTATGAATCCATAAACGGCTTTAAAAAGAAATAATAACAGAAAGATTAAAAGAGCTGCAGGTACAATAGGGGCCTTCTTGAATTCTTACTTTTATTGGCTCGCTACTCATTAACGAAGTGGTCATATTTGTACATTTGTAAGCAAGTATGTAATAGTTTATTAAAATGTCACAGCTCATTTATACAAGCATGTATCACCATAGAAAGAAGACAAAATATGTGATGTCCGAACATCATGAACCTTCATTCAAGACTCTGTTAGAACATTTGCATTCTAAAAAGTGTTCATAATTTAAGAGTAAAGTTACCACGCATGTTCAGCCTGACGACATCATAACATTATTCATGTAACAATCCTATTTCCTTCAGTGTGAACGCGCCTGGTTAGTTAACTGTGGAAACTGTAGACACTAATGTTCCGGCAAGTTTACAACGTTGAAAAAAATTGAATCTGCGTTGAATCAACATTGATTCAGTATTGATTCAACGTTGTGTGCCCAATGTGAGAAAAAGAAAAATTCGGGCCGCGCACTGTTACAAAACTTACCTCCCGCTTGAGTATTCCTGTAGTGACTAGACTGGTAGGAGCATCGCCTTTCATTATTGTTTTCACCTTCAGAGTCTACAAAAGTATACGCAAACATATTGAATGGACGGAAATTATGACGTATGGGTACATTTTCAGGGGAAACAACTCTTCCAATCTCTCTTTTACCTCCTTTCTACATTTGTGTCAACTCTCAAAGGAAGGAATTTGCTCCTTTAGGAGCAAATTATTTCCTCTACGAGTTGACCCTTTTTTGGAAAAGATTCGTTTTTCAGGGAAGCAAACAGGAAGTTATGAAAGTTGTTCCGTTTTAAAGATGGTGAGCTTGTCGGAGTACAGTAAAATTACACCTTTTCTGAATAAAAATATATACATTTGGTAACAAATGCAATTTAAAACCTACTTATCTTTGGACGGACACACAGCGCAAAGTGTGTGCAACTATGGTTACGTACCTTTGAGCCACTTGGGTAACGTCGATAAGAGAATTGAACTAACTGAACTGAACCTACTTATCTAAAGGTATGAGTATTTTGACATGTAAATTAAGTAAAACGTTACTTTTACAAGTTCATTCCGTGTAGAAGAACTTATTCTGAACAAAAGTACATTTTAATGCATAAACCATGTTTTTGTGCTTATTTACAACTCCGACGAGGAAGCATGTCTGATGTAATCGCTATCTTCTCTTTTATTTGATTTGTTTTTAAATGTCATATTTACTTATCCACACAAAAAAACGGAATAAGGTTTATATCAAGGAAGTTCCACCTGCCGATGTAATTTTTAGTCTCTTTTATTTTGTCACTGTTTTATGTACAGACAAACCGAAGTTTCAATTTAGCGTGATACCTGTCCTATCCGAACAAACTCCGCCCGTCTAGCATCCTCTTTTCTCGTAGACGTGTTTACATCTTGGATAACATCACTAAATGCGCGTCTGTTTAGCATGTTATTCTGCAATGGAAACAATAAACATCGTATGAGACGGAAAACCAACATGAGACTTCGTAAACAGGGTGCACATCAAAACAGATTATGTTTTCATTTTTGTATGCTAAATATTGACATTGTATGTTTGACATGTGCATGATTGTTCAGCACTGACCTAAAATGTATAGCAAATGATTCAAACAACAGTTGAGGAATGGAATACTCACTGGCAAATAATTTTGAAAGTACAATGCCTACACATCAAATCCTGAGCTCTCTAGTATTCAATTTAAGCATCGGCCAAGAAATGATCTACGGACGGACAGAAAGCTCATTGCTATTTCCCCCGAATCTTTAGGTCATGGGATGAAATGGTCGATTGTTGCGGCATCAGTGACCAACCTCCCAGCGAACAGACGAGATTTAGATTAATTGGTTCACTTTTAAGGATTCCATTGTTTTACATCTTTTTAAGGTAAAACTATTTTCCTTCACTGTGCCTTTTTGCAGTAGAAGCTATGACAATTTAGAAGTGTGGTGTGATACAAAAGCCATCTGATAACTTTTGAATCAGTTTAGCAGCTGCTAACATGATTGTGTTGCATGTTGGCATTGTTCCAAATAAGGAAGAAGGTTTGTTGTCACAAACAAGACGCGCCAGACAGAATAAACAACGCATATTTCGCCGTTTTTCAATAGCGACTGCCAAGCCAAAACGCCGTTTTTGACAAAACAGCATTTGTTCCAATAGAAGTACTTGTTTCAGGAGCGTCTAGCAGGTGTAAAAAGGTTCTGATTCATGATATAACGCTGCAATGCCAATAAAATCTACTCATATTTCCAACGTAAAAAGGTAAGATCTTTGTAGAAATTTAATGGTGTACTTTTACATGTCTGCCAGGTAGTTTAAATTGCACTTTTATCCGGAAATACTGATTTGTCTTCCACACTACACTTTCTTGAGCTAATTATCGCTGCCAATAATGAATATGACAATCTGCGAGGTATACCGATACATCTGAAGCGAACTAAACTGAAATGACTGCTTTTGTCTCTTTCAAAGCCATGTCAGTTTAAAAGAAAATATGTTCCCTGTACAGCATATAAATGATCCCGGGATACTCTTCAAAGAAAGAATTATTTCCTTTAAGCGTAGCTCCACCTACGTAATAAGGAAAAAATTTCCAAAGAAATATCTATAGGTAGTACACGTAGCTCCATTTATGTGACAAGGCACATATTTCCAGAGAAATGTTTACAGGTAGGAGCTCCACTTACGTGATTAGGCAAACATTGTCAGAGAAATATCTACAGGTCTCGCCCTTAGACCCATTCACACTAAAATTAACTCCTCAACTTACCTCTGGAAGGTAGTCTAGGTAGAGGGTCTTTAACAACATTTCAAGAGTTCTCTCCCGTTTTTGAGCAAATACCGGATTATTGACAGCGGCCTTTTCACCATTTATTACTGAAACAAGACAATTTAGAAATTGTGTAATGCGAAAATGGGCCCCTGATTTACGCTGTCTTCCCCTATATGCTACAACGAATGCTCGAAACATAACTTTCATAGTGCCCTTTATACCAGTTTGTAGTGCACCCAACTTGTCCGGGTGAGGATATCATGGTTTAGAAACTAGTTTATTTTGTTACATGTATGTTAGTATTATCTTCCAAGGTTACCGTCAGCAAGTGGAAAACGTGACGCCCATATCAGAGCTGCCCGCAATAATCAGTCCAAAAATGTGTATTGAAACTCTTCGCTTCTATATTCTAGCTCCTATGTTTTTAGCAGTTGCAACTAAGCGCACCTTTACCGAATTTGGTGCAACTTAGTCCCGCCTTTAGCCAGGTAAATGTATACAAGTGTTGACTCTGCAAGATTATGAGTGGAAAGGTTTGAGACAATATCGTTCATATTTGACAACTGCTATATCCATGAAAACAAGCAGATAATGATATTCTTCATTTTCACGCAGCAGGCACACAAACCGACAAAAATCAAAACCTGATTTTTTTTTTCGACGTCCTTTTCGTCGTATGAAGTCAGAGTTGTATGTGCTCAGTACAAGTTCTACCGACATTACCTTTGATTCACTGAACCAACTATTCCGACAATGCAATTTTTTACCCCTTGTTCTTATGCTGTGGAAATTACGGTTCGAAAGACGACGTAAGAAAGCTAGTTACTAATAGTCCCTTTTAATATTTTGCTGTATTTCTTTTATAATTATTAAAGACTCCTTATGATCCTGTTTGTATTGCAAGCAGTATAATTCAAGATACAGAGGAATGGCCACTCGTTCAAGATCCTATATGGATTAAAGGCTCATTTCGTTAAGTTCAAGGCATTCTATTTATTTTGACAATAGTAAAGCAAGGACTAAATGTGTTTGTAGCAAGTGCGGGATGGAGTTGTTTTGGTCTAAACGGTAATTTAATCGTGATAAACTACATACATATACTTAATTACAAGTCAGTTCCATATAGGATCTGGGCGTAAAGCTTATATGATATTATAAGCTCAGGAGATGACTATCATAAGTGTAGGCTTAGGATGGGGTTGTTTGGATGTTTTAGTCTCAACAATCCTTTCTGTCCATTTTCTTTCTCCCTCTCTCTGGTAGACGGCTTGATGTAGACTGAAATACTGTCAAAGAGACGTTAAACGCAAAACAACCAACCAAACAAATCGTAAAGTTCCTAACAAGAGGCTACCAGTGTGAGATTTTGTGTATCTTTTGACCATGTTTTCTTTACACTTTGTCTCATAGAAAAGTGACAAAATCTTCACTGGAAAACATACTGTTGTGACAAATGGCGTTGTATTATTTCGCATCGTAATAACGTGATATGTAACAAGTACATGTAATTATATGATTTTACTGATGCCTTAAATAGAAAGAAGTACTAGTGTCGTAACGATACAACACTGATTTCGACGTAAGTCAGATGATAAACAAAGTAATTCGATTCTTACATTTAACGAGCAGAAAGTCTCTGAATTCTTGTAAATTATGAAACTCTGGTGGTGAAGGCAAAGGCGGACCAAATAATGGCACTGATTCTTCGGAATACACACTCAATCTGAAAACAAAAAACAACTCGCTGAATGCATGTACCTTCATGAACAGGACAATGAACGTCACTGTATATGTAAATGTCATAAAGCACATCTCTCTATTGTGGCGCAAGCTGACATTTTCTTTCATAAAATTTAAAAGATTTTGATAGAAGCATTCCTGCAAAGTACTACAATCACAAGTATATGAGAGTTTTCAAGATATTTATAAACGTGACAAAATACAGGTCATTTATTAACATGAAATGCTGTATATGTCTATATAATTGCTTACTTTAATTGGTAGACTTAATATTATGCCAGTATATCTCAGGTGCAATATGCGTACTTTGACACGTATAAAACTTATTGTACAAAATTTTCAACTCACCTATATGTAAATGTGTCTTTATTGTATGTGACGAGTACAAAAATATCTATTTGTCAAGTTAAGAATTTATATTTCTAACAAAAATGGATAATAAAATGGAAAGAATTATCACTCAGAATTTATCATAAGGAAACCGAAACCTACGAATTTTGATCCAAAACCTAAGGAACTAAATGAAAGTGTAAAACTCCTTATTACACCTGGTTAACTATGTTTTCAAGTATGTAACGAAACGAACAGGAGCTGTTACGAAACGAAAAAGTCATAGTTACCAAATGACCTGGTCATCAGGTCGTTCGGAAGCTATGACTCTTTTTCGTTTCGTAACAGTTCTTTTTCGTTTCGTAACAGCCCTTGTATATACAAAGTTAACCAGGGGTGGCTAGGTATTTAAACTGTATCATTACTGATAGTGTTTGAATATCAGGCACCACACATTGCAGAATATTTCATTTAAGGTCTGTGCAAGGGGTGAAAATCACAGTTTACTTCATAATTCCGACAGGTTAAACGATAAAGTCATTACCGCTCGTATTTGGTGCATGTTCGTATGGGTAGACTTTATTATCCAGTTTTGGATAACACTGGCGGATAACGCGTGAACGAAGCTGCTGCAGCACCTAGTTAGCTTTACCCGCGAGAAATTCGAGCACCGATTGCTCGAATCGCATCTTTGGGGGACCGTAAAGAACATTGTCGCAAACATCCGAGTGTTTGCGACAATGTTCTTTACGGTCCCTCAACGAGGAGATTCTGACTGCGGACCACAGCTAGAAAAATATAAGATTGTCGTCAAATAATTCTTTTAGCTGGAATTCTCTGCAGAGTCCATGTGATGTGAAGTTTAAATCTAACTCATAAAGGATACGTGTGAATCGAGTTTTCATCATGGCAGGTTTAAATGTAGGCGTCGTATTCGGATCCCCTTCCCAGAAAACAATATTCACAATATCATTGCCTATGTGACGCTTCCTTTCAACCTAAAATAGAAATTAAAGAGTACAGTAATTACACATATAAGGGCGTAGCTGCCTATACGTAAGTATTACACCTCGGAGAAAAAGATCTAACGCTATGATTGGACAAAGGCGGTCTCTTGACAAGTCCCTAAACAATTATTTTCTCCAAGTATTCATGATAGCCGCCTCACAATTTCCAGTTATTTAAAAATTTTATCTGCCTACAGCTCTATTATTCATGAAGGGCAGGTATGGGTTTTCTTAGAGTGAAAGGAAACATATGGATTCAATTCCATTTTCCTATCTCATTTCTGAGCTTCAAATGCCATTGTCTTAGTAATTTGTAAATATTCATGTAACCACAAAACATATGTAGGTCTTAGTAGTCCCTCTAAATACTTTCGTTCTCTTCTCTGACAGAACCTACCTTGGTGCGTGGGGTAAGTTAATAAACAAAATTTTCAGCGCAATAATACATAAATGGTTAGTTACTGGCCCTATATTTCCATAGACGAGCAAAGTAATAATATGCAAGTGTGTAATATATTTTCGTCAAACTGAGCAAAGCAAACATTCACCTGCGTATTTGCATACTGACTTGCTTTTTGAGACCGAGAAAATATTTTAGTAATTTAGTGCATATTGGCATGGCAGTTGAAATTTGTCTCACGAGGCATCTGCGTATCCAAAAATACCTTCAGCTACCTTCTTGACCCATGTTTGCACATGTGTAAGGAGGCGATTGTGGGTCACCTGACCACGTCACTTCTGAATGACGTAGTATTGTCACGAAATCGATTGTTCCACTCTTATCCTAGATCATCCTATGTGACAGCGTTAAATGCTTTCTTTATTGGTAATAAATCAGCTTAAGCCACAGCAGTTATTTTTGTCGACTTGGAAATAATGAATAGTTAAGGTTGACCTTGGACTGTGTACAATGTATGTGGAAAATAAGCAACTTCACCTATAACGCAACGTGGGACGCGGGCGGATATATCACGGATGTGCAGCCATACACGTTAAACAGATATATTCATGGTCATTTCCTAAGGGTCATGACATGATGGGGCCTTCGTCAAAGAGTGAGATTAACGCCTGACTCACCTGTTGTTTGTTGTCTTGTGAGTATGGTAACAATGTGGAAACATGAAACATGATCTCATGACCCTCGTATACTGTGTATATGGATTCTTCACCAGTTGTGTTCGCTGAAAAAGTCAACAGGAAAGGAAAACGCGTTTGAAAATAGTCTAATGACATGAAAGGAAGATGTTGTTAGACATCTCCAACAGGACAAACATTGTGGTTTCAGAAACAAAACAAAACGAAACATAATACCTCTCCATGTACAGGATAGTTCACCTAACAGAACTTTAAATTAATGGAAAGCAGTTCGCCGGCGCCGACACCGACGCAGACGCCGTCTCCATGATGACTGCTTTAGGTATTTCTGTACTTTCGTACAGGCTAGCTTAAAATAATTGAAAGAAACTGAAAATAATAATCTATTTAAAAAACAACTTATGTTCGAAATTGATGTGCACGTTGCCTAGAGTGTCTATTAGCATTACATATCAGGCGGAAGCAGTTGGGCTATGTCTCCTATGGGCAAAATACTGGGTAAGAAGTATATGGTTTAGAATACATGTACATGTAAAAAACATACAAAACACATATAACTGGCAGTTTCATTAGTTCTAAAGAAAACACTGGCAGACTGTGAGAATAAGCTTTATAAACATGAAATAGCAATACATTCTAGAATTATATCAAATATGTAAACGTTTGTCTACATGACAATCTGCAATTTGTAAGCAGAAACAACAAGCTTCATGGTACAGATTACATGAACGACTCTAGCTTGTTTAAATGCCTAGTAGTAGGACTACTACGTTTCAGTTTCTGATATTCTCTAGAATGTATTGCAAAATAAGGCTTAGCTTTATTTGGCAATACTTTAAAGGTTGCTTAGCTTTATTTGGCAATACTTTAAAGGTTATATACAGCTCACAAAAAATAAGGAATATTTAGACATTTAAGAAAGCAGAATTAAGAAAAATAAGTTGATGAACATCAAACTGTTATAATTCATACAGCAAATATGAATAGAGACCTTCAGTATAGTATGAATATTGATATGTTTAAACTTGCCACGTGACCTAGAGTAAATTGGAAGTAGACAAAGGGTCGACACCCAAACTTTTCAGGAATCAAGCATAGCAATGACAGACCATTTTTATGCAAACTTGATTTAAACAGACGCCGCAAGCCTTAGTTAACAAGATACAGATACTTTTTTCATGCTGTTTTATCAAAGGACGAAACGAAAAGCGTTAACGATATCAGTCTCACCAATTGCAACATTTGCAGGGGCCCTTCACCTTAAATAACGCAATAAAGCCCAACCAAAGTGGATGTTCTCAGTTTGAAAAATTACGCAGAATATAAATATTCACAGACCTGGAGGGTCTTAAAGATTTTTTTTCGCCGATGCGAAACTTAGGTGTACACCCCATAGGCCTTTGTGCGTTGCTATGGTTCATTTGACCTGCTTTGACTGTTTCTGTTTTATCTTTCAATATATAATAATAATCCAACCATATTCTTGCACTCGCTTCTATGCTAAAATACCGTCTACGTTTTGTGAGCAGTATATTATAAAGACATCACAAAAGGAAGCCGACAACGTTTTGCTGTGGTGATGATAATAATGATGATGATAATGAAAACAGTTAAGATGGGAAAGAGTCCAGTGATTATGAGTTATAACTTACTTTTGACGTCGAGACCTGCTTTAAACTTGTCCCAACCTTTTAACTTTACTCGATCACCAAGTAAGGTTAAAAACTTATTAAAGCTATTACTGCCTTGTTCTGAAAGAAAAAGAAAAGAAATATGACCCTATATCAAATATATGTACCATGAGGTTATGTTTATCAGACACTTAAACGATTATTCTAATGAAGTTTTTCGTTGCAAAAAATAACATCTCAACACACCGCATTGGAACAATCAGTAATGACTTATTTTGGATGGAGGTTGGGAGAGTGGCAGGGGCTTGCTAATTATCCTTATGTTAGAGTCTAAAATGTCTAACACAACTATTTCTCGTGTCTAAGTATGGCAAATGTTCGGCTGTTTATGATGGAAGAAAACCTTGTCAGACATCATAGGGTTTATTATCATTTTTGATCAATGCCCCAGACATTTTATGTGATATTTTATCTTATTCACTGAAAATAGATACAGTCATAGATAATAAAATGCCTATTAGTTTTCATAAAACTATAGAGTTTCTCGTTATTAAGACACCCTTCCTCTTATAATCACCATCATTATTTTAATTACTTGACGGGGAAACATTCAGACGACTAGGAAAACGGGCTATTAGCCACCTACATCATCTAACTACTAAAACAGAAACACACTGAACACACGACAGTGACGACATACCACCGGCAAATATTTCCAAGAGCTCAACATAACTTTCATGAAACCGACGCCTTAAGGTGTATGGGCATGGTTGTATGTATGTCCACCATTTTTCGCAAAAGGAATAACTTAAAATTTGTCGCTTTCTTTATGCTTCCCTGCACAACAAAGCCATTCCAAAATAGTGTACAGTTTTATGTTTCTCCGCCAGTTTTACGAAGGGTAACGACTTTAATGACTTTCTGTTTGTTACCCTGAACGACGGAGTCCTTTCAATATGGAGACAAGTTAAAGTTACGAATTCGCTACTGAATGCATATGTAACCCGTTAAGATGTAAGGTACAGTGCACCTCCACGTTTTCCGCCTTTTTACAAACGGGAACAAATTGTGTAATTTCTTGTTTGCTCTGTTTGACGACAAAGTCCTTCAAAAATGGGCTCTATTCTTGTGACCCCTAGAGGAGCAAATTCTTTCATTTTAGTGTTGGCTCACATTTAGAAAGGTTTTACCGTTAAACAGAGCGACCATTGCAGAGTTGTTTCCTCTGGTAACATAGACTTTAATTATTTGAGAATGACTTATAGGTTTGAGAAAATCGCACTTTTCCATTCTACGAATTTCAGAAAGCATCTCATTTATAATGCGTGAGGAGCATGCCATACATGTATGCCGTGCTCCTCTCGAATTATAAGTCAGATGACGTCATATATCTGTTACCATAGCAACTATGGAATAAGTATTTGTTGCGCTTAGTACCTTTATAGAATGACGTCTCGATGACGTCACTTAGACATTAATATGAACCCATAGTCGCTGTGGCAATACATATATGACGTCACTGGCTCCGGAGCATGCCAACAAGGCATTCCATGCTCCGCCAATTTTTCAATACCATTACACACTTAAATTCTTTCAACATAAATTTAAGATTTTCTCAAACAAATTATTATTCTCAAGTCATTTAATTACGTGTATGATGTGTGTCCACTGACTTTAAAATTTATTTATTTTAGGTTAATAGACCCACATTTTTTCTCGTAATTTTTACAAAGGGAAACATTTTTGTGGCTTCGTATTGTTATCCTGTTTACTTTTTGTTTGCTTCCAATATAAAGCTGATTCTAGCCTTCTTACTTTTAAGAGAAGCCCTAATGAAATAAGAGACAAGTTCACACTCCTCTAAACAAGTTAAGTAATGTTACCGTTGCTAAAGAATTCGTCATCTGACGATTGACCATCTTTGGCATATAGCACCCCAATTTTGAAATTCACAGAACCCTGAAATATCAAGAAAATGTTACAGCAAGTCATATCATACACTTCTTTAGATTACAGTTAGGCAGGTTAGCAGTTGGCCTTCAGCTGAATTTGAGTATGAGTGACCGTTCCAAAAAACAGAGGCAATTAATATCGTTTAAAAAAGTATAGATGAAGTTGCAATCAACGTAAGACGAATACATAAAAGAACTGAAAAAAATAATAATAATAAAAAAAAACATTTTCGAGAATGATAGCTCAGTTGTATTAAGAGTGCCTGCAACAGAAGAACCTCCTTCGAAAATGCGCGTTTACGCTCGTTGTTATTAATTATGTCAACTGATAAATGTTTTAAAAAAATCCCCACTAACGTTAACGTTTTAATTAGAGCCAGAGTGATGTCGTTAAGTTTGTAAAACATGAGTAAAATTAATATTAAAGATCTAAAGAAGAGAACATCTATTATCTCTTTATTAATCATCAAGGCAAAGAAACAAAACGAAACAAAAAAACAACAACATTGTTTAGCTTTTCTCCTTTTGATAGTTCCCTTTAACTGGGTTTTTTATATGTTTTAGATATTTGGACAAACAAAAACATATTTAAACTAATCTGCAGGGTTTCCTACCTCTTGTTCCTCAAGCACCAGTATCTCCTTTTGTATTTCAGGATTAAATATTTCTTTGGGTCCTTTATCAAGTCTGTCCATGTCTAGGTGACTCAGAATCCCTTTTACCGTCTGAGGTTTGCTGGGGTTGTAAGGCAGACATATTTTCTTCGCTCCCTACAAAGACAACAGGACAAAATGTCATGAAATGCCTCTTTGCGCACTTTATCAAACGAACCATGTTATGAAATCGGACTATTTTGAAAATACCGTTTCGACATTCAATATTTCGTTCGCTTTATGCTCACTTATCATTTCATGTGCATGAACATGCAGTGACATATAAAGAAGTTTATAAAATTTTCTAATGTGAGGTGCGCTAAGAAAAGTGTTTTCCATATGGACGTAGCGAACAATAAACACATTGGTTAGTCTAGTAGCAAAACGCAGTGAAAACTGATTCAACCGGGAAGGCTTTTTTTGTCCTGAATGACAGTGAGCCGCCAAACGACAAAACAGATTAAGATCAGCCTGGGCATGCGCCTAGTCTCGTCACAGTCTTCGCTGTGCGTTTTGAAGATAGGCTAAGAGTCTACGCTAGCTCTATGCAGACAGCGAGGACTGTGATGAGACTGTGCGAATGCCCAGGCTAACGCTGGGCTCACATACCACTTTGTTGGTTTTGTCATGTCTCGGCTCATAGTATACTTGATAGTGACGCGACACATTAATTTTCACCCCACCAGTGCATATTGTTAGAACTGTCTTGAGATTTGATTAGGCTGACTTTCGCTATCATACGTAAATCATTGCAAATTTCCTGCTAATTGCGAATGATGCATAATAAATCTGAGCATGAACGTCTGTTTAAGGGACAGTGTTAGAAACACAATACATTATACAAAATGCAGTCAGCAAAGAAAAATATTGACTGAGCATCTGCGCAGTTTAATAAGCCTCTATTTACATGTAGTTCCATAATAACAAAAAAGTGTGTGGTAGGAAAGGATCAAAATAAGCAATGAATACTGGAAGGCGATCAGCAATTTTGCTTGCCGAACATCCCAGCAGGCACACGACGTCGAAATGACGTCGTACTGACGTCGATGCGACGTCATGACGTCGCATCGACGTCACTACGACGTCATTTTAACGTCATGTGCCTGCTGGGCCATGGATTTAGATCTACTTAGCCTACGTTGCCTATCTTTTTACTTAGCTGGCCTTCATAAACGCTGGTAAGCTAGGAAAATCAATGTTTAATGTCCCTGAAGGTTCTTTGTTAAGAAAATCAAACGACGACTGTAGAAATCACATTTTGACGACAAGAGCGACGACACGGGAAAACTGTCTAAACAGCTATAGGAGTTACGTTTGCTCAAAGAGTTTGTGAATCGGCGCAATCAGTTTAGACTGTATAATTTTACATGTAATTGTTTTTCAAAATTCAGTAAACGGCTCTAAACATTTTTCTTTGCAAGCTCTTGCAATACTGCACAGACTGGTCTGAACATGCGCAGTTGGCAAATCTTTGTGGCAAGCTTACAAAGTCCTACTTACTGAAAGAAAGGGCGACAAAAGCAAATAACTGAGTGATGGATGGTCTCATTAAAATGAGAATATGAGCCGCGACGCGAGAAAACCAAAAATGTGGTTGTGCGCCCAGCGCAGAGTCAGATCAGCCTGGGCGTCCGCCCAGTCTGATCAGAGTCTTCGCTGTCCGCATGGAGGTAGCTTAGACTCTAAGCTACCCTGTAAGCGCTTAGCAAAGAGTCTGATCGGACTGTGTGCATACCCAGACTGATCTGACTCTGGGCTGGGCGCACAACCACATTGTTGGTTTTCTCGTGTCGCGGCTCAATATTATTACGTTAGGCGCTTGTATAATTAGTTCTATGAAGTTCTACTGCACCCCCTGAACACTCTTCTTTTCAGAATTAATTTCTATAAATGACAACTTATACAAAAGACACTGAATCACGAAACAAAAACGAGGTTTCTTTCTGATGATATATGACCTGGTATTTAAATCGGAAAGACCTTGTACTTTGTTTTGAAACAAAAACTTTGCTCGAACGGCACGTACAACGTATTTTGGGGTGCATGTCATTAAAGATAAAGGCAAATGCCTTGCCCTTTCAAAACCCCATGCCGGCAATGTCATCGATAGACTGTACAAGAACTACAGATAGATATACATACTTCGTTTGATTTCAGATGGACACAAAGCTTATGAACGAAAAACTAAATACCCTTCATGAGAGAGATCTATAGAAAGAGGCTGGCAACAACCATCCACTATATATTTCATGTATCCTCTTTACAAGAACAAAGATACAGATCAGATACCGTCTCCGATCCCTCATACGAAGTAAATATAATATTGAATACCAAGTTTCAAGTTGAAAATGGTGCTGTTCCTTTTATTTCTTTACCCTTAAAAGTTTAAACGAAGATATGAACAATTGCCAAAATGTGGCATGCTACTATAGGGTTCTAGTTATCTCTTTCAGAGACCAAGGGCCATATTCATAAAGCCACTTCAGTCGTTGCTATGCGGTTGCTAAGGCTAAATATCTATAAAGGAGATTCCCTAAAACTATGAAATTTAGTCTGGAGGAACAGTCTTTGTAAGACTGTTCCTCCAGAGCAAATTTCATAGTTGTAGGGAATCTCCTTCAAAGAAATTTAGCCTTAGCAACAGCATAGCAACCACTTAAGTCGTTTTATGAATACGGCCCCAGATCACGTTCGACAATGAGAGAATGAGAGCTAACAATGCTTAGTTGTTCAAAGCATTGTTAGCTTAAAGGGGTCGTTAGTAAAGGATCCGTAAAGTCGTATTATACTCACAAAAACAATAGTGGTAATATTTTTGCTGAAAAATAATTGAGGAGCTTTTGTACTGCAATGACATCATCATGGCCATTAGTTCAGAAGAAAAAAGTTACTGGGCCCAGGTATGAAAAGCTATCAGATTGTCTGGTTACAAAGAGAACATCACTCAAGGCGGTTGAATAATTAGTTCTCAGTAGCTATATAGCACTTCAGGAACAACACTCTTTTTCGATTTTTATTTCTATAAATGGCAACTTATACAAAAGACTTTGAATCAGGAAAAAAAGAGTTTCTTTAAGATTTTAATTTCTCTCTGAGATATATGATCTAATATGAGCCACGACACGAGAAAACCAACAATGTGGTTGTGCGCAAAGGTCAGACTCAGATCAGCCTGGGCTTCTACCCATGCTGATCAGAGTCTTTGCTGTCTGCATGGAGGTAGCGTAGTCCCTTAGCTACCATTTTAGCGCAAAGCAAAGACTCTGATCAGACTGGGCGGATGCCCAGGCTGATCTGAGTCTGCGCTGGGCGCACAACCACATTGTTGGTTTTGTCGTGTCGCGGCTCAATTATGATCTAATATACTTTGTACTTTATTGCTACTCTTGTCATATATGTCATACATGTAAAGTACTTTGCTCGAAAATCACGTAATACTGTAGTGCTAACAACAGAGGCTCAAATCAGCCTGTGCTTCCGTGCAGTCTGATCAGAGCGGTTGCTGTTCGCACACACCAATGCTGCATATCATGAATAAACTGGAAAATGCAACTTGACAATCTTATATTGGTGTACCAGTGTAAATCAAAGGGCGGTTTTGTTCAAGGAACTAAGGTCAATAGAAATCTTTAGCTAATAGCCTAATAGAAACCTAAAGCCTTGGGTCCCGTCGAGGTGCATGGACTTCATCGGACCAGCACGTCGGGTAATCCATAAATCTTGATGAAGTCCTCAGCAAAGGTTGCTTTTGCTTAAATATGGAAGGGAAAAGCTTAAAGACAAAATTTTCAGCTTATATGAGAGTGGTGGCACTCATTATCACCTCCAATAAACATGTCCTTTCCCAGTTCCCAACATCAAAGGATTTTCTTATCTAAGTGATTATGAGTGTCATAAAATACCTTCACTGTTGCCTCTACCTGTATGAAATAAAAGGTCTCTTTAGGACCCTTGCTGATTCCTTATCTCATATGCCCATATTCCAATAACCGGTCATTAGGGTGTTATGCAATCAAAACTGTGTCTTTAAGAGCTTTATACTCGCATAGGCCTATCTTGTGCAAGACCTAGTCCAAGCCCACGAACAAAACTCTATACTGGATTTGAACTGATGGGCTATTTTTGGCCCCATCGTTTCAGTGTTGGTCTTACTGTTGAGTGCTTATTTTGTTTCATACCAGTATTTAATCCTGATTAACATGTTTGCTGTTTTTATCCATTGATGGTTTAAAAGTATTTCATACGGATCGACTGACTTGCATGCGTATGAACAAGAGAAGAACACAGAGTGTTTCAAACCCAGTTTAACTCCCCTCAATGCTTCACATGCATTACTGACATTTCAAAGGCGGTCTGTTGTGGTTAATCATTATTGCCATTAATTGTCAGCTTTGTAAATTTAAAGGCAGGAGTGGACTATAAAAGGCAAAATTAGCTACCTATTCTCAGTTTTCCAATAGCCACCAAAGGGTAAACATCTACAGTAGCTCCTGTAGATTTATCTCTTATTTGATTGGCTGTTGATTTGCTGGGGTATTTACCTGTGAAAGTATTGACAGCTCTTATTGGCTAAAACAGGACAGTGGTCTAATTTGCACAGTAGCTAATCCACGCCCACTTACTGCCTCATACAGGTAGCTAATCCTCTACCGGGGGTTCAGAAATCCTGCCTTTAAAGAGTAACTACATTTCAGGAACTGACTGTTCAATCAGATCCCAAACCCTATCCCCAACATCAAAGGGAAAGATTGACAAAGACATCCCAACAAACAATAAATTACAAGTGATAAGCCGAGTCAGCATCTCTCCCAGATAGGTGGCAACTCAGCTATTCTTACTGAACTAAATAATTTAGACCAACAGAAGGGTTACAACAGACTAAGCAAATTATACGAAAAACATCTAACAACTATTTTTACCCATTTTCAATTTTTATTATAGAAGGGTTAAAATGAAAACACAATAAATTAAACAGCACCGAACATAAAACAAATGCCACCGCAACGAAAGTACCGCCTTGGGACGGTCAGTAATAACTACTGTGGGCGCAGGGGGTTAAACCGGTTTTACTGGGTCCAAACCTTCACCCTAACCCTCCGCCGCGGTGAACACAATTAGTTGGTAGTTCGGTTAGTATGGAGGTCCCCTAACTCATCAGAGAGCCATCACGGGCAACAATTAAAATCAAGAAAAGACTGTGATGAAGCAAGGGTGAGGACTTGACAGCCGAAACGTGTTGAGACACCTGGAGATCCCTTGGGCGTCAGCAACACCACTGGAACACTGGAGCAAAAGAAGACCACCAGTTGAACCCCGATGGCATTTGACCTTTGTTCATTCGTAACATAGCCTTGTGGCAATCTGCTGGGAGAGATGCTAACCTCTTGGCTTTTCTCTTTCAGAGCTCCAGATAAGGTGGATTTTTGAAAATAACTCTGAGAATTTTAGAACCGTCTCGGAGAGACGTCTCTCCGAGACGGTTCTAATTATGGGTCACAGCATATACGTGTTATGGAGTAATATGGACAATAGTCCCTAAATTATCCCTGCCACCCCTGGTTATCAGAAACACTGCTCTTGTCTTGTTTTGCTTTGTGTGTTGTTTTCATTGTTTTCCTCCAGGAAAGAATTTTGAGACTGACTGTGCCAGTTCCTGGTCAATACCGTCTAATCTTCTTTCTATTTGAGCCCGACACGAGAAAACCAACAATGTGGTTGTGCGCCCAGCGCAGACTCAGATCAGCCTGGGCATCTGCCCAGTCTGATCAGAGTCTTCACTGAGTGCTTAAAATGTAGCTTAGGATCTAAGCTAGCTTCATGCGGACAGTGAAGACTCTGGATGTCCAGTCTGATCTGATTCTGGGCTGGGCGCACAACCACCTTGTTGGTTTTCTCGCGTCGCGGCTCATTTGTCTGTCATTCGGTGATAGAGGACAGAAGAGAAAGAGATTAGCACAACCAGGGACTTTATGAAAGAATAACTAAGGTAAGTTATACAGATATCTCTCTAGTAAGGAAGTATCTGAAATCGCAAACCACCGTTTTTAGCGACATGGCTGCATGCCAAGACCTCATCAATATTTTTTCAATGATGTTAATTTATTGTGCAAAAATACCTTAGAAACGTGCGCTGTTATATAAATTTTCCATTTTCCAAAATAGATATTGAATAATAAGGAACTACTTATGTAAGACATATTGATGGATGGTTTAGAAGGATTAATAGCAACAGAAATATTCGATCATAACGTCAGACGGAAAACTGCCACATTCAGCTGTATGTATAAACAGGCATGGCGGTATCACCTGCCTAAATCTTTAACTGACAAAAATTCTTGACAGTTCCTGCGCCAATGTTTCTCCTTTTAATTGTTGTGTCTCTTAACAGACTGTGTTCTTGCTATACAACTGGCTGCCATAACGAACTAAGCTCTTACCGTTTATATGGCAGACAGTTCACCGAAGACTTTTAATAAGATTGTTTTTTGGTGTTGTTTGGTTTTTATGTGTTTTATAAATTGTTATGTCTAAACTAATGTACAGCATAGCCTACTTTACTTTAGTTCAAGGCCGCCAACTTAATATATGGTTACAAACTATATGTTTCAGAAAATACGAACGCGTTGCTTTTATAAACACAGCGCTACATCCTTTGAAATCGTCTTTATACTCTTTAATTTGCTGCTAGTATAAATGCATAGTGGCATTTTCATTGATCAATTAGGTCGTAAAGTATAAGAAGCCAAACTGTTTTGTCGGCTTCCGTAGATAATAAATAAATGCTCCGCAACAAGTCAAAACCAGTCTGGAGGATACATGTATGCCAACTGGGCATGCCCAGGCCATCTTGCGTCACTTCCGCAATCAGAAAAAGACATGCGCATTTCGGTCAAACAAACTTTAAAAGTTACAATTTTTAAAAAACAAACTGCGCATAGCTTGACCAGACTGCTCATTAGCAGTCTGGTCAAGGTATGGGCAGTTTGCAAGTGCTTTAGATCAATGGTTATAAATAACAATTACTGGAAAAAAGAGATGAGTGAACAGCCAAGAAGTCTACAGGCAAATGACTGTTCTAGCACTTTACGACTTTGCTCATACAAAGGCTGTTTACGTCTACGCTAAATGGATTTAGTCATTAACCAGGGATAACTGTTAATTTGATCTGTATAACAGCTACACGGCCGAGTTTCCATAAGAACAGGCAAATAAATGTTCTAGAGTTACAGGATAAACGGTGAGCTGACAGACAATTACCTTAAAAGAAGAAACTTGGAATGGAATGAGAGTTTTTTAAGCGTCTTGTTGCACCAGAATGAGGTCTGGTGGAAGGATTTCTAGAACTAATCATGTTCAACGGAAGCAACATTTAGCAACAGCGATATAATTGCATGACCATGCTTGCCAGCACTACAAAAAAAGGGCAGGACATGTGAGGTATACGAGAAAAAACTAAAATACATGTATGTACCCAAGCGCAGAACAGTAAATGTTCAGTAAAAGTTTCCCATTTTCAGAACTATGTATTCTACAAACGTGTTACAACGACTTAATTTCCATAGTGCAGATTATATTTTATTTACATCCTTTGAGATCAGAGGATAGATTCTGAGAAATCTAAAATTTGAGATCGATTTAGACTATTATTCTAGATCATCGTCTTTTATATTATTTTGATCCTTTTGAAACTAATCAGTCTTTGAATCGACTGCCCAATTAAATTTTAAGAAATTACAGTATCCTTTTTTTTCTGGTTTCGTCATCAGATATTGTCAGGGTCACTGACGAGGCTTTATTAGCCGAAACTACGTAGTCTGGCCCATGTTCCTACTTCTGTATGTATTCTCTGCTCTTGAAGGAACTTTTTTAGATTTTAATTAAATATATTCTGCTACATTATTTATCATATGACATCGCTGTTACTCAGTGGATAATTTTATGTTAAAAAAACAGTATGACCACACGTGTAATAACATTTTGGCGCGTACATGTAACGTCATTGACAACGACCGTGTGAACAATGCGTTTTCTTATTGAAATAATGTTCATTTTGAAACCGATAAAATCCCATTTTAAAGAGGCACATGATAAACAGAATTTTACGCTCATGGTTATTTCATATGAAATTTATGAAACAAGCCGAAGGCTCGTTTCATAAATTTCATATAAAATGACCACTCGTGTAATCTCCTCTATAATGAACACATCCTGGAAAGGCCACAACCAACCCAAAAGCTAAGCTCATCCTAGACACAAACAGAAGAAGGCAGAAACGCAGACAACCAAAACAGATGTTCAACAGAGAGGACCTTTACATCAATATGAAAGACATCAAAAGCCATGAAAATAAATAAAACATTAGCAACCACGAAACAAAACAGGATGTAAAGTGGATTATACAAATGACCACATTGCTGAAAATACAACAAACATCCTCCGCGTCAAAAGTCTCCGTCTACACAAAATTGCTCTAAGTCGCAAAAGTAGACATGCTCTTATCTGTAGAATGCCAGGTTTAACCTCTTCGTAACAATCATGATTCTCGGTCCTTAGCATGCATATTATGATCGAAACTTTAATCTAATAAAGTGTTAAAAGATTGACTATACATGCTTGTTATCTCAATGTATTATAACATGTAGCTACTCATGAGTCCATAGAACCAAGTCCAAAACCTACAAATTTAAACCATAAATCCATAAATATGAAGGTGGATTTATTCATGTGACAATTAGGCAAGTTAACCCGAAGGTTATAATATAAGATTTCTACTAACCGCTTTCGTCCATAATATAGCTCTGTATTGTGGCATATTGTGGTTGTTGGCATCTGTGACAACGACAGACAACAGGAATGGCTCCTTCTCCAAGTCAATTCCCACATAATTTTGATGCACTGAAACAATATAAAGATATCCATTAGCCAAAATAATTCATATACGGAATTTTCCCATTCCAAAAAGCATCACTTGCTAATAAGGTGAATGGTTACACTTTTCAATTTTCGGTTGTAGAACGAAACTTGCTCTTCTATGTCACAGGGTATAATCGATTCCGCTAATTTTCGCTTCCTGCAGAGACTATACATCATATTTGGCTTCCGACGAGACTGTCCGCGATCTTTTGCTTCCAGCCGAGACTTCTGTACATGATAAATGGCTTCCTGCAGAGACTGTCCGCGTGATTCTGCTTCCTGCCGAGGCTCTCGGCAGGAAGCAGATTCACGCGGACAGTCTCGGCAGGAAGCGATTTTTACAAGGACAGTAGTCTCTGCAGGAAGCAAGAGTTCGCGGACAGTCTCGGCGGAAGCCAATATGACGGACAGTCTCTGCAGGAAGCGAAAATTGGCTGATTATACCCTGTGTATGTGCAAACTGTTTCTTTTACAAACAAACCCGATCTATGAAAAGCTATATGGCCCAGAGAAGGATACAGGAAGCCACAAACTTGTTCTTCTTCGTAAAAATGGCAGAAAAACATGGAGGTGTGCCTTAATGCACGCACCAACAGTAAAAATCCACTAATTCTGGCTGGAGCCATTGAATTTTTAGAAAGCTTAGTTGGTGTGTACGGAGACCAAAGGCTTTGTAAAGGTTAAGTTCATGACACTAATGTGCTGTTTAAAGAATTTCAGTTTGTAATGTCATTGAAAAATTGGTGGAGTATGGCATACATCGTTTGCCTTGCTCCGATACAAATGATGCCATAGACGTTACCAAAGCAACTAAGAGTTCATATTGATACCAAAGTGACGTCAACAATATGTCATTCTGTCTAGGTACTAAGCACAGCAATTCGAAATTCCATACAATTGATATGGCACCAGATTAATGGCGTCATGTCACATATAATTTGAAAGGAGCATGGCATTCTGTTTATGCCATGCTCCTTTCAAATTATAAATGAATTGCTAATTAAAATTCTTACAATGTTGAAGTAGGATTTTTTCAAACCTAAAATTCATTCTCAGATATTTTAATTCTTAGTTGTATGAGTTCTTTGTTTCCGATGACAATCTGCATCACTCGGGTTGTGTATTGCAACTTCGTGATTGCAAGCACACGGTTTCCATACACAACCCGAGAGGAAAACTTGTAGTAGAAATGTGATCTACGGATACGTAGAAAAACTGCATGTTGTTGACTACATCATCATAGTGCAGATTATATTTTCTGGTCCTTTGGCATCATTGAGTTCATTTGAGTTATTTTGAAAATAGAGTTCCGCTTAATCCGGTGCCTGGGGGCGTGGCTGGTGTCGCACCTTTCATTCCTGGTCATGAACAGACTCAATTAAACCGAGTCTGATAGTTTCTGTTCTTTGATGTATTCCTTGCTTTCAAAAGACCTTACTATTCAGAACTTAATTACTGTTAACAAACAATTCCCTTTAAACTGAAATCCGAAAAATCTCAAAGTGTATCAAGCATGATTAGCACAAACACTGTTTTCATCATTTACAAGATCACCCAGGTAACATCAGATCTGTACATGTACCAGGAGACTTAAAACGCCATTTGCAAGTTCACAGACAAGACGATGCATTGATGCCCCTGTATTTTCGCAGCATACCTTCAAAATCTAAACTGAACGAACTTAATCCGTTAATGCTGTTAAGAGCTTACTGAAGCTATATTGTAACTGTTTTGTCTGTTAGCTAAGTGTCTAGATCTAAAAAATGTAACATGAAGTCATTATTCTAAGAGCTATTTAACTGAAGTAGTAAATGGAAAAAGAGACAATGAATCTTTAACCATTTTACTCTACATTTTGTAGATAATCAAACACCTTAAAAGCACCCAGTATTCCTCTATTTTTACTGTCATCTTGCTGTCTCAATTAAGAATTTAACTGAGATTTTGTAAAATTATTTAACCTGCGTAAACGAACAGAAATATCAGTTTTAAACTCTGTAGATTCAGAATACCCACATAATCATGTTCTGCACAATCTGTTATTCAGATAAAAGGGCCCATATCTTCAATGCATCGTAAGCTGATTAATGCCCTTAGTCAAAAATTCGTTGTCTTGTACATAAAATAAACTGTGTTATTATGTTTTTTTTTTTTTTTATTGTTTTTTTTTGGCCAAACCAATGTTAGGAACTTTGCTTATCATATTTCAGCAAACTTTAAATACGTTTTACTAACGACGCTGTGAGGTTTGAACAATTGGAACATCTCCTACTAGAACGTACTAAATTGCCTAAATTTAAGGTCAACTGGTACATCACCAACAGAGAATCAAATTATTTGAGAGTGAATTATAGGCTTGAGACAATCACACTTTTCTTGTAAGTGAGATGATGTCATAGATTTGTTACCACAGCAACTATGAAAATTACCAACAACTGTTGTGCTTAGTGCCTTGGCAAAATGACGTATCGATGACGTCACTTTGACTTCAATATGTTCTTTGTTCCTGTGGTAGCAGATATATGACGTCATTGGCATTGGTTCTCCGCCAGCTTTTCAATGACATCACAACCTGAATTTCTTTCAACAGGAACTTCAGACTTTCTCAAACAAATGATTATTCTCAAGTCATCTAATTCTGCGTCGACCATGTTTTTACGCCAGTTTACAAAGGGCATCAACTTCTGTTACTACTTGAATTCTCTAGAAGTCGACTTAGCCCTTAAAGTGAAATCTGCTCATGAAAACAAAAAATATTCCTCAGGAGCCAATTTTATCCTTTCAGAGTTGAAAACCATGCAGAAGGACGGCAAAACAGAAATTCGAGATGCTGTTTACCATCACTTTAAATCGGATGGATTCTAAGACAAATAAACTAAAGGTGGCAAAAAATAATCGTTCTTGCACTAAGTTCAGTTTCTGTGACACTAAAACGAACAACAAGAAAAAAAAATGATACTACCGTAAAAAATTGGGACACCATAGAATGGGCCGCGACATGAGAAAACCAACAAAGTAGTTGTGCGCCCAGCCCAGACTCAGATCAGCCTGGGCGTCCGCCCAGTTTGGTCCGACTCTTCGTTAAGTGCTCAAATGGTAGCTAATGGTATAAGCTATCTTAATGCGCGGCGGACAGCGAAGACTCTGATCAGACTGGGCGGATGCCCAGGCTGATCTGAGTCTGCGCTGGGCGCACAACCACATTGTTGGTTTTGTCGTGTCGCGGCTCATTTAATGATAATTATTGTGAATTTAGGTAAGTTTTACAATGCAGTAAAGAGTCCCTATGATGCAGATGGAATGGCAAACAGTGTAGACCCTGATCAGAATGCATCTGATATCGGTCTGTACTGTTTGCTCAACCGTATCTGTCCCAATACGAACATTTTACGGTACATGAACCGACGATATAATACACCTGCACCCAGTTTTCTATCATTTTTTAAATATGAACCCACTGAACCACAATACAGCATGAAAACGTGTTTAGGTTAGCGCGGCTGAGTCCCTGACATTTACAAATTTCTCCAGACATGACAGAAAGATTAGAAATTAGCACTGTTAAAATATTTTCTACGGCTTCAAACGGCCAATCAGCAGCCGCCCATTTTTATGCCTCCGAACTAACCGATTTAAAGAAGAAAATATATCTAGAAGTATTTCCGTAGCCAGCACTTGACACCAAATACGAAAGCTGAACAGAAACATGGCTGATGCCAATCTCTGGAAATGTTTGTTTTCTATTTTACAGAAGGCTATTCTTACAGTTAGAAAGTTCTCATAAAAGGTTTCTTTCCGAAAGTAAGTGGATGGGTATACCTTCGGGAAAAGACAAAAAGAAGACGACAAAATTTACTTCTTCAAAATTGAAAAGAAAAAAAAAAAAAGAAAACGGTTTGCCTGAGCTATATCGTATACAGAATTCAAACACTAGAGAGCAAACAGTTTAGATTCAGATGAGTTACCTAATCTGGGTCTACGCTGTTTGAAAATTCACATATTCTTATTTCTGGCAATTTTAGGTATAAAAATTTCACAAATGATGAATTACATGGCTATCCATGGCTCCATATGTCGATTTTTAAACTCCAAACTCGTAATATGTCAAACTATGATAAATTGCACAGTAAATTGCTTGCTTGCAAGCAATTATTGTATCGATTTTTGTTTTGTTTGCATTATTATTATTTTTATTGTTTGATCAACATGTAAGATTATGAAGACGAATGCTTTATTTTGCAAAACGCTTTCAAGACTGTTTCATGACTAATTTCATTAATGATATCATGTTTAAAAGTGAAACAACTTTCATAAAAACGTCCCTTCAATAACCATGATAACTTGCAGTTAACAAAACGCTTTCAAGACTGTTTCATGACTAATTTCATTAATGATATCATGTTTAAAAGTGAAACAAATTTCATAAAAACGTCCCTTCAATAACTTGTAAGCCACAAAGCCACTGATTTTCCAAGAACAGCTCTTATTGTCTTGCTGTCTTTCTGTGGTTAGTGCTTATCCTAAATTCTAGACGTCGGATGTTAACATTTTACATTTTCGACGTCCGCCTCAAAATAGCGCTTTGGATAACGTTGCAATATGCTTTCATTTTAATTCCATGTAATGCTGGAACGAAATTTATCATAAGACGTCGCATCTGAGAGTGTAATAAAGCCATGCATTAAAAACGATATCCACTAGTTGATTAAATATGCAAATTACGTCGTAGAGTTATGTGTTGCCGTCCATAAAAACTTAGCGTTTTCTAATGGCGAAATCGTGAAGTTTTAGTGCAAAATTTGCATATAAAATGCAATTTTAGTGTCATATGATAAATAGAATCTTGCATTCGTGCTCCTGTATTATTGAATTTATTAAACTCGTTGGGGAAAATGATAAGATGCTCGGCATAGCCTCGCATCTTATCTTTTTCCCAACTCGTTCAATAAATTCAATAATACATGGGCCCTCAAGTAAGATCCTCTATTTATTTTCCCTTCCCGGTAAATTAGCGCTGATTAACACATGTCGAGCTGATACGAGTATTAATTTACTTCGGCTTTGCCATCGTGAATTGATATTCCGTGATCTGCCCTCCAACTACATGTGTAAATCAGCGATAATCCACGGATATGGAAAATTATTTCAGATAATTTCTCAATTCAAAACGAACGTACCTAATACATGTATATGTGCTAAAGGTTATGGTACATGTACGTACATTGTAATTAAGCTGGATGCACTTAGAATCTATCATCAAATGTTTCAACATCAGTTCTTTTTTTTTATTTTTCATTATCTTTTTGTTGATTTGTTTTGGAATATTTCAGATGATGCGAGACATAACTGTTTCGACATTTCAATCAGATTTGCAAATATATTTAGAATTATGGAAAATTAAATCATTAACGGGGAATTTCATTTCCAAAACAAACTCATTCACAAAACTATCAGAATAATTTCTGGTTTTGGCAGAAAGCAATATTTCCAACTGGCATTAAAAAATCAGCCTTTTCATGATACCATTTTCTGATTCCTGTAATATAATGACAAATGAAATACTGGCGTGTTTAATATTGTGGGATATAAATTAATATATACCTTGGGTGTATTAACAAACGGCTCTTTATTTAGCCGATTGCCAATCCTGTTTGCTCGATGTCGCAAGCTGCCTTCCAAATATTCAATTCTTCAGAGCGTTATACTTATTTAGTGCAACTGATACAACTGATACAAAATTCATACCTGATGGAGTCGAACAATGCCAGCTCGACTGTTGCATATACGATGTACATTTACTGAAAAGGTCAGACACACCGATACAGGTCGACCCGTATTTAAGAAATACGGGTTGACCAGTATTGTTGCTTTTGACCATCTTGATACACCGTATGCTTATTGCTCTGAACTTGGGAATGGTGAAGTAATATTTTTACTTAATCTCAGTTTTGTAATATCTCACAAATTTAATATGACCTTTACGTTATTAGACTGTTTAGAAGTTAAATTATTGTCCTTAAAAAGAAAACGTTCATGATTTTCTTCTAAACTGTATCGTCTTACTTAAGACGTTTTTTTTTATCAAGAAAACTATTTGCAGAAAAGACAATATTTTTTTAATAATACATTTATTATAGGTTTGCTCTTGTATTATTCTTTTCATTACCAAGTTTAGGTTAAAGGATACAATTTCAGAAGTTACTCTTCCGTACTCATTTTGCACCCCTTCTCGATAGAGCCCTATTCGGAGAGCAAAACATTTGTTTCTCTAGAAGCAACTTCCTTCCTGGACCCTTTGAATGTTTTTTTTCTTCCAAGCAAGCAAACAGGAAGTCACGAAAGTTCCCTCTTTGAAAATTGGTGAAAAGAAAGAAATGGTCTATACAAAATAACAGCTTTCGACCAAATCCTTTTCATGAAAATTGTACTTTGAATGTACCATACATGTATGTAGTTAATTGAATAAAATATTGTTTAAACCAAGAAAGAAAGAAAAAAACAACAGAAATAAACATCATGGAGGTGTATCCATTCATCTGAAAGTGTATGGATACATCTCTTGACCTTGAACTTAGCTCCCAGCGGGCACATGACGTCGAAATGACGTTGTATTGACGTCGATGCGACATGATGACGTCGCGTCGACGTCAGTGCGACGCCATATCGACGTCTTTTCATTATGCTTTATCTTTCTGTGAAGGTTCATTAAATTTGTTTCAGTTGTTTATAAGTTATAGCTGAGACAAGATTTAAGACAAAATTTGACCTCTGCCCATTTGGCCTTCACCTTAAGCGAGGGAACCTAAATTCTGGTTATGCTTTACCTTTCTGAAAAGTTTCGTCAAATTTGCTTCAGTAGATTTTAAGTGATCGCTGAGACACGATGAATGGACGGACGGACTGACAGACATACGGTGAGATTTTAATATGCCTCCCAGGGTACCTTCGAGGGCATAAAAATAGCAGCAAATCCTCTTTGCCCTGACTTGCAGACTGCTTAGAAAAATTCAAATCCAGAAGCTTTATACTGCAGGGATCTTAAGTGGAGACCATTCATTAAAGTTTATTTGTGCTTCAATATCTACATAAAATTACATTAGAGGTAATGTGAGGAATGAAAAATGTTCGGAAGTTCAACCTATTCCTTGTTTCTTTAAGTGGCCGAGTTATACGTGTTCGTTTAAGGGAAACTTAAAGTAAGCCAAATAATGGTATCACTCCATTATAGTTTATGGCCCTGCCAGAGAGTTTATTCAGCGGTTGACAATCCCATAAAGTTTACAAATCAGTATTCATGTTCCCATACATTACTGTTTTTAATAACGTTTGTAATATAGCAAATGTTTAATATGAAGATCATGTTCTTGGGTTGTTTAAGATTCTTTTATTAGAAATAGGATTGTTGGTTCTTTGAAGATAATATCTTTTTCCATAGGTTCAAACCATATGCTATCTATTCTAGTACTTTGTTGACACTCATTCTTCAGTTTTATTGTTGAATTCTATTTAAACCTTTCCAGCGCCAAAAAAAAAGCAGACGACCAAATTTACATCAGCAAAATTAAAAAATACCACTCGACATCCAAGCTATATCATACTGAGAATTCAAAGACTAGAGGACATCAGTGTCAGATCCAGATGAGGCGGCTCATTATAGGCCGCCTAATCTGAATCAAAACTGTTTGCAAATTCAACTATTTTCATTTTGAGTGCCTTAAGTATTGCTTCTTCTAACAAATTGGCTTAAGTTTCCATAAAAGCAGTTAGAATGATTGAGGGCCTACAAGAGTGACACAAGTTTATTACTGGTATTCGCAATGCTCTGTAAAATGACGCTTTAATTTCGTTTATCATGCAACGCCTGTCATCTGTGATCACAACAACGTCTAATTGTGATGCACCGACAACTGCAGACAAAAAAGCACTTTTCGTAAAATTGTGACATTTCCTCTCCAGCCCAAAAGTAGGATATCAAATATTTTCCCCTTACCGTACCAACCCACCTAAAATGGATTTACCCGAGAAAGTTTTATTCAGGGCTTCAGAGGTCAATCTCATCTGCCTTGCATTCAAGTTGCGACCAGTATACGATCGGGTGAGCAGGCAGTCTCCGAAATCATGAAAATCTCAGAAAAAAAATAAATCATGCAACTAGCCCTTGCGCGTCTGTATCAAAATCAGTCGTGGGGAGGTCTTCGCGCTATTCAAAAACCTGCTGCAACGATCAGAAACAGCTGTTTTCGCTCATGTGTCTTACATGGTCGTACATGTACCACGGTCGCATGACTAATCGCGGCCGGTCTTGGGTGATTCGGACACTCTGCAGTCGCATGAGTGGTGGTCGTGCTCTTGCACCCAGTCCTATAGTTGCACGAGTGATTGCATGTACATTGTGGCGACATTACGACTGGAGCTTGAAATTTCTCAAGACCAATCTAGGCACGACCAGTCTAAGAGCGGTCTTATATTTTATATGTATGTGACCCAGAAAAACTCGGCAACAAATTTGTTCCTACAGAAACAGCACAAATTGTGTGATTTTGTAGTCTAGTCTGATGCAGTCATAGTTTAAGGCATGTGGATCCACTTTCAGGGAGGCATCTCAATATTTTCATTATTATTATCATTTTGTTTTGCCGTTTTTGCAAAATAAAGAATTTCGGTGCTTCGTACTGAACAAGTTACGTAGGTGCGGCTCACGTCTTTATTATAGAATGAAGACCTCACCAAGGGCAAGACGATCGAAAAAGTCTGTCCAATTTGTCAATGAAACGACTGTCTGTTACTAAGCTAATGATGTTTCTCTCTCCAGCTAACGAACCTTATTTAGCTCTTCGAAACTGAATTACCGTATTAGCAGTATGTTCTCGGACACTTATAAACATGTGAAATTTCGCACACCGCATTTGAAAAAGAATTAACTCCGCAGTCATGTTCTCTGTCTGAAAACCATTGACAAGCTAATTTGGCTTTCCAAGGACTGTCGGATGAAACTGTTGACCTAAAAAGAAGCCTAATCTGGGTGTACACTGTCGTTTTTCCTGTGTTTTGTGCGTCCGAGTATTTGTTTCAGAACTGAATTAGCCTGCTTATCCTTCCTCGGTGTTACACACACGGTAATTGGTGAGAGAATTTGTTGTCGTGATTAGAGTAGCAGTTTATGGCATCAAACAAGTCTCTTTAGACACCCACATGTGTTTCCATCTTCATTTAAAATCTCACATTAGTTATCATTAATTAGCAAGTTTTAAACGCAGAAATCAGAGTAATTGCTATAAATATTTGGACAAGTGTCTAAGCAATTAGCACAGACCAGATCAGACTGCTTCTGATCTGGATCAGCACTGTTTGTCATTCTAATGGCTAATTCTTACGCAACCCCAGCCAGTAAAACCAAAATATGTTAATGTTTTTAGCACAATATAGCGACTGGTTGCGCTGTCGATATTGCCGTACTTCTACAATACAAGTTCTAAATACATGTACCGTTATTGAGACAGACATGTCTATGAAAAAAGTGCAAACGCAGATCAGAATGCTCCTGTAGGAGTAGTCTGATCTGGGCTTTCACTGTTTGCCAGTCCACCTGCATATTTTGAATGCATTTTTGCATTGAAAAAAAAAAAAAAAAAAAGATGCATTTTTGCATTGAAAAAAAAAAAAACCTGTCCCGTTTTTGGAACATATACGGTAAATACTTTAGGTGTCCCATTTTTTATTCTTTACGGTACCTCTACTTTGTTATGAACTTGTTAATGGTGTAAATGACAACATCTGCTGGGATAAATAACATCAACAACATCAAAACACAAAATGTCACGACCAGATACCATTTAAAGCCAGGGTGGTGGGTGGTTGATCCAGTTTGTCTCAGCGATAACGAACTCTCATATGTGACATGTCAACAGAAACCGTATATCAGATACAATGTAATGTCGCAAAGTGCTATGGCTTAATTGCTGAAAATTGACGTAGTGCCAAACATGTTGCTTGCAATTTCTTGAAATGTCAGCAGAACTTGAAGTATTTTGGTTAAACTGCGCTGCCGGACAAATAACTGTCCGACATTTTTCGAGTTTCCAAAGTTCTTCTTCAAGGACATCGACAAACAGTCCTTCATGCAAGCATATGAAACGGCCTTCTCGACAGGTGTCTAGGTATAAGCATCGAACTAGTGTAACGTTTCTATAAAAATAGTCAAGGAAACCTTACACTCGAACACAGAAACGTTTCGCCCGAATTTTAGAAATTCAACACCGAGTGTCATTTAACACCGATTTAAGCATTTTACACCGAACTTTGTGTAATATTTATTACGGTTTCAGGATTTCTTTATTGTGTAACACTACACCCAAAAGTGTGCAATGGTGAAAGTAACACCCGTTTAAAAGAAAACATAACACTGCGCTTGGTGTAGCTAAACACGAATCTTTTACAGTGTACATTCATGATTTTGCGCTATTTTTTCAAAGAGAAAAAAATTAATATGTGACCTTCTGCTTGCTTCTCTTGTCAACAAAATCTTTTCAGGAAGGACCTTTATCTTAAAGGCGCATTTTTTTCAAAAGTAGACCCCAAACTCAGAGCAGAAGAAAAATGACAATAGCAGAGTTGCTTCCCCTGAAAAAAAACCCCAGTTCACTCTAAGCTCGTATAACAAAGTCGACATCTAATCCTGATAATTTCCCCAATTTGCAATTAACACAATTAATACAGGAGGTCATCTTTGTTTTAAACAATGACATAGGATAACCAGTCTTAAGCTACTAGTATATGCGAATTTTTCAAGCTCACAAATCAGCACACTTGCGTAAAGTGTCAAAGAATGCATATTCGCCAAGATCTTGGATCTACATGTAACAGATCTGCGCATTACTTTACCAGACTGCGAATACTCTAAGGCTGGTCTCAGCATGCATAGTTTGCATACATGGGAAGCAGGTTTTCCTACGATGTAATTTAAATTTGAAAACAATCATGTACTTACATTTTCCAAGAAAATACTTGAAGTACCACCGAGTTTGAAACTCCGGATTTTCGAGATGAATAGGACTGTTAAGTGGACTAGTGACCTAAAAAGAGATTAAGAGCGTTATAAAGCTGTCAAAATGTCCCCGTGGAAAAATGGCGTTAAAACATAGAGTTCAAACAAAGAGCATACATGTCAGTGCCAGAAAAGGCGTTAAACTCCATTAATTTCAGAAATGAGTATTTCTCAGAATCAGAGCTAAAGCGTAATGTTTTTATATAATACAGCTGATCAGGCAAAATTTCATCCCAAGTGCATAAGCCCAAACGTTCAACAGTTCAGCCCCGGATCCAGGGGGTGGGCTTTGGGGCTGCAGCCCCGCCACTTGGGCCTGGTTAGATCAACATATATCTAGATTCTAATGAAATATCACAACATATATTTCAAGGCAAAAATGACATTATCAAATTCTCATCAAATTGATCACTAATTATGTCATACACTTTGAAGCTCCACTTTCCCCCATTCCACACACACATACATCTCGGCACCTCCCAGCCCCACCATTTATCCAGAGCCCCGCCGATATGTTGTGGGCTGGATCCGGGCCTGAACACTCTGAGAATGCAAAAAGCGTCATGACTTTTATAATAAGGAACAAAGGCCAAAATTTCGAAGAGACTGGACCTGGTTATGCTGCGAAAGTGGGTGAATTTTGTTTTACAATAGGACCTTTTGCTTTAAATGAGTCTGCCAAGACCCGGCACCGAGACTTGACGCATAAAAGAATGAGGGCCGATTTTCACTTTCCTGCATTTCCGTTAGTGCTTTAAAGGGAACTCTAATATCGTTATTTCACAGCTTTACAACAGTTTTCGAGGCCGTTGGTTAAGGATAAGGAAATATGGAAATGTAACTATGTTAACAGCCTGGCCAACATTCATATGACACTCACTATTCGAAAGTGCACACTTCAGGGTAATTTGACCTTTGCATTATAAGCATAATGACATTTAGTCAATTCAAAATTATAATCGACTGTCAGGAGCTAAGGCTTATCAGTTCAAGAGGTTGTAAGTGCTTTGTCGCGTGTAAACAAAGCATCGAGGAAGACAATCAGGCCATAATTCATTGAATAACTGAACAGATGTTTCTTCCGATTAGATAAGTGCCCATAAGTGGTTGAAGATGAACAATTGTTTACCACCGTTTATACTCTAAATATTTGGATATTAAACCAATTATAGTATTTTTCTGAAATTTGATCAAGCTTATCCTAATGTGGTTTAAAATATGGTTGAAATATGGCAAACAGTGGAGATCATGATCAGAGTGCTCCTTAGGAGCAGTCTGATCTTGGTCACATTGTTAGATTATTACTTCTCCCCTAATGTTTAGGCTCTTTGTGGCACTATTTCTTCCTTATTTGGATTATTAGCATTTCAAGCATTTTTGTGCAATATGATATTAGCTTATTGTTTCCCACTTGCGTTATGAGGTAATAAAACAGTTTCTTTATTTGTTTCTCTATTCTTTTATTTCATGGAAATCACTTAATCCTTTACCTAATTAATTGCATCCAATTAAATCACTTAAAAAACAATGCAACAATAAGGAATTATTTATGAGTATAAGATTTGCTGACCAGATACGATCAGTTGAACAAAAGCAAAGGTCTCGGTTTTCTTTGTCATGTGTTCTGTTACAACAAGTCAAGAGGTTTCGGCTATTTTCGTTTCTCTCGTGCACTTCTGTCTTCCAGGTGATCTTCCATACCCATAAATAGAGGATCTTACATGAGTGCTCATGTATTATTGAATTTATTAAACGAGTTGGGTAAAAAGATAAAATGCGAGTAAATTCAATAATACAGGAGCACGAATGCAAGATTCTATTTATCATATGACACTAAAATTGCTTTTTATTAGCAAATTTTGCACTAAAACGTCACGATTTCACCATTAGAAAACGCGACGTTTTATGGACGTCGACGCATAACGTTACAGCGTAATTTGCATATTTAATCCACCAGTGGATTATTGTGTTTAATGCATGACTTTATTGCACTCTCAGATGCGACACCATATGATAAACTAAATTAAAAGCTTTCGTTCTGCTTAGACATCTGCACGACTTGCCTTCGCAGACAAAATATAATAGTTAAACTAAAAGCTATCTGTTCCTTTGAAACCAACCGAAAGCGTTAAAAGAAATTTCATTTAGCCTTTTCATAACGAATAATCTTATTTGCTACCATAACTTATGACCATGAAGATAGTTCCTTCTCCCTTTTTCCTCATAACTTTCGTATTTGAAATCACATATGGAACTAGAAGCTAGCGGCTATATAATTCTTTTTCAACACTGTATTATATTACATAATGCTTAGTATATAAGGAAATTGCCGAATTTTGTTGTCACCATTTTCAGTTTGAGAAGTAAAAAATGACTTATTTCTCATTAATTTCAATTGTTTAAGTGTACCATGGGGGTCCAATTTTATTATTATGACAACTTGCTCAACCAGTCAGTCAGATCTGGCCCTGAGGTTATATTTTTTTCTCTGCAGATAAATATGAAAATGCGAATTAATGTTGGCATTTTCATGTTCCTAAGCAGAGAAAATTTCATACTCAGCTAAACAGAGCAAGAAAAAAAAACTATATTCATCAATAATTTGCTATTTATTTGTAGGTAAAATTTCATGCTCAGCTATGTTAAGCGTTCAGCATGAAACAAGTTTTATTACCACGGTACCTGGTTCTATACTATTTGCTCAAGCAAATACCATTTGCTCATTTTGTAACCTACCTCCTCGCCCTCTCGTTCTCCTGTTTCTATCCTGAATCTCCCTGCATTTAGTGGCGAACCTTCACTATCACTGGAGTTGAGCTGAAAAAGGAAGAAAATATGAATGGAAATAAGGATGAATAAAGAGAAGGATCTTTTGGACCAAAGTTTAAAAACAGTAGTCCCATCAAAACCTATCTGGATACTGACCATATGATGGACAGATACTATTCTAAATATTGGGACAGATAAATGGTATATGTTTCCCATGGCCTAGTGGGGAAAAACATCATACACGACTTGCACGTAGCAGTTTACTAAGTGAAACTCATAAGTCTCAAAGGATTGTAGAAGTTAATAAACATAAAAACGTTATACGTATTGATTAACCAGTTTGTGTATCTAATAAACCTTGGAAAAAATGAGTCCCCCGGAAATAATTCGAACATGTTAAGATAGAAAATTGTAGATAGATTCACTTTGTTCATGAAAACATAATGAAAAGGAGAGTTGAAAACAAGGTTTTAATATTTTTAATGAACCAACTGAATCATGTAAATAACATTAAAGGTAAAGAAGCCTGGCCCAAAGGTTATAAAACTTTTTTCATGCTCAACTCAGCTGAGCATGAAATTTTACCTGCTAATAAATATCAAATTACTGATAAGTACAGTTGTTTTCTTGTTCAGTTTAGCTGAGTATGAAATTTTCTCTGCTTAGGAATATGAAAATGCCAACATTAGTTGGCATTTTCATATTTATCAGCAGAGAAAATTTCATGCTCAGCTGAGTTGAGCACGAAAAAAGTTTTATAACCTCGGGGCCAGATTTACAGAACGTTTCTTTTACAGATAAATGGGTACATCTCCAGGTCGTTCTGCCATTTTTACAAAGGAAACAACTTTGGTGACTTCCTATTTTATTCGCCGGAAGACGTAGCCCATCTAAACACTGCTCATCGGATATAAGAACTGACCATTTACGCTTACCATGCTTACCATGCTTACCTGAGGGTAAACTTGACATAGAAACTAGAATTTTACATCTTAAGGTGAGAGGGTTCTGGATTATGCACAAACTTGCTGTGTTATTTCATACAGAATAAGTCATGCCCGATTTAGTTTTCTTTGAAATTCATGCTCTTGCCGAAACAACAGAATGTATCTGCATAATCAGTCATTTGCATCTACTACAAAGTCTTGTCAACTTAGATAACGCAGACGGTACTCTAACTCTGTGCTGGTCTGTGTGTCCAGGTTTTGTCATCGTGTGCATATTTAAAAGTTCATTAGACCAAAAGGTCTTTAATGGCCTTGAAGGAAAAGACTCCACTAGACCCAGCCTTTTCCTTGATTCGCATAATAATATTCTGCACTTTGTTTTCCGTAAGCCAATTAATTAAAGGCAACTCTCAATCAGCACACGGTTGTGGCAAGACGCTACATGCTATGCTCCGTAGAGGACACTTACTGCTTTTAGAATATCTTAAATGACATTCTGAAACAACATGCCGTAAAGGATACATGTACATTGGCCCCTCTAGATAAAGTAGTCTGCAAAGCCAGGTTAATCAACTTCAAGACACGCAAACCTTGATTTTTGTTCTACATAGTCCCATAAGCAGTGTGTTACATTTTCGACATGCGTGCGTTTCAGTCATTTTTGAATAATCATGTGAAAACAAGTCTCTGGGCGTATAAAGCATTGCATACCCATACCGGCCTGTAAGAATGCACTGTCCGTGCAGATCATGTGCAGCTAGATTGTTTGAAATATACAAGTTAAAAGTATTGTCAAGGCCAACAGGTTGGCCCAAGCATGCGCAAGTTCATTATCTCATGACACGGTTCTTTTGTCTCAATTCCTCTTCCAGTGAAATTAATTAAGCAGCGACACGAGAAAACCAACAAAGTGGTTGTGCGCTCATTGCAGACTCAGATCAGCCAGTGCATCCGCCCAATCCGATCAGACACTTCGCTGAGCACTTAAAAGGTAGCTAAGGGTCTTAGCGACCTCTGTTTGGACAGTAAAGACTCTGATCAGACTGGGCGAATGCCCAGGCTGGTCTGAGTCTACGCTGGACGCCCAACCACTTTGTTAGTTTCTTCCTGTCGCGCTAAATATCTCACGATGCATTAGAATGAAGGCTAATAAAATTGGAAGACATTAGATTTGTTTCAATTTATTTTCGAAATTCATTCATTTGTTCTGCAGATCCTGCTCTCATCGCTCAGGAAAAGAAGCAATGCTTCTTTCTTTAATTTTTACTTCTGTCTCCACAACTTGCCCAATTTAAGGAGAAACTATGAATCAGAATGAGTATTAGAAACTTTTAAAGTTTCTTAATCTGCTATTCGAATTCAAAGATTTATGCATTTCTTTTACCTTTAAATTACCACTGAGGTGTGCACATGTACCTGACAGTGCAACAAAAGCAGGATTGCACCATTTTTAACATCAACCGACACATATTTCTTCTTCGCCCAATCATTATACGAGTATAATAACAATGTATTGAACCACTCTTATTTCAAATTTTCGGCCTTAGGCCTTCTTCAGGAAATTTGGAAACAATTATTTCAACTATGTGGCATCCATTTTGAAACCATCTCCATGGTTTCAAAATGGATGCCACAAAGTTGAAATAATTGTTTCCAAATTTCCTGAAGAAGGCCTAAGGCCGAAAATTTCCTGAAGAAGGCCTAAGGCCGAAAATTTGAAATAAGAGTGGTTCAATATATTGTTATTATAATTTTTATTCCCTTTGGAAGAATTAGTTTGAAGACATTATACGAGTAGCTTGACGAAACAACGTGTTTAAAATATTTTTGGAAACTACATGTATTACACCGACAACAAGAAGTCTTCCCGTACTTATCCATAGTTGAGCCGCGACGCAAAAAAAACAACAAAGTGGCTGTGCGCCCTGCGCAGACTAAGATCGGTCTGGGCTTCCGACACGTCTGATTAGTTTCTTTGCTAAGCACTGAAATGGTAGCTAAGGGTCTTAGCTACCTCCATGCGGACAGCAAAGACTCTGATCAGACTAGGCGGATGCCCAGGCTGATCTGAGTCTACGCTGGGCGCACAACCACTTTGTTGGTTTTCTTGCGTCGCGGCTCAGTTTATCTTTTTGATATTATATGCTATATTTTCTGTTCCTAAGCGAGCACTGAGCATGTTCTGAGATCCAATGAAGTAGAAATTCGTTTTTTTTTTTTTTTTTTAAATTAAGACTTAGAAAGTTGATTATTTTGGTCTTTCAAAGGCATGATTATAATAAAAAGGTTAATGTTTTCTGTAGTCTTCTGTCATTGTACAGTAGGTTGTATTGTCTTGGACGCAGTGTTCAAAAACGCGATACCCATTCCTCTTTTACAGTCAGGCACCTATTTTCTGTTCATAGAGATTTTTGTGACAGTGGCCAAGCAGTATAAGTAATTGAAGTCTATGATAAAAGTGAAAATTCAATTTACATGCATTTGTCTGTTTATTAGCTGACTCTACAATTTTCCTTCTGCTCTTGAAGATCAGTTCCGTGGGCCACGACGAAGTCTTTTGTCCCCAATAAATATTAAGTAGGTCGTGGTCCGACAATGTCGAATCTCGTGAGTATGTTTCTGAACCTAACGATGAATTTTGATTATATTTCCATTAAATGAGAATTTCTGTTTCTTGCGACCTATCATTTCAAGAAGGTTCGATATTACGATTAGATGGTACTTATTAAAGCAGCATTGGAAAAAATGCTTACTATAAAAAAGCTAATTAGACGATCAAGTTTTCGAACCGTTGAATTAATTGCTTGTTCATCAATTTACGTCCGCTCATTGATAACTTTCACGGATTTTATATAGGTCATGGTCATTTTGTCCAGAACGAATTAAAACAGCGTCTGTTTTCATCTGAAACATTTGTAGGACATCAAAATGTTTGAACTATATGTATTACTAAATACAATTATTTACCGATTACGCCGTGTCTCCGACGACGGTGTGTCAAAATTGGCTAATTCAACATTTGTTGATTCTCCATACCTTTCTCAGACAAAAATGATAACAATAAGACAGAATTATTGAATCCTGGTGTGTGCTTCCCGGTAGAATCGGATACATGTAAGTCAAGTAATATTATTTGAGATCTGTCTGCAAAAAAGGGCAAACATTTATCATTTTTGTCTTTCGTGTCGTTTTCTTCAACTCTGCATACAAACTATTATGTGTAAAATGGATAAGATACGCTCGATCCCCAGTGGTGAAAAAGTTGATAGTCCTACCAGTGGTATAAACGCCTAAACACAAATCATGAATAGCGCTCCAACCTTCATATTTCGTGATAACAATGTGCGAAGTAGATGTGTATATAATGACTCCTTTTTGCGACGGAATATAAACAAAAAGGGATTATCATAGCGATTGGAGCTCCACGATTGTACATTGTATTTTTTTCCATTTTATTCAAGTGTATGATATCGAATGTAGGTCGTTTAAGTGAGCCCGATTCCCTTTTTTTGTTCGTTTTCAAACCTTTTTATGTGACTCTAAAAATGTTTTACTTGTTCAAATTTGGCTTATCATGATTATTTACAATGACGAAACTATGGTAAGAAGGTTCAGCGATACCTCATGATAAAATATTTCATGTTGATAGAGAAATAGGGCCTTTAAGTACTACGCGTCCATCGACCATTGCGACAATTCGTTGTTGGAGCAGGTTCAGAAACGTTCTGTTATTACAAATAATAATAAGGCAAACGGTCAAAGTCCGATTTCTTCAAACTTTGAGACGCCGGCTCAGTTGATCCTTGTCACAAGATTTAACTTTAACGGTACATTATTGACGACATCAGTGCAGCGGTCACTTTGTTAACGTGAAGTTCACTCTGACAAAATGATGTCACGAATCTAGTTGCCCGCGACTTTATCTGAGCAGTTTCAATACAGTTTTCATAACTGAATCAAAACACATCATAAACAAATGAACAGCGTGTAGACAAAGGGAGGATCACAGGGTATAATCGATTCCGCCAATTTTCGCTTCCTGCAGAGACTGTCCGTCATATTTGGCTTCCGCCGAGACTGTCCGCGAACTCTTGCTTCCTGCAGAGACTACTGTCCTCGAAAAATGGCTTCCTGCCGAGACTGTCCGCGTGATTTTGCTTCCTGCCGAGAGCTTCGGCAGGAAGCAGAATCACGCGGACAGTCTCTGCAGGAAGCCATTTATCATGTACAGAAGTCTCGGCAGGAAGCAAGAGTTCGCGGACATTCTCGGTGGAAGCCAAATATGACGTACAGTCTCTGCAGGAAGCGAAAATTAGCGGAATCGATTAAACCCTGTGAGGATGACTTCAGATGAATGGGCAGAGTGTCAGGGAGAGCAACCAAAGTTTGAAAATAGAAGACACTCAGGGGCGTAACTAGGAGCAATTTCATAATACGCACAACCATGTTTTATTCTCTACTTCTTGAAGGGAAAGCTAGTATTTCCGCCACTTTGGTAATTGGTATTGAAATCTGGTCTAATTTATAAATTTTCAGCATGCAAATTTGCAGGTGCGTTTTGAAATTTTGTCAATTTTGACAAAATTTCAATACGCACTTGCGTATTTGCCGTATACGTAGCTACGCCCTTGACACTGTTCGAAGAACAACGAAAGCGGAAAACAGGCGACTGTTCACGAATGATTCTAGAAAGTGCGCCGTCCCTGAAGGCACTTAAAGAAGGCAACGTACGTTTCATTGACTGAATGCATTTAAAACGAAAGCTCCTTTAAGCTTAATAAGCCCCTGGAAAATGACAATATGCTTGTAAAAGCAGTTAATGATAATTCCGCTCACTCAAAAAGGAATTGGATTAATTCCATGTCTGTGGCATGATCGCATCCATTCATCAAGTATTCGATAATCCGTTTAAAAGTACTTATGAACAGTTTGACATGTCAGAGTCAACGTAGGGACTGACATGCATATGCGTGGACAAACAGTGTAGACCAGATCAAATTGCTAGAACATAAGAGAAGCACTGTGATCCAGATATGAACCATTTGTAATTTAAGGTGAATGGGTACACTTCCAGGGAAGCAACTCTGCCCTGTACATTTTTGCTCCCTTTTTAAATGAGGGTCAACCCTTAAAGTAAACAACTGTTTTTTTTAAGAATAGTATAGTATTTTATTACATTTGTTAGGGCATTTTTATTCAGGAAATCAAACAGGAAGTCACAAACGTTTTTACACGTTTTAAATGTGGCGACCAAACATGGAGGTGTACCCATTTACGTTAACATATGAGCGGCGACACGAGAAAACCAACAATATGGGTTGTGCGCCCAGCACACACTCAGATCAGCCTGGACATCCGCCCAGTTTGATTGGACTCCTCATTAAGTGCTCAAAGCGTAGGTAAGGCTCTAAGCTACCTCCATGCGGACAGCGAAGACTCTGATCAGACTGGGCGGATGCCCAGGCTGATCTGAGTCTGCGCTGGGCGAACGACCACATTGTTGGTTTTGTCGTGTCGCGGCTCAATTATTGTTTTACATAAAGTACTGATCGGACAGGAACAAGTCGAAATTGCCATATTCAAAGGTGGAAAAGCCCATAGCAAGCATAAATACGTGTATGTACATCTGATGCATGTATTGCATGTTCTTAACGGACCAACTGAAAAGTACAATGAGACAGTATAACTGTGCCGCGACACGAGAAAACCAACAATGTGGTTGTGCGCCTAGCACAGACTCTGATCAGCCTGGACGTCCATCCAGTTTGATCAGACTCTTTGTTAAATGCTGAAATGGTAGCTAAGGGTCTAAGCAACCTCCATGCGGACAGCGAAGACTCTGATCAGACTGGGCGGATGCCCAGGCTGATCTGAGTCTGCGCTGGGTGCACAACCACATTGTTTGTTTTGTCGTGTCGCGGCTCATATGTATAGGCAAAGCTCATAGCTCAAAATCAATGTCATGGGCTTGATTAGGCTTACATACACTGGGATGAAGCAATTTCATGAATGTGATTCGGCTTACATACACTTGTACGAAAAGTTCATCCTACGAGATAACAATACAGCAATCTGTATACAACCTGGCGAGCTGCGTACAATATGTTCACAGGAAATTAATACTAGTACGGTAACTTTTGTAAATAGTTTATTTTTTCCAAATAATAATCTCTGATTGCCAACTATAGGTCGGTCGCGCTGAGTTGGCCGTGTTTATCGTAATTGTTTGTGGTAAATATTATTGTTTAAATACCTATAAATAGGTAGAGTACACAGGTGTTTTCCAGGTATGAGATAAGTTGAACAAGAAACATCTTTTAAAAAGCTTAGATTTATGAGCCGCGGCACAAGAAAAACCAACAAAGTGGTTGTGCGCCCAGCACAGACTCAGATCTGCCAGGGCATCCGCCCAGTCTGATCAGAGTCTTCGCTGTGTGCTTGAAGGGTAGCTAAGGGTTTAAGCTAGCTTCATGCGGACAGCGAAGACTGATCAAACTGGGCGGATGCCCAGGCTGATCTTAGTCTTCGCTGGGCGCATATGCCACTTTGTTGGTTTTGTCGAGTCGCTGCTCATATGTTCATATGTATGAGTCAGGTACATGTAAGATATTCAATGTGCTGATCAGATTGTACGGATACGCATGATGATATGCATATTTCTCGTCGGTGCTTGGGAAATGATTTCGGAAATGCTGTTGAATTTTAATTGGGGTCTGACTGTTTTGCACATAACAATGAGGATTGGTAGGCTGACCACCCAACATATACCTAAAAAGTGCCGCAGTTCCAACACAACACCAGCAACTAAGCCAGCAACAATTACATAATTTCGTCTTCGATTTCTGTGCCAAATTATTTTGTTGGCTTTATATTTTACATGAGCGACATAACAGACGAATTCTTCGGCAAAAAGCGATTTGGATCGAAATATCTAGATTCATCATGACACAGTTTATATACAAATAGATATTTTAAAAGAAAAGAAAAAAGAATATGATATAAAAAATATATGGAATACAAATGAAAAAAAAAACTTGACCCGGATTCGAACTCATAGTACATACGTATCTAGAATCATTTTTTCCGTCTTCGTCCTGACCACTCGGCCAACATGCACTTTGAATTCACGGCTCACAAGACAAGTTTATTCTTTACACTTTCCAATATAAGTACCTTCGGTATCACCAAACGCTTCTAATTATAAATTTGTCTATATTTAGGCACTATAAACATAAATATTTATATAAACAAAGGCCACATGGCTTGCCAACTTACCTCGACCAAGCTATACAGTCCATCGGATCTACCGTCTATTATGTGAACGGTACTAGTTATCAAATAAGCAGCGACATGACAAAACCAACAAAGTGGCATGTGCGCCCAGTGAAGACTCAGTCTAATCAGAGTTTTCTCTGTCCACGTGGCGCTAGCTCAGACTCTAAGCTACCCCATAAGCGCACAGCAAAGACCTTTATCAGGCTGGGCGGATGTCCAGGCTGATAAGGGTCTTCGCTTGGCGCACATACAATGTACCACATTGTTTGTTTTGTCATGTCGCGGCTCATCTATCAAATATATGAAAGCCTCCAATTAAAAAAAAAAGACTAACATACGTTATCCTATGACGTCGCATCTGAGAGTGTAATAAAGCCATGCATTAAAAACGATAATCCACTAGTGGTATAATATGCAAATTACGTCGTAACGTTATACATTGACGTCCATAAAAACGTCGCGTTTTCTAATGGTGAAATCGTGACGTTTTAGTGCGAATTTTGCTAATAAAATGCGATTTTAGTGTCTAATGATAAATAGAATCTTGCATTCGTGCTTCTGTATTACTGAATTTATTAAACTCGTTGGGGAAAACCGATAAGATGCTCGGCAAAGCCTCGCATCTTATCTTTTTCCCCATCTCGTTTAATAAATTCAATAATACATGAACACTCATGTAAGATCCTCTATATTAAAGATGACCGGGAAGTGGCACTATCCCAGATCATAGCCTACCAATACACCAAAAGGAACAGTAAAGTAAACCAAGATGTAAAAATGCATAGCAACCAAGCACAGTAAACCTGTAAATCGCGCCTTATTGTTAATTTCTTCGAAGACATTGCTACCATGCGTTTCAATTTTATCAGAAATAGATGTTTAAATCAGTACTTTAGTACTGACACAATACTAAAGTACAGACATGAAATCAGAATCTAAGCACCGATTACTGGACTGATGATTTTCTACTAGACAAAGTGTCTACCGCCAGTGGCAGCGACACAGTGGTTTAAATTTCTTCGTTCCGTGTCTTGGATGGGTTGTGCGTTCTGGGTCCGTAGGTTATAAAACTTGAGAATAATCTCAAACTCAACATAAAGCACAATGATTGGCTACTTCCGAGCATGTGCTCGGAAGTAGCCAATCAGTGTGCTTTATTTTGAGTTTGAGAATGTACTCAAGTTTTATAACCTCTGGGCCTGATTCTGACCTTTTCTGAATTACAGAAAATTTTTATTTGAGCCGCGACCCGAGAAAACCAACAAAGTGCCATGTGCGCCCAGCGAGGTTGTCCAGGCTTATCAGAGCCTTCAATGTGCGCTTTAAAGGTAGCTAAGGGACTCAGCTAGCTCGCTGAGCACAACAAGGACTCAGACTAGACTAGGCGGATGCCCAACCTGATCTTAGCCTTCGCTGGGTGCACATGCCACTTTGTTTGTTTTGTTGTGTCTAAACTCAAATTTCTACACAGCACAGGTACTGAAAAAGTACATTTATGCAAGTGCTTGTAGGTAAGGCAATAATATTCTTAAGACTTTCATCAGTTTTTTTTTTATTTACTTCTTATTCATTTATCTGATGGCTAAACTTAAAACTATTGAATTCTTTCATAATCAAATCCCAATTATACATTACCTGGAAGTACAAAAAATGCACCACGTAATTATAATTCGCAGAGCTACCTGTTATCATATTAATTTGAAACGAGCTAGATTAGCTCGTTTCAAATTAACATGATAACAAGTAGCTCTGTGAAAAGAAAATGATCAGTAGTTCGATAAAAATCTTCCGAAAAGGTTTTAACATTGTTAAGCCTTTTGTTATTAAGAAAGAGGAGCGCCTCTTTCGCGTTTTTATAATACCATTTGTCGGCGACTTAACCTAGTTTCCAGAAAAAAGACACTCAGCAAATTAGAGGGCAATTTACGGAATCATCATCTTACAGAAGTGCATACCATTCATGGATATCTGATTCTGTTTTCATTATAAGAAAAACGAAATTAAAAAACGATATTTTTCAACTTACTAAAAAAGCATACCATTCATGGATATCTGATTCTGTTTTCATTATAAGAAAAACGAAATTGAATACCGATATTTTTCAACTTATTAAAAAAGCATTACCGCGCTAAGATTTCCCCCTTGCGACAATAGAGAAAAACTTTACAAAAATGAACCAATCAAAAATAATTCCAGTTATCAGTAGACACAATATGACGTTTATCTGAGCCTTAAAAGAATGTCACTTGATCCGAAAATGGGCAATATGACTTTCAGTCACGCTCTTTTTTCTTATTGAGGAATATGAAAAAAAAAAAAAATTAAAAAATTGCTGTTTTCTGTATAATATGCCAAGCATATTCCTGATATTCCAATATTCCTGATTTCATATTTTATATTCCTGATTTTGTTGATTACCATGCAAAATAACAACAAATTGCATATTCCATATTTATTTGTTTTGTTTTGTATACACGAAGCATAATCTTGATAACTCCGCTACATACATGTAATGATGGAGATCAACTAGGCATGACATGCTGTGTATGTTAAAGCATATAAGCATTCAGAGTCTTTTTATGCTCCAGCTTCCGGCAGTCTTACATGTATCTGGGTTTAGACTTATCTGTCTTAATACTTAGATTTTTTACGATAATACCAGGATCTCTGACACCTGAAAACGACACTTGCCTGTGGCGTCTTCATATGTTTTATATTCCAGTACTTGGTTTGGAGGTTACATACATAGAATTAAAATGGTAACGGTTTTCCGTAGGGTTGTGGCCGGAAGAGCAGTCGATGCAAAAAGCCGACAGTAACTAGGGCACAGCATATGAAAGGTGGAGCCCATCCCCCTGCTTTCACTGTCTTTAATATTCCCTGATTCGAAACGGGGTTATAACAGAGAGATTTTTTTTCAATAGCTGAATCGCTGTCTGGCCCGTTGGGGATTCGAACCCGTGACCTTCTTCACCATTGCCGAGCAGCACAATGTACTTCACCACGGCTCTTTTCTTATTGCATACAGATTGAACAAAAGGAAAGAAAGAACACTTTTTAGCCTTGGGCTTCTTAGAAAGGCTGTCGAAAGTATGGGTTAAAGGCGAAAAAAATGGCGGGCATAATAATGCATAATATTGAGAAAGAGGCAGAGAGGTAGAAAAGAGTGAGAGTATCATTGGCTGGACTACCTTTTGCCTATCAGGTGAGCCTGGAGCAGGAAAAACTAAATACATGTAGGATAAAAGTAAAGCTCTAGGTAAGGCATTTTACATGCAGCGTGATTCTTAAAAATAACACCATATTGTGTGTGATAAAAGTGTCTAATTTGATTTGAAAGAGTCTAATTTGATTTGAAAGGGCTATGCTTAAACACCATGCTACAGAAAGAACAGATGTAGATATATAGTTGTTTAGTCATATACATGTATACTTCTGGAGCTTATAGACATAGCATTCCAAATAGGGCAACCTAAGCACAAAGCTCAAAGAACTTGGTGCGCTTATTTATCAGATACATGTATGCACAAGGACGAAATGCTTCATTTTTTACTTACAAATACGTCATCGTCCTACAATACATTTTAAAGCTGAACATATATGTGTGTATGTTTTGGTGATTTCTAGTTCAAATAGTTCAGTTATATATAATGGCTGAAGATCGATGCATACAGTTGTATATGTAAGCATATATTTGCTGATTTTCATTGAAAAGACACCTGTAGAAGCTGCGTTTTAGAGGCAGATTGTGTTAGCTTCGAATGTTCCTATTGAGCCGCGACACGACAAAACCAACAATGAGTTTGTGCGCCCAGTGCAGACTCAGATCAGTCTGGGCATCCGCCCAGTTTGATCAGACTCTTCGCTAGGTGCTTAAAGGGTAGCTAAGGGTCTAAGCTTCCACCATGCGGACAGCGAAGACTCCGATCAGAATGGGCGGATGCCCAGGCTGATCTGAGTCTGCGCTGGGCGCACAACCACATTGTTGGTTTTGTCGTGTTGCGGCTCAATTATATTGCATGCTCAAACGTCTATCACTCAATTAAAGCAGTTGATCTCTCTGAATCATATGCCATATGCAACCAAACAAAGCGATAACGCCATGCGCAGATACTTAGTTTGTCTGATTCACTCAACATGGCAATAAACAAGGGTACATTGAATAGTAAACAAAATACTACTACACGTAACATATGCATAAAGCGAGTAAACGGCTTATCACATGTGCATTACTGTTACACAAATCAGATGTTGCTGGTCAAATAACGAAGTGCTTTCTCCGTGTTTTTATGAGACAAGAGAAGAAACAATGCAATAACCGATCGCATAACGAAGAAGCTGGGTTCAAGGTTATAAAACTTGAGAATAATCTCAAACTCAAAATAAAGCACACTGATTGGCTGCTTCCGAGCATTTGCTCGGAAGCAGCCAATCAGTGTGCTTTATTTTGAGTTTGAGAATGTCCTCAAGTTTTATAACCTCTGGGCCAGATTTCTTGCTTTACCCTCCGTTGCTTAGCTGGTAGCATGACGAAGAAGCAATTAACTCGCATTATGCAACGACATAAATATACAAATGCCAACTTCCAACCGACGACTTGTTTTTTTATTTGTTTACATTTTACTGCTTTGGGGGTAAAACAGTTTACAATTTGTAATGCTTTATGTACTGTAAATTTCCATATTACTTTTGAGTACCATCAAAATATATTTATCAGAAGTGACATTAGAACTTTCATCCCAGTCGATAATAAGTAAATAAAAAGTGGCATGTTAGAAGCTGGTTTTATGTTAATATATACAGTCAACTCTCGATATCTCGAAGTATCTTCTTATATCAAAGATTTTTGTTTGGGCACATTTACGTTTTTTTTTATTTATACTTCATCTCCTGTTATGTCAAACTACTGATATCTCAAAGTTAATTTTCTGGGACCAGAAAATTTACTTTGAGGTATCAGTAGTTTGGAATGAAATTCGACTTTGAGATATCGAGAGATCACTGTACTGACGATGTCGATATTTTCCATCATACACTTACCAGTTCGACCGACCCATAATGGCGTCTACTGAACACACCTCTTCTAGCAGCCAAGTCAGATGCTGGCGAACTGAAATAAAAGAAAAAGACTACAGTTGACTACAGTTGAAACTTGTTACCTTGCTCACTGATTTCTCAAAGTACCCTCTTTTATCAAAGAATAAAGTTAAGGCACATTCCTATTTTTCTAAATACATCTCAACCCCTGTTATCTGAAACTATTTCAGATTTTCTTAAACAAAAAATATTCTGATGTCATTCAATTAAGTTTTGTATTTTTGTTGTTGTTTTTTCCGGCTAGGGAAAGTCAGTGAGTTGTATGTGTGAAAATATTACGTACTGGCGAGGCCAACAAAGGAATGCTGAAGATGTGACAAAATGATATGATGTGCATGCAAACAGGAACAGGGAAAAATACTGTCGTGATGACATTGCTTTAACATACAGCAGAAACATTTGCTAAATTAAAAGATGATTTTAGATATACCGATCCTGTCTGCACAGATTTCCTTGTCAACTATAATTCAGGAAATTTATAGTTAGACCCATGTTAACGCACTCAGACTAATTGACAGATAATATCTGATGACGTATATTTTCGATGTTTAATGAATGGACTGACAAGACCAGTTTGTGTCGTAAAGTCATTGAAATATGATTCATGTTCTGCAGCACGTAAAGAGACAGCTCAAGACCGAAACTGTTTGAAGATTCCTAATTTTCAAAAAGGTCGTATCTAAGTTAACATCGGTGCGTGACCACTCCGGGAAGGTGACAATCGAGAACGCTCGTGCAATCTACGAACGTGGATCAAAAACGTTAGAAACAGCGGCATTGGCGACACTTTGCAATCGAAAATGCTGTTTCCAACGTTTTTTGATCCGCGTTAATCGACTGTTAAGAGCGTTTTCGATTGCCATATACCCGGTGTGTGACCATATCAAGATGCGTTCTGACTATTTTTGTGAGGTGCAACATAATGAAATGAAACATATACAAAAAAGCGGGACGGGTGGGGTTGCGGCTCTGTTAGTAACAATATTTTTTTTCTCCATAAAGACCTTCAACTCTTTTGTTTTTGATAGCGATTATGAAAGGCACCATTGCTCTCGAAGTTGTATAATGCAAATGTTGTTTTATCGTGAGATATAACTTCAAGCTTTTCACTATACATGTAGTTTCGTCGTTGTGGCCGGCGAAAACAACCAAAACAGCCGTGATTTCTCATGAAAATGTTGAAGAAATAGTTGGAAACAAGAATTACATGTACCTATAATAATTTGCACCATTTATTAACGAATTTTGCCGGAATAGATAGGACCTTCACAGTTATCCAGTTTGGTTGTAGCGAGAATCAGTGAAAACACTTTTAGCTTGATCATCAGTTACATAGAAGTTAATCTTATCAACAAAAAACTTTTAGTGTTATCAGTATTCGTTTGTTTGTATTTGCTGTTGACAAAAAGAACAAACGTTACATAAAAGTTACATTTCACGAGATGAAAAAAACGCTAGAATCCCGTTTACTGCCTTTGTGACACGAGTTACAATGTAGGTATAGTTTACTCTGAAATCAGTTTATGACATTTTTAAAGTACATCGTGTTGTACATGTATATGTATCATGGACAGAGCATGGTCGAGTGATTACAGAGCCAGTATTCAATGCAGAATGTCTTCACTTTGCAAAAACTACCCTGGTCAACCCAGCAATAAATGGGGGCCCGATTCAAACCAGCAAACAGTATAATACGGTGAAAAGAGAGGAGTGAATCTCGCGTTTCATATGCAATGCCCAGGATACGGTGAGTCTCTAACAAGCCTACTGCCTCCATGGCCAGAATGCCAGAGGAAATGTTTTGCAAGTACTTATGAGCCACGACACGAGAAAACCAACAATGTGGTTGTGCACCCAGCATAGACTCCAATCAGCCTGTGCATTTGCCCAGCCCGATCAGACTCTTTGCTAAGCACTCAAAAGGTAGCTAAGGGTCTAAGCTACCTCCATGCGGACAGCAAAAACTTTGATCAGACTGGGCGGATGCCCAGGCTGATCTGAGTGCGCTGGGCGCACAACCACTTTGTTGGTTTTCTCGTGTCGCGGCTCTTATTCAGTGTATCATAATCACCAAAATCAGATGGCTTTGTGCTGTAAACGTGTCATCGTTGCTGTGTGCTGGGGACTGTCTATGCACTAAGTCACTGCAGGTTCTGAGTTGAATATAAAGGTCAGAAATTTAGATATGCATGGCATGCTCACTCTGAGTGTTTGAAGCCGCTGCACGCAAGAAGCGCCGTCCGGCCCAGGTCCCTTTATATTCAACTCAGAACCAGCTGAGTTGCCATAAACACAACAATAAATACATTTATCATATCACACCCTGTTATTCAGTAGAATAATAATCGTATGGCGACACGTATAATAACCTTTTGCCGCGTAAACGTAACGTCAGTAACAACGTCCATGTCAACAATGCGTTTTCTTATTGAAATAATATTCAGTTTGAAGGCGTTAAAATCCCATTTTAAAGGGTCAAATGATCAACAGAATCTTACACTCGTGGGCATTTCTTATAAAATTTATGAAACTCGCCAAAGGCTCATTTCATAAATTTCATAAATTATGATATGACCACTCGTGAAACATAGAAAGGCTCTGAATGTTGAAAAAGAGGATGTGGGAGGGAAGTTGGGGGTTGACGGACGGTGAAGGGGCGGGGCGGTGGAGGAGCAAACCCTCCATTGCCAACTTAGTATGCGAAGCTATTAATCCGACCGAGCAAAGTCTCAGGAGCTCGCTAGGAGTCAAAAGGAATTTCCTCGAAAGTGTTGAATTCTTCAACGCCATGGCCTGCATTCTTGACATATTTCATGGCTGCTTTATTTCTTGAAAAGAATATATAAACACAGCATTGAGCCAAAGGACTTTCGAGAGGTTGTACAATAAAGTAAACCGAGGTCGATTTACTTCAAATGTTTCCCTCTTCCTATTTGATATCTTACCTATACCCTAGATATTCGGACACCCTCTGTCATTAATGAACTCTCATATACTTTTAAAAGCGGTTCGCAAAATTTACCATATTCTTTTCAACACTGTGCGCTTGCTGGGCATGGATCCAACAAAACTGTTCTTAATGAAGAAGGAAGACAAAGGACTGTCCGAGACTTCAGTATTTACAAGTAAAATAATAAAAAAGAAAGATGGAACACCTAAAATATTCGTCGCAACTAGATTGAAAATGCTGGTGGAATTGACAATAAGTGTAGATCCTTATCAGACTGCTCCCGTGCGGAGCAGTCTTATCTGGTTCTGCATTGTTTGCTCATACCTATGTGTCCCAATATTTAGAATTTTTACGTTACTCAACTTCCTTTTGTAAGGGCTTACATGCAGCTTCCTCAAGTAGTGCTTGAGGTCCCGAAGCCTCTTTTTCAAAGCATGGGTGAATTCAGTCAAGTGCTGCTCATTTGACAAGAGCCAAGCACTTAACGTCCTCGTCTATGAGCCAGACAAATTTAATTACAGTCTACATTTCTGCATAAACTGAATAACTGAATAATTCTAGGGTAAATAATTCCAATAGGCGACAAATTGGTTGCAACATATATAGAAATCACATTGAATGTAATATATTTGATTCGTTTATAAGTAAAAATGTAGAGCGAATGCAATTTCAGACTGTGTCAAGGTCAAAATGACATTTTGGAAGGGAGAAAATCAAGTGGCTTGCTCAGTTTATGTAATCTCTACAGCATGCAAACGTTCTGAATTAAACCATCTAAGAAATTATACTTGAGGAAACACCAGTCCCTGTCTTGTACATTCTCTGTTTATGTCCACAATCCAATAACAAAACCGGTCTGCAATGACATACCAACGGAAAACAAACGTATCATATGCTCCGGTTGGAGACCGAAATCGATCAGGTTTGATCTTTGTAAATCTCCAAAGAATGGTCTAGCATAAAACCCCCTTGATGATTACGAACAACGTCCATCATCTACAATTGCATAATTGAGCCGCGACACAAGAAAACCAACAATGTGGTTGTGCGCCCAGTGAAGACTCAGATCAGCCTGGGCATCCGCCCAGTCTGATCAGAGTTTTCGCTGTCCGCATGGAGGTAGCTTAGACCCTTAGCTACCCTTTTAGCACCTAACAAATAGTCTGATCATACTGGGCGGATGCTCAGGCTGATCTGAGTCTGCGCTGGGCGCACAACCACATTGTTGGTTTTGTCGTGTCGCGGCTCATATATACACTGTCAAGGAAAGAAGCTCTGCCATTCTCATTGTTGCCTCCTTCCACTCTTAAATGAGTAAATTTACTCTTCTATGAGCAACGCCTTTTCTTTAACAGAAGATTTTCTTCAAACTGGCTTCGTCGTTTAGGGAAGCAAACATGGCGTCATAAAGATGTCTCTCTTTAAATAATGGTAAGGAATCGTTGTGGTGTAACGATACACCATAAACACAACTTTTGCCCTAGCATTTCTAGTGACTTTGTGGCATTGTAGGAATGTCAACCGCTTAGTTTATCAGAAGAGAATAAACATGTACAACCATTGTTTTTAATCAGTAAGATGTACATGTATCTTGAAATGATTACATTTAATGGGAGCGCATAAGGGACTTTAGGTACATATTTGTCTGATATAAGGTTCGTCACGATTCAGATCTTTTAAGAATATTTTAAGACTATTTATTGTTATTACTTTGTCTGTATGAATTTAAGAAGAGATTTTCCATTAAAAACTATTACAGGAACGATTAAATGAAACCTCCGCTTTCAATTTCATAATTTCCCATGATGGTGATATTGCATTTTATATACTTCATTTTCTATTTAAAAATATTGTTGAAAAAATCTAATTCACTTTTAGTGAATTATATGTATATAAAAATGCCTGGGAGGCTTCGAAATTCCCACCCTTAAACCAAGTTACAACAGTATTTCTATTACCATAGTAAGCTATATAACTGTCTTTTCGGACAAAATTTAAACTCTCAAGTTCTTCTTTTGTTTGTTTGTGTGTTTTTTTTTTCTTTTCTGTTTTCAACATTTTTCACACAAAAAAGTTTCTCTTTTTCAGTCTTTTGTAGGAGCGGTGGTACGCGCTAGACTACCAGTCCAGAGGTTGCAGGTTCGATCTCTGCTTCCCCGATTTTTCGGAAGAGCCTTAAACTGAGGTTCAGTCTTCAATATAACCTTTCATATAGCCGAGTTCTCTCACTGACTAAAACTTTTGTTTCTTTAAATTTAATTTCTTATTGCCTAATTGTGTGGATAGAAAAGAATACTTTCTATTGCTGATCATGATCTGAATGTATGCAGTAGACGCCTCTGACACAGCAAGCAAGCAGACATTAAGAGGGTCTGCATAAATGGGTACATGAATAGGGTGTTCATGTGCCTGTCTGCTGTACTTTCCTTGTGTAACAATTACTGGTATGAAAGAAAGCAGAAAATTAGTTAGGTGTGTGAGTGGGCGCATAGTCACAGATGTAAAAGTATATGAGCCGCGACACGACAAAACCAACAATGTGGTTGTGCGTCCAGCACAGACTCAGATCAGCCTGGGCATCCGCTCAGTCTGAACAGACCCTTTGCTAAGCGCTTAAAGGGTAGCTTAGGGTCTAAGCTTTCTTCATGCGCACAGCGAAGGCTCTGATCAGACTGGGCGGATGCCCAGGCTGATCTGAGTCTGCGCTGGGCGCACAACCACATTGTTGGTTTTCTCGTGTCGCGACTCATATCAGAAAGTCAGTGGGGAAGTGGCTGGAAGTACGGGACGTTACAGTCGGCAATAATGACTCTCAAGATGGGGGTTTAGGGACACAGCCCCATTATGAAGCCAACCATATTACAAAATTAGATTTTTGAAAGTGTTTCCCTACTCACCAAGCTTCAAAGAAAGCTTTTTAAGTAATAACAAATACTCCCTAGCTCCGAAAATAGATCGTCTTCCTCATAAACTCTCCCAAACCCCGTTGAGGGCATCAGATCAGTTATCGTATCTGTGCAATGTGGTCAGTTCGCTCTAATGATAATTTAAGCTGTTGCAAAGCCAAATGCTTACACGTATTTCCTGAATAGATTTTACAGTCCGCATGCATGAAATTAGCTTGCTTTACTCACATTTATTATAAGAAAAGTTTTCTGAAGAGGTGGCTTATAAACTCTTTGATAGAGACATAATGGCTATGTTGTCTCGTTTATTTACAGCGTTTTGCCATTTATGCTTGAAATGCTTGTATAATAATATCAAAACAGCTAATATGAATCGTTGACCTATGCTGTAATGTTTCAAGAGCGCTCGCAATGACATTTCTATGTTGCATTAATTTTGCAGCACGTTAATACATCAAGCATGCAATTAACAATTATAGATAGCCAAGAAGGTAATGTTCAGGTCGTGGCTCAGCGGCCATGATAAGACAGACAGAAAAACAAGATGGCAGATAAGGTTCTTATGCTCTTTTGGCATAGCCGGTTAAATGAGCACATTTTGTCTTTTTTCCACTATCAAATATTCCTCTCTCTCTCTCTCTCTCTCTCTCTCTCGCTCTCTCTCTCTCTCTTTCTCTCTCTCTATCTCTATCTCTGAGTAGGCTCTGACAATGCTGACATACTTTATTGCATGGCCTTTAATTCTCCCTTAATCCATCCCTCATCAATACTTCACGTGTTTGATTTCACTGTCACGGGTTTGGCTCCGCTTTTAAAATGTATAGAAAACAATTGTATCTGAATAGTTTTCCCCCCTTTTCCTGAAAAGTGTATCCCTTCTTAATTACAGCAAAATTTAAAGAGTAACTACACTTCAGGAACTGACTGAATCAGATCCCAAACCCTATCCCCAACATCAAAGAGACAGATTGACAAAGACATCCCAACAAACAATAAATTACAAGTCATAAGTCGAGTCAGCAGCTCTTTCCCAAATAGGTGGCAACTCAGCTATCTTTATTGAACTAAATAATTTAGACCAACAGAAGAGTTACAATAGACTAAGCAAATAATGCGAAAAACATTAAACAACTTTTTTTTTTACCTATTTTCTATTTTTATTATAGAAGGGTTAAAACGAGAACACAATAAATTAAACAGCACCGAACATAAAACAAATTGAACCGAACTACTGTTGGGTTTAAACCGATTGTACTGGGCCCAAACCTTCACCCTCACCCTCCGCCGCGGTGCACACAATTAGTTGGTAGTTCGGTTCGTATGGAGGTCCCCTAACTCATCAGAGAGTCATCACGGTCAACAGTTAAAATCAAGAAAAGACCGTGATGAAGCAAGAATGAGGACTCCGCAGCCAAAACGTGTTGAGACACCTGGAGATCCCTGGGGCGTCAGCAACACCACTGGAACACTGGAGCAAAAGCAGACCACCAGTTGAGCCCCAGTGGGCCAAGAAACAGAAAAACATCCGGCCCCAACCAACTAATAGCTTTTACAGAAAAAATGGAGGAAACTATTTCCTAATCAGAGATATCCCTTGAAGGTGTATCCAGAGACAAAATGCCAATAGACAAGAGCAGGATGTTTCATCTCGGTACGTGTAACCCTATATTGAGCCATGACACAACAAAACCAACGTAGTGGTATGTGCGCCAAGCCAAGACTCAGATCAGCCTCGGCATCCACCCAGACTGATCAGTCTTCGCTGTCAGTCTGAAGGTAGCTTAGACCCTTAACTACCGTGTAAGCGCAGAGCAAAGACTCTGATCAGACTGGCTGAATGCGCAGACTGATCTGAGTCTTCGCATGACACATATGCCACTTTGTACGTTTTGTCGTGTCGCGACTCAATCAAATCTGCCGTTATAGACATATTCTAATTGTTTTCTTTATATACCGACAATGTATGTCGAACTTATTGACGATTTTCCTTTAAGGGTTCCAACTTCCAACGTTGATACGTCTTCAAGGATTGATACATGTATCATAAGCTGAACCCAATTACGCTTTTATGTCTATTAAGGTAATAAAACGCTGCCTCAAGATACAACAATGATTACAGAAACACATATACTAAAGTCTAACTCCATCGTGTCACGTTATTTTCTGGATTTTTTTTTTCTTTTGTGAAAACACTGAATCGGGACATCTTTCGGTTTACCCTCTATCTATTGTAACAGATCGCATTTGTATTGAATTTGACCATCTTTTAAAGTAAAACTTGACTAGCTTTTAATTATTTTTGAATTCGACGAACTTTTAATGTAAAATCGCTATTGCTAGTCAACTGATACTAGACCTATTTCTTTATTCTATAGCATTTTTAAAACTTGGTCACATTCAGGTAGTTGTACAACAGTGTATCATAAATTTTCGTAATTCTCTTAACTCCTATCCCTCCCTGTCTCTCTATCCGAATCAACCTTGACTTTGTTTTCCCCTTATTCATCTAGTTAGAAGACAAACTGGATTTTTACCAAAATCAAATTAAAACCGTTTTAACCCACATCGAGCATCTGTGAAATACATTGACAGAAATCATGTGATTAGTCGATACCAAATGTCCGAAAGGAGAAAGAAGGAATTTTAATTGACGAGAAACGGATGCATGTCCGGATGCCATTAAAATATGTTGAACCCCGTCTGTAAAATGCAGACTGTTTAACGAAGCCTAATTTTACGCATAGACTTGAAAGTCCCATCTTATGGTTCTTTCATTTCTATTTTTGTGCTTGCACTTCTTGCTTGTAAAATTCATAAGTAAAAGCCGAAACTGCAATCAACAGGGGGTGGTTGGGTGTTGCGATGGTACTGCAGATAACTTCCAGCCCCGGGGCGTCCTACTGATTTGAATATTAGTAGGGCAAGTGCCTGCTGTGCTTGCAGTAGGTGCGGAAGAGGGTTGTTTGGACATTTTTTCTCTCGCCTATTGTTTCTCTTTTCTTTCTCCCTTTCTTTGGGAGACGGTCCGATATAGACTGAAATACTGCCTCAAAGGGCCGTTAAACCCAAAACAATCAATCAATCAATAAAAATGCAATCAAAGTTTATTGTAAAATTAGTGAATCTTGTATTTTCAACAACTATTGACTTAAATTTTGTTGCGAACTGGAGACTCTCTGATCAGATGACGAGTTTTCGCCGATTTAATTTCGCACTCATATTTCCAAAGACGTCTTTATTTGAGCCGCGACGCGAGTAAACCAACAAAGTGGTTGTGCGTCCAGCGTAGACTCAGTTCAGCCTGGGCATCCGCCCAATCTGATTAGACTCTTCGTTAAGCGCTTATTGGGTAGCTAAGGGTCTAAGCTACCTCCTTGCGAACAGCGAAGACTCTGATCAGACTGGGCGAATGCCCAGGCTGGATTGAGTCTGTGTTGGGCGCACAACCACTTTGTTGGTTTTCTCGTGTCGCGGCTCATTGTTTCTTTTGTTTTACAGATACATATACTTAACGTATATGCGTACATGTTAATGTTTTTCTGCTATTTTTACGAAGGGGAACAACTTCAGCTTTACGTTACCCTTTCAGAATGGGGTGTACTATTAAAAGAAAAAAATGCTCCTAAAGGTTCTGTTCTGTTCTGTTTCAATGCTCCTGAAGGATCAAGTTATTTCCTCATAGAGTTTACACCAATTGAGAAGGGAAGCAAAAATTCAAATTGAAGAGTTGCTTCGTGTGACAGACAATGTCTGATAGATACTTGGATAGTTTATTTTGGTTTCGTCTAGGCTGGAAAACAATTCCATACACTGATAGAAACCTTTGAGAAAGATTTGTGTTACCTCAAATGTATTTTTATCATAAGTTTATGATTATTGCAGTTGAAAGTTTAGGCTAAAGTACTCCAGCAGCGCCAGGGGGTGGGGATATGGGGGTGTGGACGAACTTGAAACAACATTAAATCAACATTTATTTAACGTAAAATCGGACAGACGATATCGAATGAATGAACGTTGCATCAGTCTCTAGACGTTTTTTTTTTTTTGCATGGCTGATTCAGTATTATTTCAACGGGTTAATGTTTCAACGTTATGTGACGTCCAACAAGCGTTAAATCAACGCTCAACCCTGTTTCAATGATGAATGTCCGCCAGGAGCAGCCGTTAGAAAGGTACATACGTGCACTTAATAGAGCAGTGACATTCAAATTAAGCACTAAAGCACTGAGTGCTTTAGTGCTTAATTTGAATGTCAGTGTTCTTCTTTCCTGCACATTTTTAACTGTGATATCGTCAAACTTCTAAGCATTTGGACAGACAGGTTTGAGCGAACAGTACAGAGCCTGAATAGACCGATCCTAAACATGTAGGAGTAGTCTGATCAGGGCATACACTGTTTCTCATTCCATTTGCATCTTGTGGATTTAATACTGTATCTTAAGAAACTAAACTGTCCTTTTTAGGACAAATATGATAAGTACTGACGTATCCCAATTTTATTATTTTTTCACGGTATAATTCCGAGAAATTCAGCATAATGCGCAGTCATGACTACCAGCTAGCGGTTAGTTATTCGTAAACCAATTGCCCGAGGATTATGCTATAAGCCTGGAAAATCAATTTGCCGTCAGTTTTAACACGATAATAACAACATTAAAAAGCAATCAGCTACAGTTTTAATTCCATGAGCGTATATTTATGGTGTATTTCCATGCCGCTTAATTATTATATCTTTGGAATCGTAAGAAAATTACAGCTGTCAACAAATAAATTTTCAATATGCATGATGACGTTTTCAAACTTAAGGTTTTCAAGATGGCCTGTCCGAAAGTTGGCAAGGCTAAGCTGCTGATGTGTTTGTGGCCCTTTTTTTATTTACTAGAAACCTGTTTGGGGGGGAGGGGGGGGGGGAAGGATATGCAAACAGTATAAACCCTGTTCAAACGCCACAGATCAACACTTTTCGCCTAGCCTACAGAAATTTCTATGTAAAGTATAATAAAAGTGGAACCGTTCTCCTGGAACCCCTAAAACTAGAAATGGACTTTTTCCAGTAATAAGAATGCACATGTTCAGTGGACAAAACAGTGTTCATACAATTGCAACTGTCGGGGTCTTTATTTTGGTCTTGTGTTAACGTTCTGAATTAGGGTCGAGTCGGGTTACTTCGGACAGCGGGTAAATTCGGAAATACCATTAAGTGAATCCAAAATAAAAAGGACATCTCCACGAGATGTCCTTTTATGCACTGAAAATGCAAGTTTTTAGACTGTAAAAAGTGTGAAATAGCAAGTGCAAAATTGAGTATCATTGAAAACGGTTACCTAGAAGCCTTGTTTTGGGGTGGTCAAAATCACATTTAACCATCCATGGTTTTGCTACGCCTCAAATGATATAATCAAATTGTAGGAATATTCCTACGATTTGATTCATCCATGAACCATCAACTTCTTTTATAATGAACAGCTATTCCTATATGTTGAAGAACTTAATTCAATCCAATTTCAACACAGATCTTTCAGATTGTAGGAATATTCCTACATTTTCAGAGATGGCATATTTTCAATAAATGAAAGATCCGACCAAATCGTAGGAATATTCTTATATTTTAATTCTAGTTCCTTCATCGGTTTCAAGATAGGAAACGACAGAATAAAATTATCTATATTCTACAAATTGTAGGAATATTCCTACATTTAGGAGAAAATCCATTTGCAGGGATGAAGTTAAGTTCCATCATAATTCAAACCACATGTCTCAGAATGTAGGAATATTCCTACAATTTCCCCTTTGTTCCATCATCATTTTTGTAACTGCAGAAAAATGCAGAGAGGAAATGATTACTTTATCTATATTTTACAAATCGTAGGAATATTCCTACAATTTGGAAAGGGCTTCTTTGTGACATAGAAAAACAAAACTGGGTTCAATCCGAATTCTTCCAACATGTTGCAGATTGTAGGGATATTGCTGTATTCTAGAGATTACAACCAATTTAGTTCAACCCTATTTCAACGCAGATCTTTCAGATTGTAGGAATATTCCTACAATTTGGATGATGGCAAATTGTTTGATAAATAAAAAAAAACCTGAAATTGTAGGAATATTCCTACATTTTTATTTACACTCCATAATCGCTTAAATGGGAGGGAATTATAATCTATATTTTACAATTTGTAGAAATATTCCTACATTCTGAAGAATATCCATTTTCAAGACAGGAAGGTTATTTTATCATAGTTCAAACCACATCTCTCAGATTGTAGGAATATTCCTACAATTTACTTTTTGTTCCATCATCATTTTTAAAGCTGCAGAAATATGCAAAGGGAAAATGATTGCTTTATCTTTATTTTACGAATCGTAGGAATATTCCTATTTGAAGATGACCCATTTTCAAGGAATGAAGGTAAGTTAAATCGCAATTCAAACCATCTTGGAAATTACTCATTTGTGAGGAATGAAAGTAAGATTTGGTTTGATTAAATCAAAACACAAGCGATATCTTCTGGATTGTAGGAATATTCCTACATTTTGGAAATTGCTCATTTACAAGAGAGTAACCAGATTTAGCTTAATTACACCCCAAGCCGCATCTCTCAGATTGTAGGAATATTCCTACAATTTATCTTTTCATTATATCATCATTTTATTTTGTAAGTTGTTTACATCCATATAAAACAAATTGTATGAATATTCTTACATTAGGAAAAAATCTTCATTGGCAAGGAATGAAAGTAACAAACCAGTTGGATCAAATCCAATTCAAGCCACATCTTCTTGATCGTGGGAAAATTAAATGGTAGGGTATATTTTGTAGTAGACCAGGCTGGGTTGTGTTTTAATTGAGAAAGCGAACTGACGGACACGAAAAAACAGTATACCCAGGTTCAGTATCGCTGGATTTGAGGCCTAATGGGACACTAGGGAAATGAAATTTATAAAAGGAAAGATAAGTTTCAAATTAACATAAGCCACGTACACATGGACAAATTTGCGTCTCTGAGTAAGTTTGCTTATATGCAAATTTTGCTTACCATGTGCAAATCCACAACTATCCAGGACATCCACAACTATCCAGGACAAGTCTGGGAAATGCCTTACAGAGGAACAAGAGATTCTCAGCAGATGGACAGAATATTGCTCAGAACTAGACAACCATGAGACTTGCGGTGACAATGCGGTTCTGGACTGCAGCCAGCCCCGCGAAGAAGATCAACAACCGATCCTTCGTGAGGAAGTTGAGATTGCAGTAGCAGCACTAAAGAAGGGGAAATCTGCCGGAGTTGATAATATACCAGCAAATTTGTTCAAGCTAGCGGGGAGACCATGATTGATGTTCTAACGGATATTTGTAACAGGATCTGGAGAACAGGAGAATGGCCTACCCCATGGACTCAGTCGCTGATTATAACGCTCCCTAAAAAAGGCAACCTACATCTCTGCCAGAACTACAGAACCATCAGCCTCATCAGTCATTCAAGCAAAGTCATGCTGAAAGTCATCTTGAACAGGCTTAAACCACAAGCCGAGGAGATAATCGCTGAGGAACAGGCTGGGTTCCGAGCAGGAAGGAGCACCACAGAACAAATCTTCTACCTTAGAATCCTGTATGAAAAGTATCTCCAACGTCAGCAGAATCTGTACCATGTCTTCATTGATTTTAAAAAAGCCTTTGACAGGGTACGGCATGCAGCCTTATGGGCCACCATGCGGAAGTACAATATCAGTGCAAATCTAGTTCGCACCATTGAGCAGCTATACGACAAGGCTACAAGTGCAGTCCTGATAAATGGCAGCACAGGAGAATGGTTCAGAACAACAGCTGGAACAAGACAAGGATGTCTTCCGTCACCCACACTCTTCAACATTTTTCTCGAACGGATCATGTCTGATGCTCTGGAAGAACATGAAGGAAAGGTTAGCATAGGCGGCAGAAACATTACCAATCTGCGGTTTGCCGATGACATAGACGCTCTATCTGAGGAAGAGCAGGAACTAGAAGCTCTGGTTGAAAGTCTCGACCAAACCTGCACAAGGTATAAGATGGAGATCGGTGCTGAGAAGACCAAACTGATGAATAACAGCGCAGATGGCATCCAGAGGGAGATTAAGGTAAAAGGGCAGAAGCTTGGTACCGTAAGCTGCTTCAAATACCTTGGAGCAGTTTCTCAGATGATGGCTACATCCAGGAGGTTCTCTCAAGGATTACACAAGCCACTTCAGCTCTTACCAAGCTGAAACCAATTTCAAGAGATAACAACATATCTCTTGAATCAAAGGTGAAACTTATGCGCTCCCTTGTCATTTTCATATTTCTGTATGCCTGTGAATCGTGGACCTTGACAGCAGAGTTAGAGAAAAGAACGCAGGCCGTTGAGATGAGATGCTACCGTAGGTTACTTAACATTTCATACAAGGACCATATAACCAATGAGGAGGTTCGCAGAAAGATCCAAGCAGCCATTGGAGAATATGATGAACTCCTGACGCTGGTCAAGAAACGGAAACTAAGGTGGTTTGGCCACATCTCAAGGTTTTCTGGTTTAGCAAAGACAATTCTTCAGAGCACAGTGAAAGGAAAAAGAAGAAGAGGCAGACAGAAAAAGAGGTGGAAAGACAATATCATAGAGTGGACAGGAATGGATTTTGCCAGCTCATCTAGGGCAGTTGAAGACAGGACAAGGTGGAAAGGAATAGTTTTGAAGTCATCTGTGGTGCCCCAACGACCTAGTAAGGTTATGGGATAGAATAGAATAGAATGTGCAAATGGAAAGTATTTTTGCTAAGCGTTCACATGGTCAAAAATCTCCAAAAAGCCCCAGCAGTATGGATCGACTTTTCACATGACGCCCCCAAAAGAATTGCTGAAACGAAGTGCATAGAGCTAAAAGAGTCTGTTTAAAATATGTTCAGATTCTTTATTTATTTTTAGCATGTCCACCTAGCTGCTCAGCGAATCCAGTATCTCCTGTATATCTTGGGTTCGCCGGTTCAAACCCCAGTCGTGCTGGATTAATATTCTCTAACATCTGACCGGACTGATACTGGACTGGCCCAGTGTTGCACGTGATAATTTGGCCCGCGTGGTAATTCGCGAGACAGTGGTAACATGGACTCTGGCGGAACTCTAGCAAGCTGCGCACGTTTATTACATTTTAAGTAGGCCTAGATCTACTAAATTAGTCTTTGAATCGACTGCCTTGTCAAAATTTAGAAAGTACACTATGCTCTCCTCTGGCTTTTGTCGCCGGATCATGTCAGGGTCACTGATGAGGCTTGAGTAGCCGACACTTCGAAGAATTGCCGATGTACCTTCTTTATAGTGTATTCATTGCTCTTGAAAGAACTCTTTCAGTTTCATTTTCATAAACCTTATTTTCTTTTTGAATTGGCGGGTGGGTGGGGGGGGGTCACTCACTCACTGCACTTGTCTTCTGGAGTCAAACAACTACTCCAATGAAATTATCGTAGTTCGATACCTTTGGCGACGAGGTGGTAAAAAATCGAAATACGTTGGATTTTGATGAAACTTGCCTGAATTATACTCTGACATGTTGCAGTTTCGATGGTATTATTTGTTTTGAGGAATTTGTATTCATTTAATATTAATGCGCCATCTTACGTAATACGATGTTTCTTATAAAAAAAAAAATAACGTTTTGTACCCTATCTTTGCGTATTCCCTGTCGGATTTTGTTTTCAGAACACTCAATCAACAGTGTTTTAATCTCTCTGTTATTTGGTGTATACATTTTGATGGTGAAAAAACAGCATTTATGACTTAAAAACGTTAAATTCTGGCAACGGTATCTCTTTTGACGCTATAAAAGTTCGAACCCTTCAACTGTTGACGCAGACATTTCTCCAAAACGAGCCTGGCGACACGATACAAAGTTACGACGAAAGTAAAGAGCGGATTTCGTAGAATAAGAAATGCAAATAAAATATAGGGTGATCGCGTAAAGTATTAATGAAAAAATCGTCTGAAAGAAAAAATATATATTAAGCGACGAACGTCAGCGACACGTAACGTTACAAACTCTTCGTCATTTTTTTTTTTTTTTTGAAACGTTGCGTAGTCTCACCAATTCTAAACTGTATACTCGAAATAGATGTTTCATTTATTTTAACGTGGAAATGTCTATAATACTTTTCTTTTTCCTTAAAAGTGAATTTTACAATGTGCACTCCAGGAGGATAGAAATAACCTAATACGGCATGAGAAAACATGCTATTGTATGCACATAAATCTGTTCGATTTTTAACGTTCTACAGCTGTATAACGTGCAAGACTCGCAGGGTCACAGCCACACTAACTAGCAACACCGGACGAACGGATGCCCAGGCTGATCTGAGTCTTCGCTTTGCGCACATGCCACCCTGTTGGTTTTGTCAGGTCGCGGCTCAATTATAACCTGCCACTGGTGATATTCGAACAGTATTAGAGGTATAAGCAGATCAGTGATTTTGTTACCTGTGAGTTCCTCCGCTTCACAGAACGTATTTATTCGGCTATAAACTTTGTGACGGGGGGGAGGGGGGTTACATCTCTAGAATGACCCAAATATCTAAATCAGTCTTAAGAAATTCTGCTATAAAATGGGATTCGCTCTTCAATAACAATCCTTAAAAAATCTAGATCCGTCTAGATTTTTTGGGATCGTGTAAGAAGGAAAAAAAACTCCATCTTATAAACGAAGAAGAACGCTTGTCAAATTTTCCCCTCACAATTTACATTGTTGCGAGTCCCAAGACTCACTAAAATTCAGTGCTGTGGAATCATGGTTTTATTGTAAGACGCACTGAACTTATTAACCTACTGAGTCCCAAGCGGGGTCCCAAGATTCTTTGGCAGCAAAATTGTAAATAAATCACTGGCAGATAGGTACATATGAGCCGTGACACGACAAAACCAACAAAGTGGCATGTGCGCCCAGCCAAGACAGCGTGATCAGCCTGGTTATTCGCCCATTCTGATAAGAGTCTTCGCTGTGCACTTTTAGGTTAGATAAGGGGCTACGCTATCTCGGTGCGGACAGCGAAGACCCTGATCAAATTGTGTAGATGCACAGGCTGAAGTGGGTCTTTGCTGGGTAACATGCCACTTTGTCGGTTTTGTCGTGTCGCGGCTCATCGAATGCTCAGGTGTCGGTCTTTATTGTAACTCGAAACTCGCTTTTCCTAACTCGATATTCGCTTTTTACGACCCGAAACTTGCTTTTTATAACTCGAAACTCGCTTTTTATGACTCGCTACTCGAAACTGTAAAAAAAGAAACTCTCGGGCAAATTAGACTTAAGGTCAGTGTTTAATAATAAACTTTGGACCTCTGATGGTTCTGAAGTAAATTGCCTTAGACCTAGATAAAAGATAACCATTAGATAATCCCATATTAAACTTGTTTTGCTCTTACGTTTTCATAACTGGCACGAATCTTTTATTAATGAGTTCGGCTGTATGTAAGTACGGAAGAGCTATTGCCGTCACAACGACGTCCGCCTTGGCGTCCCACTCCCGGTCCCACTTTACCATGATGGTGATGTTCAAGACAGTATGTCAGGCGAGCCTTCCTGTACGCTGACAAGTCTTGTTTTGTAATGCAATACTGTATTTTTCTCCAGGTTTTGTATAGTTAATAGGGTAAAAAGTAGCAAAAAGTATTAATGGTCCGCGCCACAACTACTGCAACAAAGTGGCAAAACAAACAAAGTGGCATGTGCGCCCAGCGAAGACTCAGATCAGCCTGGGCATCCACCCAGTCTGATCAGAGTCTCCGCTGTCAGCACGGCGGTAGCTTAGACTGTTAGCTACCCCTTGAGCGCATAGCGAAGACTGAACAGACTGGGCGGATGTCCAGCCTATCTGAGTCTTCGCTAGGCGCACATGCCACTTTGTTGGTTTTGTCATGCCACGGCTCAATTTTTTTATGAATCGGAACACTTTCAGGGGAAGCAGGAGCAACTTTTTTCATTTTCATTTTCATTTTTATGTCCCTTTAAAATGGGGAAAAGCATTTGCTCCTCTTGAAGCAATTCTTTCCTTTAAGGGTAGATCCCATTTTTTGTCCAGCGAAGCAAACATGAAGTCACAAAAGTTGTTTCCCTGTGTAAAAATGGTTGAGAAATATGGAGTTGTAGTCATTCACGTTTAACTCTCGAAGTTGGACAAGGCCCTCACAGTAGGTGCGGGTGGCGTGTTTGGATATTTTTCTCTCGTCATTTCTGTTTTCTGTCTCCCTCTCTCAGCTGGGAGACGGACCGATGTAGACTGAAATACTGTCTCAGAGGGCCGTAAAACCCAAAGCAACAACAACGTAAGCTGAGTGCGTACACCTGTTACATTTCCGCCATTTTCCTAGAGGAGAAAATTCTTTTCTTTAAGAGTTAACTCGAATTGAGAAAAGTGGCGAAATAAATTAGGCAGATTTCTACACCCTGGAAAAGTACCTATTCACCCAAATATCCACATTATCTGCAGTACCCTCGGACCCCAAACTACCGTTTTATTCCTATTTAATGTCCCGGGGACGTTGCATTTTTGGAGAGAGGGGCGTTATTTAGGGTCTAAAGTGTAGTTAATCAGCCACTGCCAAAATACCTTCAATAAGCAGTAACTGTGAATGGAAATACTTTCAGAGGAACGAACTCCACTATTTTTTGCCTTTCTTCTCAGTAAGGGTCAACTCTTAAAGCAGAGAATTTGCAACTGTGGGAGCAAATTCTTGCTCCTCTAGGAGCAAATTCATTCCTTTAAGAGTAGACCCTGTTTCAAAGAGCAACTGCAATCAGAGAAGCAACCAGGCTTTCATGCAAGTTAATATAACATTTTTTTAGAAAATAGGGGGCGTTTATTAGCGCAGGGGCGTTTTTTATGATTAATACGGTAATTGATTATGCAGAAAATATTTTAAATCATAGAATTATTTTATTTTCACTTATTTTTAGGTTATGTTTACTCAGGATGTTTTGTATGTGTGGTGTCGTGTGAAACGGCACCTTACGACAGGTGCGACCATGGAAGATTCCGATCAACCTCTGCATCTGCACATTCTTTTGCTGATAATATAAATATATGCACCCATGAAAATATATACAGCTGAAAATGAGAACACTTGTCCGTCTGCATTGATTCACAGACCGAACTTACTGCTCGCGATGTCTCTCGTATGTGCGGGGCATAATTAATTTTGTAAATATGCCTGATATAATTTGTTGTGACTTTTATCGATTGTATTCATTTGTATTGTATGAAACGTTTTTATTTTTAATTCAAACTAGAGAGTTTTTACTTACAATAATTAAAATTTCTTCATCATCGGTGTTATGCTTCTTCTCGGCCGATTCATAAGCGGTTGATTATTGGGCACACAGCGTTGAATCAAAGTTGAATTAACGTTGATTCAGCGCCATTTTATTCTTTGATTTTCGAGTAGACCCCATCTTTGAAGGGCTACTTCATCCAAGAAAGCATGCAGTAAGTCACTAAACTTCCCATTACAAAATTAGGCAGACAGTTTGGAGGTGTTTTAATTTAATTTTGTCTTAATATGTTTTAACAAAATCAGAAATTTTATAAGAACGTCACACATATTTCAAAGTGACGTCGCACGCGCAGCTTTATTCTTTTCTTGCAATTTTTCGCTGAAGTCCGATTTTTTACCAATTCTTCGCGCGATGACCTCCTCTTTTTATTTCAAAACCTGTTTTGTAACTCTGTAAAGAGCACTTTTGTGACATTTTTATATGGCCTTACCGGGCTTTTTTCTGAGATAAACTCGCATTAATCTGTGAAGGGTAGCACTTTCCTAACGTCAAAATAATGTTAAACAGAGCTAAAAATAAAACCTTTACCATAGTAACCGTTACTATGGTAAAGGTTTTATTTTTAGCTCTGTTTAATTCTTTACCAAAATAAAAATTGAAGTAATTCAACAAGCAATAAACAGGTGTTAATAGAGAAGATTTGCGAAGGAGCTGGCCTAAATGTTATAAAATTGTAACCCCATAAAGGCGGATTTTCTCTAAAATGACATACTGCCGCTAGGTGGCGCTTCATGAAGAAATAAAATAAACTACATGACAAATGAATACAGTTAAAAACACTAGACATGTTATATAACGATCAGAAAAAGTTTCATCAAATTCCCTGATGTCGGCGATTTTTTTTCTTCATGAAATGCGACAAAGTTAACGAACTACCTTAAAAGATTTCTCTTTAAAACAAATTAATATTTATCGTAACATTACACAATGATGTGACCAACACCGACGCATTTATGAATAAAAAGTACACAGTATGTTAAGTACCATAAAATCCTAAATATTGGGACAGCTATGTCTGGGCAAAAAGTGTAGGCCAAGATAAGACTGCTCATCCAGTCTGAATGAGCAGTTTGATCATGGCATACTATGTTTCCATTTCATCTGCAGTTTTAGCCGCATAACTGCACTGGAAATATTAAACTGTTAATATTTAGGAAAGTTACAGGTATAATTGTAGGTGACCCAATATTTAGGACATTTACAATAAAAAGTTTGCGAAAGATTAAGATAAAAGATAAAGAAGCTTTATTTAACGTCGCATATTAGCTTAGTAGGTTAAGCGCTGGCCTGCTGATCTAGCGGTTCTTGGTTCGATTCCATACGGCGGATATATTTCCAACCGTAAACGGAATTCCAGTGCACACAGCTTTGCATTGCCCTTAAATGACTAAAAAATACTGTTCGAAAAGACATAAAATCCTAAGTGAAAAGGACGTCGAATCGTAAATCTTCAAGCCATTCCTGACCGGCTCTGAATCATTTACGGTCATTGAAAGTATGAAAACTCGAAAACAAAGCAAGCAGATGAATGTCTTTGGGGCATTATGAAAACGGCACATTTTATAAAAGCATGCGCAGATTGGTATAGCCTGCGCATTTTGCATGCACAATATTTTGACGATGCAAACAATCGAGTGATATAAACACAAGCGAGCTTAAAATACATCGATCACACCGCGCGAATAAACAGATATACAACACACTTTTCTGGGCCCAGTTTCAAAATCATACCACCTTCATTTAAGGTCGTAAATTTCATTTGAAAATAAAAGCTTACAAAAACTATTTTTTTCTTTCGCATTGTTCGTAGGATTACGCCAAATTTGTAATTCTTAATATGATCGGATTTTGCTAGAGTGACACTTCCGACCTGAAAGTTAAGGTTGTCATTAAAAATAAATAAATAAAATAGAAATACTAAGGAAAAGAGATATAGAACCTACAACAGCCATAAACTATTACACAAAGAACCCATAAAACTTCATTTCAGCGGGGTCTGCACAGTTTGCTTAATATTCCATCGTTTTCATTTCAGTATTTCATTTTATTTATAATTTTATTTTATTGGCAACCCGGATAGAAAATTTTAAAGTACACTGCTCATACTAATAGATAAAAGATGTCCCAACTTCCGTACTCTTTTGGCCCTGCTACTCTGAATCTGCTCTGCTCGGCGTTTTATTATACAACGCTTGACTTTTCGAGTTTATCAGAATCAAATGAATTGTTTCAGGCGCCTCAACATTTCGGGCATTCTTTCTCGCCTGAATCAACGCCTTCGGCTCGTCCTTAAGTTGTTTTAAACTGAATACTTTCGTTTGCAGCCCATATTCTCTTCATATAAAAAATATTTCTTTCATAGAATGGAAAATCTGAATCTGGAGTTAACATGATCTGCGTTAATATTAGGCTTATCGCTTTTCCGTTTTTATTTTCATTTATTTATTCATTTATTTTTGTTATTTTATTTTTTTTTTCTTCCTTACCCCATTAAAATCCATTAATATCACTTCGCCATTATAAATATTCTGGTAGCTATGACTACTGGTTCCGCGTCGTGATAAATCGCACCAGACTTCCGAGATTACGTAACAGGTGGCCATCTGTTTTCGGCAATCTGTTTTATCTAATAAACAACGGATTTGCGGGATCTAGCAAACATGACAGTGTGATCAATTATGAGTGTACGGAATAATTGTGAGTGGATAAATATATTTTTTACGATATTTATACAATTATTCAAACATAAATTTATTGACATTTTCGAACCATTGTTATTATTATTATTATTAGTAGTAGTAGTAGTAGTAGTAGTATATCTTGATCATTTTTCTTCTTCTTGTTGTTTTCTTTTCTTCTATTATTATTATAATTATTATTATAGTTATTATTATAATTTGCATCTATTATTATTATTATTATTATTATTATTATTATTATTATTATCATTATTATTATATTCTTACTGAATAAAAAAAAATCTCAGAACTTTATGAGTACGAAAAATATTGGCGCTCATTAAATTTTCAAACCCTCATTTTGTTATTTAGTAAACATTTCTGTGATAATCGAAATGTTTTACACCATTTCTGACAAATGAAGTCACATTTTTTTAATCTATAGAAAAATCCAAAACACAACTATTCCTATTCATAAGCGGTTGGCTTTTAAAATGTAATGCCGTTTTCGTTGCGAGATGATATTTTACACCGACGTGCGCAAAGAGGACTGCTAAAATTCGAATGCTAATCAGTCTTCGCTGTTCTTTTTTGCAAAGGGAGGCAGATTGAACATTTCCTCTTGACTAACTGATCTTTTTCAACTGATAATGTTTGTTCAGTCGTGCTTGTTCAGCGAGGGATCTGCTGGACTGAAGAACCTGATCGGACATGTGCCGCCCATAAGGAGTCGAATCCACAACGTGTGAAAAGCGAGCACTGAGTCCACAAGGTGATCAGGAAATCATGATTTTATAATTCACGTAAATAGTGCTCTATGCGTGTGAACAAAAATAAAAATAAATAAATGGCACATGCCCTCTTAAAAAAAAAATGATTACTAATCTTTAATAGTCTTGTGAGACTTTGCGGAAACATGCATGTTGATCTAAATCTATGCTGTTTGCTCAGGCAGCAGGATACATTCGCATGCTATTCGAATAGAGCCGTGCTTATTCAAATAGTTTTTGCCGACGATAGGACTGTTAATTGAGCCCGTGTATCAATACTCTACACATTAGCCCAGACCCAAGGCAAAAGATCCAGCTTATTTTTCATTAGATTCATACAGCTAGTATACTCTATAATAAGAGGATCAGATTTTATTTTTATAGACTGGGTCAGAGAAAAGAGGCAAACATTTTCAAACTTCGCCCTCTCCGCCTCCCCTCTCTCCCAACTCTCCTATGGGGACTTCTTCAGCAGTTTGCTCCATTTTAAAGATGGAAGAGTGACAGGTTTTCTTCCCCTAGTTTCTATATACACAATTCCGTGACTCTAGCTAGGTTATATAGCTGTGCGGTGGGGTGGGTCTATGGGGGAAAAGTGGCTCTATGAGGTCCGGACACTCCACTATATCGACGCCCTTCCTATCCATTTTTCCGGGGGGGGGGGGGGGGGGGGGGGTAGATGGGGCGATGGCGCTGGTTATAACTTCTAATGCCGGAGCGTCCTACTTATTTGGATAAAAGTAGGGCAAGGGCCACTGTGCTTTCAGTAGGTGCGGGCAGGTGGTTGTTTAGACATTTTTCTCTCGTCTATCATTTCTCTTTTCTTTCTCTCTCTCTCTGGGAGACGGCCCGACATAGACCGAAATCTTGTCTCAAAGAGCCATTAGACCCCAACCAATCAGCCAACCCAAACCAACCAACCATACAATCAAGGCTCCCACTTTATCCTGCGTATAACCACGCAGTTCCCCAAATAGAGCCCCACTGAATAACAGACTGTTCCCCAAATGGAGCCCCACTGAATAAAAGACAATAATATACAAAGCGGCCAGTGAGCTCGACACGAGAAAATAAACAAAGTGGCTTGTTCACCCAAGGGGTACCCAGATCAGCCTGGATGTCCGCTCAGTCTGCTCAGAGACTTCGCGTGTGCTTATTTAAGGGCAGCTATGGGTCAAAGCTACCTCAATACCGACAGCGAAGGCTATGATCAGACTGGACGGATGCCCAGGCTAATCGGAGTCTTCGCTGGGCGCACATGCCACTGTGTTGGCTTTCGCGTGGCGCGGCTCATTTTTGTCACGGGATTATCTAGTGTCAAAACGTACCGTAAACACTAGGACATATTTACCCTAAATCTGACCTGTTTTTTTTTTTTTTTTGGTAACAGCATTGCAGTCATATCGGAACCACGTGAGGCTTATTATAAAAAAAATGTATGCAATGGATTCCATGTACGGTCGGTCAGAATCCCGCATCCAGCCAGATTCGAGCCCGGGACCGCTAGATCACCAGGTCGACGCTTACCCTGTCCGATACCGTGCCTCGCCTAAAAAATCGTGCAAATTAAAGCTGTTCCAGAAACATATGCTAGGTGACTGACAAGCATGGTAGACCCTGATCCGGCTCTTCCTTTTTGACCAGTCTAACTTGTTTTTTTCTCTGTGTACACATGGCCTAGGTTCCAGTCATGTTTTTTTCTGTATTGTCAAATATGACGATACAAATACATGTATAACTAAAGGTTAATAATATTTATTTTATTCTTTTACATTCTTGCAGTCTCTAGCAGTCCCGGGTTTGAGCCCCGCTGGTGGCGGAAATATTTCCAGCCCTAAATCGGGTTCCACTGCACACAGCCTTTTATAATCATTCCCCATCGTCCTGGTATGACTAAAATACGGTTGAAAGAACGTAAAATGGCAAGCCGTCCACCCATCCATTCATAATGGAAAAAAGATTAAAATGATACTGACAACTGGGCTGCTCACTTTTGAAGTTCTCCTGTGTATCCTAAAGCTCTGACCCTGACAGCACATATGCACAGGTCGGTCTGGGCTTGTACAACTCACAATTCCCTGCATTTCATAACCATTTTCTAGTGTTGTGCAGGCGGTGTTAACGTCCTTTTAATCAGTTTTCAGTCATTTCCAGACGATTGCATAGTGTTTATGAAGAAGCGTCATTTAGATTCTAACAGAATCTCGCATCCAGCGGGACTTGAACGTGTGACCCCCGGTTATCCAAATTCGAAGGCACGAATAGCTCGGCCAAGCTCACTTTCGGGCCGATGGGGGAAAATAAGTAAGATGGAGATTATGTTAGAAAAACCCTGGTCCATGGGAATCGAACCCGTTACCTGTAAATCATGAGGACAGCTTTTATCCCCCTCAGCCAACAGTTAATACGACAGCGTTGCAATAGAGCTATCAATAACAGTACTGCAGAAGGGGGAGGGGCGGGGCTTAGGGGCCGCTTGTGTGTGTGTGTGTGTGTGTGTGTGTGTGTGTTGGGGTCGGGAAGGGGATGGAAAAAGGGACAATGAAGCCAATTTGTTTTGGTATTTAATGCATTTACGGTCCTTGCAACAACGGCTGAATTACTTCGGGTCAGAACTGCATTTGAGTTTCAAGAGAAAATTCTGATCACACAGCGCAGTTGCGCCAACTGATCAGCTTATTATTAATGCACTGTAATACCCTAAATTTCTTGACAGAAGTGATAAATCAAAAGCGAATACCCAATTTTGTAGGAGCAGTCTGATAAGGGTTTACACTGTTTTGATAAATCTGCGAATGTCCGAATTTTGAAATACTTACGTAAATCGATATTTGGTGTCCCAACATTTTTAATCGTCACCCCTATCAGTGTTAATATACTGTGTCAAAAAGTTCCCATATACACAGATACATGAAATTCTATGCTGCCATGGCAACAAGAAGAGTTATGAACATTTAAGTTTTATTGACATTAGAAGAATATCCATGGGCTTGCCTATTGAACAGATTTGTTCGTGTTGGTTTCTTTGGACAACCAAAAGGTCTCAAGGTCTCTACGTAAGGAGTATGGAGATATAGGCTAAGCGGGGAGGAGAGGGGAGGGGGCGGGGATGGAAGGGTGCGTGAGTGGGGAGGTGTAGTGGGAGATCCAATATTGAAACAACTTTGAGAGGCTTGGGGTGTGCGTGAGTGGGTAGATGATGTGTGAGATCTAATGTTGAAACAACTTTTATCCAACGTTGTTATTTTTGTATCAACTTTGATTTACCTTCGTGTGGTTAAACTAACGTGGATACAACGGTTACACGCTTAAACGCTGTGTGCCTGCTGGGTTGCAGATCTATAAAAATACTGTAGTAAGTCTGAATGAACAAAAGGAAGAAACAAATGAGCCGCGACACGAGAAAACCAACAATGTGGTTGAGCGCCAGCCAAGACTCAGATCAGCCTGGGCATCCGCCCAGTCTGATTAGAATATTCGCTGTCTGCAGGGCGGTAGCTTAGACCCTTAGCTACCCTTTGGGCACTTGACGAAGAGTCTGGTCAAACTGGGCGGATGTCCGGGCTGATCTGAGTCTGCACTGGGCGCACAACCACATTGTTGGTTTTCTCGCGTCGCGGCTCAAATGAATTTGCACCATGCTGTCCGCGCATGCGTAGGACGGTCAACGCATGCGCTGTCTTTAGTCGATAAACGACATGAATCAGGCCGGTGCATGCGCACTTGATTCAGCGCATGCGCATTTCGGTGCGCACACGCAGTCTGATCAGCGCATGCGCAGTCTATTCAGGACATGACAAATTGGCAGTAGACAGTAGAAAATGTTTATAACATTTTTCTAGGAGATTGACGCGTCCTGACCAGCGTAAGCGTAGTCTCGTCAGGAGAACTTAGTCAGTGCATGCCCCTTCTAATCCGCGCATGCGCTGTACGGTCAACGCATGCGCAGTCTGTGGTTGTCGACAAACAATAGCATGCAGCCTAGCCAGCGCATGCGCAGTCCATTCAGCGCGTGTAAAATTCGATCTGCACATGCAGTCTGGTCAGCGCATACGTTCTGGCCATGACTGAAATGTCTATCAGTTAGGGTAAACTGTTTATTCCAAGCTTAGTGCGCACTGTCTGATCAGGTCACGTGCAATTTGCAACTTGCCCGGGCATCCTGTTCAAAAGCGCGGAGTGATCTTAGCCTTGGCCATTTAAGTAGTTTTGTTTCATTCAAGGAGACCGTCTCAAGTAATGCAAAGATTTGAACCCCAGTCAACAATGCTAAGAATAACAAACTAACAATTTTGAAAAAAAAAAAAAAACGCAGCGTCATGCATTGTGGTAGACATTTAAGTGGCAAGGAAGTGAAGTACAAACGCATTAATTAAGGTCTTTTTGGGTACAGCTTCATGTTTTCCACAACGTTCATACAAGGGAGCAACTTTCGAGTCTTTCTGTTTTCCCTTTTCCTTAGGGAGCAAATTCTTTCCTTAGAGTTAGAAATGGTAGTTATCTTCCCGTAAAAATGTACCCAATTAGCTTAATACATCTTTGTTGCAAAAAAAAAGAATAAAGAATAAAAAGCTAAGGGAAACCGCTATATGGAAAGACTGTGTGTCATGGTAGTGAAGTTATGAGGTATCGGGATTTGTCCATTGAGCCTCCTTCGAAACATTTATATAACATTGGATCACTTAAATGGTTCTGCAGTGTAAAATTAGACCAAATGCGACGGGATGCGTAGCATAGTTTTGTTGGATAAACTAATTCCCAATATGCTGGGCATCAACGACCATGAAACTTGATGCCATATCGCCAGCTCCCTTCCCCCTATGATTATCAAGCCAGCTACGCCCAGGCCTCCCACCCCTGAAGACCCCTCCTTCCGCCCCCCGCCCCCCCCCCCCGTGGGCGTAGCTGGCTTGAAGACTCCTCCTTCCACCCCCTCCCCCCCCCCCCCCACCCAACGCACACACTTTTATGGCAAATGGATTGCGTACACAGTATCTAATGGAATGCAGTTTCCCCATTTAGAGCCTCAATTTCAAAAAGACGGTTACCGGTGACCAATACTTCCTCTAAATATTGGGCCATTTTCTCTAAAATTATATCACATGTTTTCTGTGCGTGTGTATTATTTTTTTTAAGAAAAAAAAAAACTGAAACCGCCTACTCACCCAGGCTGGTCATTCAGGCACAGTCCGATCTGGATCTCACATCTGAGCCGATCTGTACATTTGTACAGGCTGGTCAGGGCGTGTGTTGTTTCCAGATGCCTAAGCTGCGTTCTTCTCACGGCAGGTCAGAGGTTCTGCACAGTGTTAAAACTGCCTGAGGCAAAATGTGTACTCCGCATTCTACAACCAGTCTCAGGAGCTCCGGTAGCTCAGTAGGTTGAGCGCTGGCCTGCTGACCTAGCAGTCGCGGTTTCGATACCCGCTTGAGGTGAGAATCTCTTTGTAAACGGGGCTCCATCGCACACAGCCTTTCATTATCATCCTCCCATCGTCCTGATATGACTGAAATACAGTCGAAAAGGACGTAAAATCGCAATTCATCCATCCATACGACCAGCATCTGTATTGGCGTTGATATGGCAGAAAGAGACTGCAACGGTAACGATCGACAAAAAAGTGCCTAACTTTATTTTCATTTGAAATTCTTGCTACTCGTAAGCCTAAAAGAAATATGTCATTTGTGTGCGTTAGAACGTTGTTATATACTTCCCAAATTCACACCGGGTAGGCGGCAATCGAAAACGCTCATGCAGTCGACGAACGCGGATCAAAAACCATTAGAAACAGCGTTTTCGATTGCAAATTGTCTCCAATGCTGTTTCTAACGGTTGTGATCCACTTTAATCGATTGTTAAGAGTGTTTTCGATTGCCGCCTACCCGGTGTGAGATTGCGAGCGTGCGTATGTGCGTTGTGTATTTTAAAGCTATATATTGCACCATATACTTCAGTGCTCAGATAACTGAATTCCGGGGAGTAGGTTGGGCGCTAGCCTGCTGATCTAGCAGTCCTGGGTTCGAGACCCGCTGGAGATGGATTTTTTTCCAACCGTAAACGGAGACCCACTGCACACGGTCTGTCAGTTTCATTCCCCCTATGGTCTTACATGACTGAAATGTCGTAAATCGCAATTCATGACTGGGAGCGATGGGGGCGGGTTGGGGTGCGTAGTGGCTCTCTCAGATCGGAATATTCCACTGCATTGTCGTCTTTCTTTTTCGAATAGCCATTTCCCGGGAAAAGGGGCGAGGACAACTTTCTGAAAGATTTAGTTATGATGCAATGAGAGAGAGAGAGAGAGAGAGAGGGCAATGCCTGACTGGACTATTCTGGATCTCTGGATCGTGAAGCATTGTATCTTGTCATAAAGACAGAAAAAAAACTTGATTAGTTTCTATGCTAATTATGCCCATTTTGGTAAATTTACAAAAGAAAAAGCTAATGTAAATAATAATAATAATAATAATAATAATAATAAAAATAATAATAATCATAATAATCTGTTTGATAAAGATAGAAAAATAATTATTTGTTTTATGATAATTTTGCCGGTTTGGTAAATTGAAAAACAAGAAAAAGATGTATTAGCGACAACACCACCACCACCACCAATAATAATATTAATATGATAATAATTTCAAAATAGATCTTTAAAGAAAAATAAAAAGGTGCATGTTGTCGCGAGGGGTCAGGTGATTAAATCCGATTATCGACTGGATTCTGTAATACCCTAAAACCGATTTAACAGCCACATCCTGCAAATTGAAGCGACATAGATAAAATATCCTGATGAATAATCATATGGAAAAGATATCAAACAACAAATAAAAGTTTTCAAGAAAGAAGCAGAAGAAAAATAGAAGAAAATCGATAAAGCTGAAAAAAGATAAAATAAAATATACATAAAAGACAAACTCTTGAAACTAATGACACATAGATGAATAGGATATAAAATTGCTTAACTTGTTAACGACAGAAAAATAAATAAATAAATTCGTCCAATAACTGTCGCTCCGCTTTTACAAGTTACCATTCCATTTAACGGTGATAATTGGAATGATCGGTGCGTTCCACGGCGTTCCCGCGTCATTCAAAGGGCATTACCGGGGCGGTACCATTCCATTCCCGTGGCGGTAGCGGTGTACTCCACTGGGAAGCTTTAATGTCGCCTGTAGTGTAATTTTGTACTGTCATTTCCTCCCTTGAGACAAATGATGGAACATGTATTAAATTGTAGGGATATTCCTACGATTTGGCCTGATCTTTCACTTATTCAAAATATGTCATTTTCGATCAAATGTAGGAATATTCCTACAATCTGAACGATCTGTGTTGAAATTGGATTGAACTAAATTGGGCGTAATCTCAAGAATGTAGGAATATTCCTACAATCTAAATGATGTGGAATGTATTTGAATTTAACTCAAACTTGGTCGTATGTTTTTACCCTTGGAAGATGAGCAATTACCAAAATGTAGGAATATTAATACGTTTTGTAAAATATAAGTAGAAACATTATTCCCTCATTGCATTTTCAGCAGTTTGAAAAAAAAAAAAAAAAAAAAAAACAATGATGGAACAAAGAATAAATTGTAGGAATATTCCTACAATCTGACAGATGTGGATTGAATTATTATTAAACTTAACCTTATTCCTTGAAAAAAGATATTCTTCAAAATGTAGGAATATTCCCACGATTTGTTTGGATCTTTCATTTATTGAAAATATGCATTTGGTCAGATCTTTCATTTATTGAAAATATACCATCTCCAAAAAAATGTAGGAATATTCCTACAATTTGTTTGGATCTCTCATTTATTGAAAATATGCATTTGGTCAGATCTTTCATTTATTGAAAAAATGCCATCTCCAAAAAATGTAGGAATATTCCTACAATCTGAAAGGTCTATGTCCACAACAAGTATACAATGTTTGAAAAACAGCCGCAGAAAATTGTGGGAGGAGTTGATTACACAAAGTACTTACCATACAATGCAAACATATGCCTAAAATGACTAAGTTAAAAAAGGCCGTAATCCTGTCAATGCTGACCTTTTGTTGTTTTTTCGCTTGGCTTGTTATGCTTTCTTTAAGTTAGTCATTTTAGGCATATGTTTGCATTGTATGGTAAGTACTTTGTGTAATCAACTCCTCCCACAATTTTCAATAAATGAATGAACAAAATTGGTCGTAATTTCAAAAATGTAGGAATATTCCTACAATCCGGAAAATGTGGGAAGAATTTGAAATGAGCCCAGTTGTGTCTTTTTTTTTTACAAATGAGCAATTTCCATATTGTAGGAATATTCCTACAATTTGTAATATAGAGTTAAAGCAATTTATCCTATTTGCATTTTTTTCTGCAGTTAGAAAAAATGATGATGGATCGATATAGTAATAGCTGTTCATTTTAAAAGAAGTTGATGGTTCATGAATGAATGAAATTGTAGGAATATTCCTACAATTTGATGATATCAGTTGAGCCATAGCAAAACCAGGGCTGGTAAAGTGTGATTTCGGCCACCCCAAAACAAGGCTTCTAGGTAACCATTTTTAATGATGCTCAATTTTGCACTTGCTATTTAGCACTTTTTACAGTCCAAAAACCTGCATTTTCAGTGCATAAAAGGACATCTCGTGGAGATGTCCTTTTTATTTTGGAGTCACTTCATTCCAAACAGTGAAAATCCAGATGAGATTGCTCAAGATGAGCTGTCTCATCAGGATTTTCACTTTTTGCCCAGTTAATTTTGTTTTAATCCCAAACAACTGACATATAAAAGAAACAATGTCACTGTCCGAATTTACCCGCTGTCCGAATTAACCCGACTTTACCCTGCTAATCAAGAAGCCTATGATTCCAGTGCAGCCAAGATCAGGATTTTTCCTCGGAATCTTCTGCAGCCTCTGCATGATTTCATCATCTAACGTGTTCCTGCATCGGCTCGATATGATTGATTTTTTTTAGAAGGGCCGTAAAATTTCAGATAATCTCCTTTTCTGCCTCATATTATTTTAGTTGATTGAGAACCGCTGTACAAACTTCTGCAAAAGTATTGTGTGCCAAAATAAATTTCTTTGTATTACTTAATTCTCTTTCCAATTCTCTTGTGCACCATAAAACTCCAACTGAGAATTAGTTGAGGAGGAAATTCGTTATATCTCCGATATTTCATGCTACAATACTCATCTGCTCTAACGCATTCTACACAAAATGATCTTTCCGTCTGGTCAATGCCTGGGATAATGTTTTCATTCTATTAATTTCATGTCTCTGCCAAACGGTATTGAAACCAACTTATTGTGGGATATTAAACATTACTGTAAGCGAAAGATCAATTACAGATAAACCTGACGATAAGTATTTTTGTCGTCTGCGTGGTAAAATCCGCAAAAGTAAGTTTCCGCATTTTTTGTCGTCTGCGAGATTATATCCAAAGAAGTGTTTTTCAGGCTGAAACGTTCTTATTTAAGCTTTGCAATCCAAGCTAAGGTTAAATTTAAATTATCAATACAGAACATTGATTTCATAACTGAACCTCTTCAAGAAAACCTGTTTTTGGACAAACGCGTAATGCGAATGGCCAAACTATCAACGGAGCCGTTCAAATAAGCACCCACACACACTCACGCACATACACACAATTGCTCTCTTACTTAGTTAACAACAAGCGTTCTATCCTATTCTGACTTTTTCATTTGATGGGACAGCTAATTATATATTTGAGCCGCGACACGACAAAACCAACAATGTGGTTGTGTGCCATGCGCTGACTCAGATCATCCTGGGTATCAGCACAGTCCAATCAGATTCTTCACTAAGCGCTTAAAGGGTAGCTAATGGTCTAAGCTACCTTCATGCGGACAGCGAAGACTCTGATCAGACTGGGCGGATGCCCAGGCTGATCTGAGTCTGCGCTGGGCGCACAACCACATTGTTGGTTTTGTCGTGTCGCGGCTCATATACATGTAGAACACTGAATTGTTTGAAGAAACTTCAGTTTGATTACTTCCATGTCCCTAACAGTGCAAAGGCACGCCGCGCAAACCACAAATAATAGAAGAAGCAAATCATCTAGGAACTCAGTCCCTCTCAAACTAATCAAAGAAACGCCAAGCATGTCGCTATGATAATCGTGCAAAACTATCATGACATGAAACGTCAAGTTAGTAGTGAAAATAGACGCGTACCAAACAAGCTTATATAGACAAATAGTTTAATCACCGTGATTCCTCATGGCTAAGGTAGGAAATAAAAGTTAGTTAAACATTCTGTTTGAATAAACACACACGAAAAACTCATCCTTAAAACGGCAAAGCAGAAATAAATATTCATAAGATTCAGCAATATCGATAAGAAATAATTAGATTTCACGTTTCGCAGACTTCATATCCATTAATGAGTAAAAAGGTGCGTTTCATGATGTTTCAAGGTGTATAAATCACATCCATGCATTTTTCTCAATATTTTACAAAGGGAAACAACTTTTGTGACTTCCTGTTTGCTAACCTGGCCCCGACTTTATAAAACTTTTTTCGTGCTCAAATCAGCTGAGCATGAAATTTTCCCTGCTGATAAATATGAAAATGCCAACTAATGTGGCATTTTCATTTTCATAAGCAGAGAAAATTTCATACTCAGCTAAACTGAGCAAGAAAACAACTGTGCTTGTCAGTAATTTGCTATCTATTAGCAGATAAGCTTCCATGCTCAGCTGAGTTGGGCATGAAAAAAACTTTTATAACCTCGGTACCCGGACAATGTAGCGCTTTCAAAATGGGGCCTTCTCTTACAGAATAAAATTTGCTTCTTTAAGAATTGACCCTCATTTGGCATGGAGGCAAAAATAGAGCCGGTAGGGTTGGTTCCGCTGAAATTGTACCAATATAGGGGCGAGTCGGGTTACTTCGGACAGCGTGTGAATTTGGACATACCATTGCAAATAGTGAAAATCCAGATAAGACGGCTCATTATGAGCCGTCTCATCAGGATTTACACTGTTTGACCTGTTAATTTTGTTTTAATTCCAAGCAATTGTGATATAAAGGAAACATTATCACTGTCCGAATTTACCCGCTGTCCGAATTTACCCGACTTTACCCATCTTAAATGAGTAAGACTCGGGTCATGTATTCGTTGTTGGCATTAACATTTAAAGCGCTAAAACTAAATATAACACCGTTGGTCAAGATGTTATTGCTCACAATGAGCCAATTCATCTGGATGCCCTCTAGTTTTTGAATTCTCAATATGAAACAGCATCGAAGAAACCCTTTGTTTACTAGTAATTTTCGCAGACATAAAAACTGTCGTCTGCTTATATGGCGCTTTAAGAGGATCTTTGGTAATCTACCTGACCCAGAGGTTATAAAAGTTGAGTACATTCTCAAATTCAAAATAAAGCACACTGATTGGCTGCTTCCGAGCACCTGCTCGGAAGCGGCCAATCAGTGTGCTTCATTTTGAGTTTGAGATTATTCTCAAGTTTTATAACCCCGAACCCAGGTGTAAACAGAGATCCATGAGCTTTCTGCACCGTTGACAAGGCTGATTTGAGTATTTTGTACATGTAAGGTCGTTTTTCGCGCGACGCCAACAAATTATAAAGACTTTTAGAACTTGATATTGTGTCTTTTTGTGCTTTTGAAAGGCGAAATGATGAATAAGCTATATCAATAACATTCACAGCATGTCTTTGGAAGCAAAAGTCAATTCTTTCTTCTCCTTTCATGACGCTAAGCCATTTCGCTTAATATGTAATTAATTTCCTCAGGCAAACCGTTTTCAAACATATGGAATCACAGCTAAATATTCTGATCTTGATATAGAGCTAACGATATCAGCTAGATATGTCAGTTGCACGCAGAGGAATATAAATTCAAAGTCTGGTTTTGTAACATGCTTAAAATTTGTATGCCAAGAAAACATGACGCAGTGTGCGCCAGTACCAATTGACACAATGTACTTCCCTAATTCTGACATAAATGTACATATTTTGACTGAACAGAGACAAAAATACCTAAGTGGTCCTGTTTTCCTGACCGTTTACAAACCACCAATTCAGAGCAATGTCTTGAATATATAATTTTATTCATGTCTTCACAAGAGCACCTAATGTGTTGTGTAGATTTCATTAGAAAACATTTGTTACGTGTGTTTCTTTACCTTTCCAAAGCTGCAATGTAGGCCTGACCTGGCGGTAAATCAAAAGCAAAATATAACGATTGTTCGATTTATTCCACAGGCCTTGGCGGTAGACTGGCTCCAGACTCCAGTAATAACTATAAGCCAGATGAAAAAAAGAACATCAGATTTTTATTCTATTCTAATAAGAGCCATCACTGGAATTCATCTATCAGAAAATGTAAAATTAGTATGATTGTTAAATTGTTTGTAAAATTTTGCAATTGTTTTGTCACATTATCATTTAATAGACTGATGCCAGTCTAGCCTTGGCGGTAGCCTCCCAAGCCAGCTTCCAACAACAGTCTTTTTCATTTTAATTTTACAGCCTCTTTTAACCTCGCTGCTGAAGTCTCATCTTCAGCCAACAGCCCATTTGTATGCTCTCTCAATAGTGACGGTTGCAGAAAAGTTGTTTTGTTTGATTCATCTCAATATAGATTGTAATAAATGCACGGGATCATGTTTTTTTTTTATATGAGAATAAGAAAACAATCTTCGGACAAAAATTATATTTCTTGATAAGTTTGAGTTTGACCACCTGTTTGGGAAAGAGCTGCTCATTCGGTTTACCGTGCGTGTCTTTCGTGAACCTGTGTCCGAATTTTCCGTGTGTGTGTGTGCTTCTTTCCCTATAGGTTTTGAGGGCGGGATATGGGATTTGATTGTATTAATTCCTGACCATTGCCTGTCTTTTAATTTTATACGTGTAGAGATCGGTTATAGGACCAAAACACTGCCCGCACTACAAAATGTACTTTAAATATACGAAATATGAGGATATTGTGTGTACTTTAGTTAGGTTGTTGTCTTCATTCCTCTGATGTCCATGTAACACTATGATGATCATAATGATATCTTATTGCTGACGAGAGCGAATAATGGCAGACATTTAATAGAAGCCGTCCAGAAGTCCATTTGTTCAGGGTTTGACTAAGTGTTAATGTCATGGTAGTTTAGACATTTCTACATTTATTCCATGAAAAAAGAAGTAGAAGGAACCCCATGCATACCGACAAACTATAAAACAAAAAAGGAAAAGAAAATTCGCATGCACTGTGACTGATTTATTTATTTTTACCGAAGTCAAGCGTCATATGGGCGGACAAAACACAACGGAGTTCCGGCTTTAAGCATCGTCACAAATGTTTCTTACATGTAGTTACATGTATACAATTGAGACCCTTTCTGGCATAATTGCAAAAGGTCTATTAGCTATTATCTATTCAAAATCAGTACTCTTTTAACGTTTTCGACTTGCAATCAAACTTGAGATAATAACGGCAGGTTATGATGTGCAACCTAGCCCGTACCAAAAAGCACTTACACGACAATGCTACAAGTGCAGTTCAGATTATAAATAAATGGCAGCAAGAACAACAAATCTTCATAGTCTATCGTTACCAGCTTCGTTTAACACCGGCTAGCCGGTGTTAAACGAAGATGGCAACGGAAGATTACGATGTTTGCCGATGAATGACGAAGTTTAATGGTATTTAAATGTTTTTCTATATTGTCCGCAACAATCGTTTTCAGGCTTTTCGGTATGCTCGTATGGATCAAGCACATGTGGCAGTTGTACCAAGTTGACATGATAAACCAATATTCTTGTTTTTACGACATTTTGCTGTTGTTTACTTAATAAAATATTTTCGTTATGGGAACAAAAGTAATAATGGTTGACAATTTGCATCTGATATCAAAGTAAAATGAGCTTGTAGAAGAAATATGATCGTATTTAATGGCGTAAACATTTTGTTTCTTTCACTTGTTTTGAGAGTTTTTTATTCCCTCAAAACACCAACAACATTTTTCTCAAACCACACTGGCGGGCAATATTTGTGTTTATCATATGACGTCGCACCTGAGAGTGTAAAAAAGCCATGCATTGAAACGATAATCAACAAGTGGATTAAGATATGTTAATTACGTCGAAACGCTATGCGTTGACGTCCATAAAAACGTCGCGTTTTCTAATGGCGAAATCTGGACATTTTAGTTTAAAATTTGCTAATAAAATGCGATTTTAGTGTCATATGATAAATAGAATCTTGCATTCGTGCTCCTGTTTTATTGAATTGATAAAACTCGTTGGGGAAAGCCGAAAAGATGCTCGGCATAGCCTCGCATCTTATCATTTTCCCAGCTCGTTTAATAGATTCAATAACACATGGGCACGCTATTTAGCTGCCTTTAATAAGTATATTACGGGTGTTGACTACAGAGAGAGGGACAAAGAGAAACCGTGAGTTTTATTTTATCGACACCCTATCCATATCATCAAATAGAAGGAAAAGAACAGTGCTTGGTTTAAGCAGTTATCTTTAAAAATCCTTTCATTGAAAATATAGTGTTGGCGGCTTACGTGTATTCAAGAAATCTGTACAATACTTTGAGATTAGAGATTCATAGAATCATATTTAAAAGAATCGTTTGCGACTGGACCACATTAGCATTTCAAAGGAGAATCTAAAAGCTTAATGCCGTGTTATGCCTACAGCTGCAATCGGAAGTGCAGTTGTAATATCCAGTCGAAAGTCGTTCTGACAACGTGTTGATTTAAAAGCCAGACTGATTACAGCTATTCTTCCTACAAATGTCTTGCGTGTCAACAGACAGCTCAATGAATGGCGTTCAACAGCCAGCATAGAGACTTCTCATTCTTCGTTAATATGAGCTGTGACATGAGAAAACCAACAAAGTGGCATGTGCGCTTAGCGAAGACTCAGATCAGCCTGGGCAGCCGCCTAGTCTGATCAGAGTCTTCGCTTGCGCTTAAAGGGTAGCTAAGGTTCTAAGCCAGCTCCATGCAGACAGCGAAGATTCTGGTCAGACTGAGCGGATGTCCAGGCTGATATGAGTCTTCGCTGGTCGAATATACCACATTGTCGGTTTTGTCGTGTCGCGGCTCATATTACCTACGTTAGGTATGGGTACACCACACTGCTTTCTCACTATTTTTTCATGCTGCATCGTGTTGGTTGACAACGGACGGTGATCGTTCACAATACAATATAGCTCTAATGAGCCCTTTGTGCTCCGGTGAGCCAAAAAGAAAACAAATGAATGTGTTTCTTCTTCAATACGTTTTGTCTTTGAGCGTTGGCTTGATTTCCCCCAAAAAGATGAAGCCACACACAAAAGGCAGGTTCCATGAAGCATCACTTGATGGCGATATCGAACGAGCTAGTATAAAATTCTTTGCGTCAATAATTTGTGTGTTAACAGGAAATGGTGTGGACATATGACATTTGTCTTGAGATGAAAGGAAGCAGGAATTAATTCAATTCATTCCTCTCACTTGCAGATTGAAGATATTACGCAATATGTGATTTTCCCCATTCATTTTCCTTATTCCTCATCTTATTTTGTGTGAATTCGAGGAAGAAGCCACGCTATAAAATCCAAACCAAACTTTCATATCTATATGACCGGACCAAAGTCGCTTTTGGTGAGAGTGCCGTATACTTTAGTGTTTTGAAATAAAGTGTTTTTACTGATATGGGGGATGCTAAAGAAAGGAATACATCTGTAGCACGACTCTTTTCCGTCCTCCCCCCCCCCCCACCCCTTCCCCCCTCCACCGTACCACTCCCGCACTGAACGAAACTTCTATACCATGTGATGTCTGATGATTTAACGGCCCCATTGCTCTATGAGCATGAAAAGAGTTATCATCAGGTATCGCTGCATGCTTCTCACTGTAGTTGTGTCATTGTAAATGACCGTGATTAGCAAAATTTAAACAAATAAAACTTCCTTGAGTTTCTCATTAAAAGGGCTTGAAAACTTATTTGAGTCATTTCGGCGGACAACTAAATGAACTACTTTCGATTTCGTAATGCTAAATAAAATGATAAAAAATACAATGTACAGCCGGTGTTCTCCAATCACAATCCTGCTTATATTTAAAAAGCATTGCTAGACGGGAAACCAGAACAGGAAATTGTATTTTGTGGAGCAATTTGTAATTTTTCAAAACTATGTTTTCTTTTTTGCCAGTTATATGACTCAATATATGCACATCAACCCATATTTTATTAGCATACGTAAAGGTTGAATCGCTTTTAACAATGATTTGAGTTTATACATGTACATGTTTACCACTGATAGGACCATGGTGACTTTAAGTGACGATATTTCATGATACCGACACTGGCTGAAACGCGTAATTTTGCACAGATTTGTCTTGTGTTATGCAGTTTAGTTGTGCCTGACGCCGGTCTTTGCCTCTCGGAATGGCTCATCTGAAGCCCTATGAACAATTTAAAGCCTCAGAGCGCCTTCTGTGATCACATACTTAACTAAAATATTTGCACTATTCCGCCAATGAAATATGGCATTTACTTTGAGTAAATGTCATATTTCATTAACGGAATAGTGCAAATATGATAGTTAAGTATGTCCACATATTAATGGAAAGTGTCGACTTCCAAGACGGTCATTTTCTTAGAGCTTAACGATGGAGACAATCATTTTGTTTAGCACTTTTGATCACACTGAAAAGTACAGATGAGTGTAAACAAAACCTAATCGTACTCGAATATATACTGAGAGGCAAAGGAAAGTAAACACATTTTGAAAGCAAATATTTTACTCATAGCTCAATGCTCAGGTCTGAAATTTTGCATGAGCTATTTTTACTCACGGTACATCAATGTCGTATACTACAATTACTCATTAAAACGCTTGACTGGGGCACCATACGTACATACCGGCTTAGCACGTCTTCCACGTGTAGCAAAATGGACATTATGTTTATGCGGTTAATCTGCATTTGATATTTATTTATTTATTATTTTTTGGTTTTTATTCAGCCAGTCACGAACCGCTTTGAGCGGTCAGCCTGTAACGACTTCTGTCTACACTTGAAGTATTGTCTTCATGTAAATGAAACACATACATGTACACTGTCGTTGGTCAGAAATACAACCGAAAATGCAAATACTGATGATTTTGCAGCAAAATAGTATTGTTTGATATGATGCACGTGCAAAAAGAGCAAAAATTAATATGCACGTACAGTGTCACTAGTCAAGCCAGTCATTTAGGAAGCTTACAATACATTATTGTTCTTTGAGAAAAAATGTATTATGCAGAATTTTAGACCTAAGCAATGAATAAGAAATTAAATTTAAAATGTGTCACTTTTTTTGCTTTGTCACAGGGAGCATTTTAATCGCGATAATGAAACGCAAACGTTTTGGTTTATTTCGAACAACAACCGAAAATTCGAATGCAGATTAACCGCTTAATCATATTGTCCATTTTGTCGATGTAGAAAACGTGCAAAACCTGCATGCACGTACAGTGCCGCTACTCAAGCGTTTCAATCGGTAATTTTACTGCACCACATTGATCAGCCGTGAGTAAAAATTAATCATGCAGAATCTAAGACCTGAGTAGTGAAATATAAATAAAATATGGGCATTAAAAAGTGCATACTTTCGTTTGCCTCTCAGTATTATTCATCTACATGTACATGTAAGAGTCACAGGTTTTAGGAACGATAACGTACATTGTAGCTCAGGAAAGCTAACCAGAAATCACAACAGTTTACCCCTTTTGACAATAATGGCGGAAAAAAGTGGTGGGCTCATACATATGACAGTTTCATTTTCCCGTTTTGAAATCTTTTCAATAATGCACGGCATCAGTCAGTTAGTTAGTAAACACAGAGAAAAAATTTATGATAATAAAACTTTTATAGCCCGACGGATGAATTCGACGATTCTAGAAACATAGAAATTACAGAAATTCGATACGTAAAATTTTAATATTTGCTCAGGTATTAGTAGATCGACTTATAAAACCAGTAATAACGTCTTAAATAAAAAAATAAATAATTCAACTCCGATGTTTATGAACTCGTGTGCTCTAAGCTTTGTCAATCAAGTTCTTATTTATTGGAATGAAAAATCCTATATCCCGAAAGTATCAATTTTGTTTTGCCAGGCTTGAAAGAAACAAAAAAAAAAGACAAAACAAATTGCATCAAGATGTAAGGCATATAAGTACGACAGATAAACAATCTGTGCACAAACACAAACTGATAAAGACACTCACCTTTATGGTGGGCCTTCAAGGTACATCTATATCTTAAATTTTCGCGGTGATAATATAATGTCCTGCATTTTTTTCAGCTTTCCTTGTGTAGTCGACGTATTTATATCTGCAAATCAGCAAATAGTAATTGAACAGTTATAAATGCCTAGTTTAGAGAAATTAGTTTAATTGCATGATCGCGGTACTGCTAAGCACATTTATTCGGCGGTCTCTTACTTCTTTGATAGTAGTGGTATAGACAAAGAGCGCCAATATAAATCGCCAATATTTGATTTCAAATAAATTTACTTTTAGTTTAACATGGACTCAGATGGTAGGGAGTACCAAATGCCAGCAAAAGTAATAGCGAGCGAAAATCTAATACTTGTTTAAATCCGTTATGCTACATACATGCACAGACTTAAATCTTTCCCCGAACTCAGAAAAAAAATCACAGTTTGTCTGCCGATAAGTTCTCAAATTGCTGCCAGTATATACAATGTACATAACCAGATGACAGAGCAACCAAGCTGATTGCAGATGCATATCGATAATTATCAAATGTCTTATTAACTTCTTCTTTCTGCAAGAACGGTTGTGATAAACCCAACATAATTAAGGTTTGTTGGGTTTTAATGGCACACAGATTTGGGCAGTTCTCGTAGGAAAAAGTATAATTCCGGACAACTGATTTGGGTGAACACTACGATTAAAACTCCACAATAAGGTAAATGTTTGATAATAATTGAAAAGAAATTTCTATTTAGAAATTATTAAAAAATATATACATGTAGCTGGTGGATATTTAATAGAACAGCCTTGTTAAAGGCGACTCTGTTGAGAAACCACAATCTGTCATTCTATGAAGAACTAGAGCAATTATTCCAGAATTGACTTCTAATCTCCTGTTACCCGATGCTATTTAACACCATGAAATATATTCATGGACCAGCCACTTGACAATTGTCTTAGTGTCTGGTTTCGTCTTTGAACACAAGCAAAGGGACAGAAGAAGAATTACTTTGTAGACAAAACAAACCTAACCTTATTTTGACCTTCGACACAGACGTGACCGCTGTCAGCAAAAGTACACCAGGCCATGTGGGATGAACAGCTGAAATCTGCGTACTCGCATATACAGTTAACAGATGGGCGACTCGCGTATGTACGTCATTTTTAACAGTATTTAAGTAATATCCAGACAATTGAAGGGTAAAAACGAAAGGCTGCATCCATTGGAAGGAAGAAAGACAATGATGAGGAACTAATACAATCAGATCCCATATTCCGCCCTCAAAACCAAAACGGAAAGCAGTATATACATACATTGACAATAATCGTTCAAAACTGACGTTGACGTGATTTCAATAACGTTATAAAACTGCCTATAGCTTTGCAAGGAATGAATTGATGCCAACCTTCTAACTTTTGAATTGATCTTGTAGACACCGATGAACAAGCAGTTTACAAAGATTTATTTTGTATTTTCAACGAAATTTGCCTTGAATGAGTGTCAGTGAAAAATTCACATATGGAATTAACTCAGTGGTACATGTTTGACTAATGCGTTGTAGCCTAATAGGGAAAAGTGTCTTTATAGAGTGTTGATATCGCTGTAGAGACAAAATCTAATGCTTTCAAAACATGCAAGCATTTTTCCAGTATGCTTCTAACAAAGTTATGAGGTCATTGTCAGAACTTTCTTAACGCCCCTCGTATGTAGGTTTCGTTAACAGCGACTTGAAAGACAAGAGGCCCAAATGGGCCTGATATCGCTCACCTGGCTTTTGTATCCGAATGGTCCCCATTCTGATACAAAATTGGTCCAGTTCCAGAGATTTTCTCAATTTCACATTTTGCTACTTTTAGTAACAGAGGCCAACTTGTCTGGTCTTTATATATTTACTGTTGAAACACCTCAAGGCAAGAACCATTTTGCCACAAATTTCATCAAAATTCATTCAGGGGTTACTGAGATATTGTCAGTTTCATGTTTTGTGCTATTTTTAGTAACGGCAGATGGCGGCCATCTTAGAATGCCAAAATGCAAAAAATTGAAAAGCTTTCATGCAAGGACCATTTTGACACAAAATTGATCCAGTTCCATTGTAATTTTCTAATTTTCAAATTTTGCTATTTAAGTAACAGAGGCCAACTTGACGGGTCAATATTTGTTAATTTGTGAAACACATCAAAGCAAGAATCATTTTGCCACAAATTTCTTCTCAATCGCTTCAGCGGTTAATGAGATGTTGTCATTTTCATGTTTTGTGCTATCTTTAGTAACGGCAGATGGCGGCCATCTTGGAATGCCAAAATGCAGAAAATCGAAAAAGCTTATTGAAATGATCATTCTGACAGAAAAATTAGTCCAATTCCACTGAGATTTTCTTATTTTCACATTTTTCTATTTTTAGTAACAAAGGTTATTATGACTTGTCTATATTTAGTTACTTTTGAAACATCTCAATGCAAAAATCATTTTGACACAAATTTCGTCAAAATCTATTCAGCGGTTACTGAGATATTGTCATTTTCATGTTTTGTGCTATTTTTAGTAACGGCAGGTGGTGGCCATCTTGGAATGCCAAATTGCAATTAATCGAAATGGCTTCATGTAAGGAACATTCTTACACAAAATTGGTCCAATTCCATTCAAGGGTTCTTGAGAAATTGTCATTTTATGTTTGTGCTATTTTTAGTAACGGCAGATGTCGGCCATCTTGGAAGCCAAATTGCAATTAATCGAAACGGCTTCATGCAAGGAACATTCTGACACAAAATTGGTCGAATTCCATTCAAGGGTTCTTGAGTAATTGTCATTTTTATGATGGTGCTATTTTTACTAACGGCAGATGTCGGCCATCTTGGAAAGCCAAATTGTAATTAATCGAAACGGCTTCATGCAAGGAACATTCAGACACAAAATTGGTCGAATTCCATTCAAGGGTTCTTGAGTAATTGTCATTTTTATGTTTGTGCTATTTTTAGTAACGGCCCCCATGGTGGCCATCTTGGATAGCCAACTGGCACAAAATTGAAATAATTCCTTTTAAGGACCATTGCTGACCAAATCTGACCACAATCGATTGCGTTTTCTTGAGATACTGACATTTGAGCAAAATCGGTCGTGTAAACGCTAAGTAGGTCACTGTGACCTAATTCCGCTATAGATTTTTTTCATTTTTACAATTTTTAATCCCAAGGTCCCAATAATGTTCCACGCAAACTTTTGGCCAAATATACCAAATGGTTCTGGAGAAGAAGTTGATTTTGTTGTTTTTGCTATTTTTAGTAACGGCGGCCATCTTGGATTCTTGACCTGACCCAATTTTATAATTTTGAAACCCTGCAGTCTGCTCATGCTCCATGTGAAATTTGAAACCCATGGGTGCAGTGGTTTTAGAGAAGAAGTTGTTTGAAGTCGTTTGAATATGTCGTTTTTTGACAGTGGCATTTGAGCAAAATTACACTCGTAAGCAGAAAGTAGGTCACTGTGACAAAACTGCGCTACAGATTTTTTTTATTTTTACAATTTTGAATTCCAAGGTTTCATTGATATTCCGTGCCAAAATTCAGACAAATATACCCAGTGGTTCTGGAGAAGAAGTTTATTTTGTTGTTTTTGCTATTTTTAGTAACGGCGGCCATCTTGGATTTTCAACCTGACCCAATTTTACAATTCTGAGACCCTGGAATCAGGTCATGCTCCATGTGAAATTTGAGAACCATGGGACCAGTAGCTTTACAGAAGAAGATGTTTGAATATTTGTTTTTAGGTGTTGACGGACACATTCCGTGCCGACGCACGACGCACGCCGGACGCATTGGTATGACAATAGCTCACTATGGCCCTTCGGGCCAGGTGAGCTAAAAACGGGAAAACGGACAACGAGAAAATACATTCACAAAGAACATCGAAATGGCTTCATGTAAGGAACATTCTTACACAAAATTGGTCCAATTCCATTCAAGGGTTCTTGAGAAATTGTCATTTTATGTTTGTGCTATTTTTAGTAACGGCAGATGTCGGCCATCTTGGAAGCCAAATTGCAATTAATCGAAACGGCTTCATGCAAGGAACATTCTGACACAAAATTGGTCGAATTCCATTCAAGGGTTCTTGAGTAATTGTCATTTTTATGATGGTGCTATTTTTACTAACGGCAGATGTCGGCCATCTTGGAAAGCCAAATTGTAATTAATCGAAACGGCTTCATGCAAGGAACATTCAGACACAAAATTGGTCGAATTCCATTCAAGGGTTCTTGAGTAATTGTCATTTTTATGTTTGTGCTATTTTTAGTGACGGCCCCCATGGTGGCCATCTTGGATAGCCAACTGGCACAAAATTGAAATAATTCCTTTTAAGGACCATTGCTGACCAAATCTGACCACAATCGATTGCGTTTTCTTGAGATACTGACATTTGAGCAAAATCGGTCGTGTAAACGCTAAGTAGGTCACTGTGACCTAATTCCGCTATAGATTTTTTTTCATTTTTACAATTTTTAATCCCAAGGTCCCATTAATGTTCCACGCAAACTTTTGGCCAAATATACCAAATGGTTCTGGAGAAGAAGTTGATTTTGTTGTTTTTGCTATTTTTAGTAACGGCGGCCATCTTGGATTCTTGACCTGACCCAATTTTATAATTTTGAAACCCTGCAGTCTGCTCATGCTCCATGTAAAATTTGAAACCCATGGGTGCAGTGGTTTTAGAGAAGAAGTTGTTTGAAGTCGTTTGAATATGTCGTTTTTTGACAGTGGCATTTGAGCAAAATTACACTCGTAAGCAGAAAGTAGGTCACTGTGACAAAACTGCGCTACAGATTTTTTTTATTTTTACAATTTTGAATTCCAAGGTTTCATTGATGTTCCGTGCCAAAATTCAGACAAATATACCCAGTGGTTCTGGAGAAGAAGTTTATTTTGTTGTTTTTGCTATTTTTAGTAACGGCGGCCATCTTGGATTTTCAACCTGACCCAATTTTACAATTCTGAGACCCTGGAATCAGGTCATGCTCCATGTGAAATTTGAGAACCATGGGACCAGTAGTTTTACAGAAAATATCTTTCACCTGAAACACGTGTTCATCCAACTTATGTCTTCCATAATTATTTATTAAATAAGAAGGAATAGACTAAGCACACTACTGACCGACAATGACATTAAGAAGTCTTAATAAAATAGCAGTGTAGGAGTGCTGTATGAAGGCGGATTGCAAAAGCGGTCTGTAAATCATTTTCCTATAAAGACAGTATCAAGTTTCTAATAATACAATAGATATATATGTTAACGGAGTGACTGATATGAAAGTATGTGACACAGTTTTATTCTTCATATACATCAGTACATTCAGTGCACCATGCACGTGCTAGCCCTTTTGTCATAATCATACATTTAAGCAACAAGATAAATAGTATCAACTGCCCCCCCCCCACCCCTTCCCCGCACACACACAGAAGACAAAGGTTTTCCGTAGCCTAGTTGCCACAGGTGTTAGAGACTCTGCGAATATTTTGAACAGCATATGAAAAGCGGAGCCCATCCCTCTCCTTTCGCTACCTTTATACTTCCCTGATATATATAAGGTGCCCTTTTACTGCTGGATAGACTGAGAGATCATTTTCAGTCGCTAGCTTTTCCAATGGGAATTAGAACCCGTCCCTAGCCACTCGACCACGCCCCTCAGAAATCTGTGGGACCGTTTTCCTGTTTAGAACCCAGAATATATGTATTTTACCTGATAATTCTGAAATTCGTCAAGGTCAGTTGAACTGATCTTGAACTATTTCAGAATTGGCAGGTAAAAGTCATATATTTTTAATGACACTGTGGGCGTCTTTTGTCAAATGTCACAATTTTAATAATGCAAAACGCTTTCATTTAGAAAAGGCAAAAATGGCATATAAGTTCAATAAGCGCGAGTACTTGTTGAGCCGCGTCACGTAAACTATGCTTTGGCGTTCTTGCGATGCGAGAGAGAGAAAAAACATTCTGTGAATCTGTCCAATTAGAATACTTTGGGTCCACAGAAGTTCTTGGTGAACAGTAAAAACTCTGATAATATCCGTTAAGTACCATTGTCGCGTTTATGTCTGTACATGTGGGTGTTTGTTTTTGTAGATTTGAAATTTTGGCATACTGGGTTTTAAGTACAATCAGAATATGT